>KN042422.1:185402-241393 GCA_000739165.1 Podila verticillata NRRL 6337
ATTTTTTCAACACACTCAGACAACGTACAACTAAGCGCCATATCCCTGCCCTCATGGATCCGACCAACAATACCAAGACCACCACCACAAATGGGATGATAGACATAGCCACCTCTTTCTACACCAAACTCTACACTCCCCAACCCTCTTGTCTCCTTGCTACTCAGTATCTCACAAACAACCTCAACCACTCCACATCACTCCAACAACAAGACAACACTTCCCTTCTCTCACCACTCACATCCAACACCCTTGACACCATGCTCACCTTCACTCCAAAACGACGATCGCCAGGCAAAGATGGACTACCATTTGAGATCTACCCCCACCTACTAGCCCACCCAGAAATCCGAGAGCTCTTTTTGGATGTTGTGAACGAGGCCCTGGAACAAGGAGTATTCCCTGATACATGGCACGAAACAGTCATGATCCTGCTATTCAAGAAGGGTGATGCCTCCAATCTGGCTAATTGGAGACCCCTCTCACTCATCAACAGTGATGCCAAGCTGTTCACCAAACTGCTTACCAACCGTCTACGGCCTCTCCTACCACAGCTCATCCACCCAAGTCAGACTGGCTTCATGAAGGGGCGCTTCATAGCAGACAATGGACTTGTCCTATCCACAGTCATGGACCACTGCAAAGCCGAGGAGGAACAGCAAATCGGAATTATGCTCGATTTTGAGAAGGCATATGATCGTGTCAACCCAGACTACCTAGCAGCAGTCCTTACAACAATGGGCTTTGCTCCGACTTTTATCAGGATCATCCACTCTCTCTTTTTTGAGACCAGGATACACCTCAATATCAACGGCCACATTGCACCCAGCATCACTCAAGGACGAGGCCTCAGGCAGGGAGACCCACTCTCACCACTACTATTCAACATTGCACTGGAACCACTACTCCAAACCATCAGGAACCGCACAGACCTACATGGGATCTCATCTCTCACAGCAGTTAAAATCGTCCTTATGGCCTATGCAGACGATGTACTTTTACTCTTGAACAACAAACTGGAATGGAGGCAGATCCAGGTCATTCTACAGCTATATGAGGCAGCCTCCAATGGACGAGTCAACTACAACAAAACAACAGCCTTCCCTTTGACCCTACAACCAGATCAGGACCTCAAGACAGCCCTTCTATCCGATTCAGTACAGTGGCATGACAGTGACTCCCCAAGCCCTCTTATTTATCTTGGATATCCGGTTCCTATTTGTCAGGCACAAATCAACAAATATCTGGATGACCTCCTCAGCAAGATCCAACGAAGCATCAACATTCACTCCCAGCGTACGCTCTCAGTTTTGGGCAAGGCAGTCATTGTCAACTCTCTCATCCTCTCTAGACTTTGGCATACGCTCTGGGTTCTCTCACCACCAGAGTCATGGTTCAAAAAAGTCGTAAGCATTATTAAGCCGTTCATCCTGCCCAACAAGCCTGCCCCATCCTGGCGCCTTTTTTGTTCACCCAAAGAGCAAGGGGGACTTGGTATTATTGATCCTGGTACCCAAGCCATCACATTCCAACTTCGACATGTGCAGAATATGCTGTCTGACAAGCCCAGTTTTGGCCGCCAAGTGATGCTTTCAGCCGTCCAATTATACACCCACTCGCCTTCACCATTTTCAGTGTTTCTCAGCCCAAATTACTACCTTAAACCCAAGGCAGGAATGGTCAAGGAGTTCCATCGCCCTAGCGCCACCCTCCAGAGCCTACTGAAGGCATTTGCCCACCTCCCCCGTTTTTCATGGGATTACAATTTACTGGAATTATCTAAGCCGCCTACAGAATTATTTCTTGCCTCCCCAATTGAGTGGTGGCTGGAAGCACTACCTACCCGAGGACGAAATATTCCGCCCGATGCCTCAGCAAGTCAAGTCTGGGGACCAACCAAGGATCATTATGGCCTCTGGACAGAAGAGCTCCTCCAAGTAGCCAAAGGCACCATCATTCCTCAGGTGCCTCTTCCCATAACAGGACCGCGTTCAGGACCCACCAAAAAACTTATCCGCCGACTCCAGAAAAGTCCACCCGTTTTTGCCTGCAAGTTAAGGAAACCGTTGATATACCCGATTTGAGCCTTCGCAAAATCCTTGGTGCCATCAAACTACCGGTTGGCAAGAAAGACACCATCTCCTTTACACAAGCAAGGACCGCGTTCAGGACCCACCAAAAAACTTATCCGCCGACTCCAGAAAAAGTCCACCCGTTTTTGCCTGCAAGTTAAGGAAACCGTTGATATACCCGATTTGAGCCTTCGCAAAATCCTTGGTGCCATCAAACTACCGGTTGGCAAGAAAGACACCATCTCCTTTACACAAGCAAGCACACAGCAACTTCGATCTTTCCTACTTCCTCCTGTCCAAGACCGATCTACTGCCAAAAAATCGCACTGGCGCACCTTTTGGAAGGCAAATATCCAGGCCTCGAGTAGGAACCTTTGGTGGCGCACTATTCACCATGCGATTCCCACGGCCGCCTTCCGTTTTGAGAAATGGCATACAGCTCTATCCCCAGAATGCCCAGACTGCCACGCTCCACAAGAGGATCTATACCACTATATTTTCCACTGCCCTACAAAGAGAGAAGCATGGACGGACTTACTGCACAACTACACAGACAAAGTCGATTGGACAGATCTAGAACTGGAAAACCTACTCAAGCCAGATTGCCCTGGACTCCAAACGCTTATCCAGAAGAAACACTCGATCAAAGCCCATCAACTCATTGCTAGTGGCCTCCATGGGATCTGGTCTTACTTCCTCAAAGTCTTTTTAGAAAATACCTTCCTACCCTCGACTGCTCTTTATAACATTATGTCCAATAGCGCCATAAGATACAATGCGAATAACGCTTATCTAACCCTTAAGAAATAAAAATATCATTCGATTCAAAAAAAAAAAAAAAAAAAAAAAAAAAAAAACACTAATATTCAATTATACATACTGCGACCTCAGACACATGATCCAGGGACTGAGCACCATTGACTCCGATCGAGTTGCCAGCCAAGTTTAAATTGGTCAGAGTGGAGTTGGTTTTGAGTGCCTCAGCCAGTGCCTGAGTTCCATTGTCTCCGAGCTTATTACTCTGCAAATTCAAAGTGGTCAGAGTCGAGTTGGTCTTAAGTGCCTCAGATAGTGCCAGAGCTGCTTTGTCTCCAATCGAGTTGACCTGCAAGTTCAAAGTGGTCAGAATCGAGTTGGTCTTGAGTGCCTCAGCCAGCGCTTGAGCTCCATTGTCTCCGATCTTGTTACTCTGCAAGTCCAGAGTGGTCAGAGCAGAATTAATCTTGAGTGCCTCGGCCAGAGCACGAGCTCCAATATCTCCGATCGAATTTAGCCGTAATTCCAAAGTGGTCAGAGTCGAATTAGTCTTGAGTACATCAGATAACGCCTGGGATCCGCTGTATCCGATATTGTTGTTCCACAATTCTAAAGTCATTACAGTCAAATTGACCCTCAGTGCTTCAGAAAGGGCATGTGCTCCATTGTCTCCGATCTTGTTACTCCACAATTCCAAAGTGGTCAGAGTTGAGCTGGTCTTGAGTGCCTCAGACAGTGCCTGGGCTCCAGTGTCCTCGATAAAGTTGTGATCCAAGTTCAAAGTTGTCAGAGCCGAGTTGCTCTTGAGTGCCTCAGCCAGCACGTAAGCTCCATTGACATCAATTGAGGTATGATTCAAGTTCAAAGTGGTCAGAGTCGAGTTTTTCTGGAATGCCTCAGACATGGCCAAAATTGTCTCATCCCTGATCAAGCAATTTCCATTCAAAGTAATCAGAGTCCAGTTGATCTCGCGTGCCAAAATCAATACCAGAGTTCCTTGAAATCCAATCTCATTTCTCTCCAAGTTCAAAATTGTCAGAGTCAAGTTGGTCTTTAGTGCCTCAGCCAGTGCCAGAGCTCCATCATTACCGAACTTGTTGTTGGTCAGATTTAAAGTTGTCAGAGTCGAGTTGGTCTTGAGTGCCTCGGCCAGTGCCTGAGTTCCATTGTCTCCAATCTTATTACTCTGTAAGTTCAAAGTGGTCAGAGTCGAGTTGGTCTTGAGCGCCTCAGCCAGCGCCTGAGCTCCATTGTCTCCAATCAAATTGAGCCACATTCTCAAAAAGGTCAGGGTTGAGTTGGTCTTGAGTGCTTCAGACAGTGCCTGAGCTCCGTTGTCTCCAATCGAGTTGCCAACCAAGTCCAAATAGGTCAGAACCGAGTTGGCCTTAAGTGCCTCAGCCAGCACCTGAGCTCCATTATCTCTGATCGTATTATGCTGCAAGTTCAAAGTAGTCAGAGCCGAGTTGACCTTGATTGCCTCGGCCAGCGCCTGAGCTCCATTGTCTTTGATCATATTACTCTGCAAGTTCAAGGTGGTCAGAGTCGAGTTGGTCTTGAGTGCCTCAGCCAGTGCCTGAGCTCCATTGTCCCCAATTGAGTTGTTCCGCAAATGCAAAGTTGTCAGAGTCGAGTTGGTCTTGAGTGCCTTGGCCATTGCCTCAGCTTCATCGTATCCCATGAAATTGTTCTGCAAGTCCAAAGTGGTCAGAGTCGAAATAGTCTTGAGCGCCTCAGACAGTGCCAGACGTTTGTTGGATATGATCGTTTGCGAAGTTGCAGACATGGTCTCAGTGATATTATGGTCAGAGAATTAAAAAGGATTGGTTTATGAATGACGGAAGATGGAAGCGAAAGACATAAAGATAGAAGCAGGCAGAAGAGGAATCATGAAATTCGAAATGTTGCGGTGTCTTTCGGGTTTGACTCAGGACTGGGCGAAGTGATGGGGATTTTTATTTTAAGATTCTGACTCTGGATAGGGCGAAGCACAAAACACAACATTTCAAATATTGGAAGAGATAAATCCATTGCAGACGGCTTTAATTGAACGGGGACACATGGACGTTTGCTCATCCATAGTATCTATCATGTTCTCCGTTCCCTGTGGCTGAATGAATATCTCCACGAAACCCCAGGGCCCTCCAGAGCCTGCATCATCCAGAGTAGTTGCCTTGATCCTCTGTTTCCATCGAACCTGATATGCTTTTCTGGCCTTTGACATGTTGATCTGGTGGACAAGTTGGATGATGGATGGAAGGAAGAAATAAAAAACTTCGCATTCCAAGAAAAAATTCAAAATAAAACTCACACGCCCATGACACACAATGTAAACAGCATGCATGACGCAGCAGTAGACTACGATGCTTTTGTTCGAGCACCGATCGACGCCATCAATCGCCTAACTTCGAGCTTCAAAAAACAGAGGGAAACCTCCACACGAATGAAATGCAAAGTTACCCCAAGTTAAAATTGAGTGGTCCAATCCTGAGTCAAACCCATAAAGACACCACTATTGAGAGGTTCCCTTTTTCACAAGAAATGGAATTCAAATTTCACGCTTCCATCTCTTCCATTCGCTTCCATCTTTCATGACATTCCCTTCCATCTTCTGCCACACTTAAACTGATCTTTTTTATTTCTCAGACCCTATCACCATTGGTACCATGCAGAAGTCGATCGGAAACAACAAAGCTCAGGAGCTGATTGAGGCACTCATGACCAACTCCAGTCTTACCACTTTGGACTTGTGCGATAAAAGGATCGGAGATAACGGAGCTCAGGCACTGGCTCAAGCGCTCAAGAACAACTTGACTCTTACCACTTTGACCTTGCGTTTGAACTTGATCGGATCCAACGGAGCTCAAGCGCTGTCTGAGGCACTCAAGATCAACTCGGCTCTGACTACTTTGAACTTGCAGAACAACTTGATCAGATACCACGGAGCTCAGTCCCTAGCCAAGGCACTCAAGACCAACTCGACCCTGACCACTTTGGACTTGTAGGATAACAGGATCGGAGACAACGGAGCTCAGACGCTGGCTCAAGTGCTCAAGACCAACTTGACTCTTATCACTTTGAACTTGCGTTTGAACGCGATTGGAGACAACGGAGCTCAGGCACTGGCTAAGGCACTCAAGGTCAACTCGACTCTGGGCACTTTAAACTTGAGTGAGAACATGATTGGAGACAATGGAGCTCAGGTGCTGGCTAAGGCACTCAAGACCAACTCGACTCTGACCATGTTGTATTTGTTTGGCAACTCGCTCACAGACAGTGGAGCTCAGGCACTGTCTAAGGCACTCAACACCAACTCGACTCTGGCCATTTTGAATTTGCGGAACAACTTCATTGGATCCAATGGAGCTCAGGCACTGGCTAAGGCACTCAAGACCAACCTGACTCTGGCCACTTTGAATTTGGCTAAGAGCTCGATTGGAGACAATGGAGCTCAAGCGCTGTCTGAGGCACTCAAGATCAACTCGACTCTGACCACTTTGTATTTGTATGGCAACTCAATCGGAGACCGTGGAGCTCACGCGCTATCTGAGGCACTCAAGATCAACTCGACTCTGGCTACTTTGGATTTGGAGAACAACAAGATCTGGCTCAAAGGACTTCTGGCATTTTCTGAAGCGTTCAGGAGCAACTCGACTCTGACCACTTTGGGCTTGAGGAACCAGAAGATCATGGGCAAAATAAGTATGGCGCTTTTGGAGTCATTAATGACCTGCTCGACTCTGACAACTTTGAATTTGGGGTGCAGGTCGATTGAAGACGATGAAGCTGAGGCACTGGGAGAGGCACTCAAGACCAACTCGGTTCTGACTACTTTGAACTTGCAGAACAACCTGATCGGAGACAACGGAGCTCAGGCACTGTCTGGGGCACTCAAGATCAACTCGACCCTGACCACTTTATATTTGCAGAACAACTTCATTGGATCCAATGGAGCTCAGGCACTGGCTAAGGCACTCAAGACCAACTTGGCCCTGACCACTTTGCGTTCGGGGAACAACTCGATCTGGTTTAAAGGACTTCCAGCACTATCAAAGGCACTCAAGACTAACTCAACTCTGACCAGGTTGGACTTGCAGAACAACTCGATTGGGGACAATGGAGCTCAGTCACTGTCTACGGCACTCAAGACCAACTCGACTTTGACCACTTTGGACTTGTGGGGTAACTCGGCTAGATCCATTGGAGCTCTGGCACTGTCTAAGGCTCTCAAGGCCAACTCTACTCTGAGCACTTTGTATTTGCAGAACAACTTGATCGGATCCCACGGAGCTCGGGACCTGGCTGAGGCACTCAAGACCAACTCGGCTCTGACTACTTTGGATTTGTGGGGCAATGAGATTGGAGACAGCGGAGCACAGGCGCTGGCTGAGACACTCAAGGCCAACTCTACTCTGACTACTTTATACTTGCAGAGAAACTTAATCGGAGACAACGGAGGTCAGGCCTTGTCTGAAGCACTCAAGACAAACTCAACTCTGACCACTATTAATTTCTGGAACAACTCAACTGGAGACAATGGAGCTCAGGCGCTGGCAGAGGCACTCAAGACCAACTCAACTCTAGCCATTTTAAACTTGGCTAGTAACTTGATCAGAGACAATGGGGCTCTGGCACTGTCTGAGGCATTCAAGACCAATATGACTTTATACTTTTTGGAGTTGCAGAACAACTTGATTGGAGAAAATGGAACTGAGGCACTGCATCGGGTTTCTCTGGGCATACGCTGTATAATAGGGCATTAGCACTTGAGATGTGGTCATATTGCTTCTCTGCACTTGTTAAAGTAGTCCCCTTGTATAATAAACTTGGTGTGTGTTTATTCAGAGTCAGGTCAGAGGAAGAGTTTTCGAGGTCAAGGTCGGGGCAAATACAAGAGTCGGGGAATAAAAGATATTGTATGAGTTGCCGGAAAAATGTGTGTACACACCTTTTACACACCTGTGCAGACACACATTTTTCTGAAACTGAATTCACATATATAGAAATGAATACACACCTAACACACACAACACACACATCGTACAAATCCTATGTAAATTTATTTGAGTGCGTTCAGCAGCCTGACCTTCGCGACAGTGTGTGTGTACAGGCTGAACCTAATGATGTAGACAGTTCTCTGAGGGCAGTTCTGCGCCTAGCTCGCTGCTTTTCAATGCTGGATGATTGGTCGCTGTTCGTGGGATTGGGGATTGGTGTTATGAGAGACCGAAATTGGATCCGGTTCGCCCAATCCATGGCACTAATGGTCTGTAGCTATAGCTAGGAGTTTGCCGACTAAAATGTGTATGCCCTCTAATGCTGCATGGCTCAACTTAAGCGTGAATGATGCCATGTTGGTTATGAGCGAGAAGTGTGTGTTGAAGAGTATGGGAGAAAGAGAGGTATATCGAGATGGAGATCCAAAGTATCACATTCTATCGATAATTCTGAAACAGACGAGGTGTTAATCGGTTATTTTCATTTTCATTTTTTTTTTTTTTTTTTTTTTTTCATGTTACGGCAAGTCGGAACGACTACTCAAAGTTGGTATGGACCATTAACAGTGCGATCATGACTCCACCGCTACTGGTGCCCCCACCCGCGTGTGCTGGTTGGTATTTCGCCATATCCATAAGTCCAGGCAATAATTGCATGGGCCTCGCACCAGGTGTGTAAAAGGTGTGTGTTAGGTGTGTATTCATTTTCGTATACGGGAATTTAATTCCCAGAAAAATGTGCGTACGCACAGGTGTGTACACACATTTTTCATGTTACCCATATTGTATTGAAAGCTACCGAGCAAATACTATGAACTATGGATATTATATACTATGTGTTCACTCTTTTTGCGTCCTGCTGGGTCCGGGCAAGAGAAGGTGAAAAGGCCCGCGTGACCTTTCAGCACGAGGCGCCTCAGTAGGCGGATGAACGGCCCATATTGTCCGTTGTCTAAGGAATGACAATCTCGTCCATGGCTATTGGCAACGGATAGTCATCCACTTGGGCCGTAACTTCCGTCAAGATAATCATTCCTAACAACAAAGATAGAGGCAACAGTGCAGTACGGGTCAACACCTCTTTTTTCTCACGATTTTTACCAGACAATCAGTCACGGCAGACCTAGTAAAGTTGTGACTAGTAAAGTGTTGCTCGAATATTATGTCACTGCCAATCGCCCCATATCGTTGCTGTGTTCCTGAATGAGCTTCTTGGCGACATGCTCGCTCCCTAAGACTATTTCCGCCACTGTCGTGACGATGCTGCAACAGACGCCCAGAAATTCCTGCCGTCATTGCGTCGCCAAATCTCGTACTTATCCTTGACTGCCATTTGGAGTTGCTGTGGTATTGTCTTTGATGAGAGGAGTGTTGAGAAAACAAAGTGAGCATCTTGTTCCAAACAATACTTGAATGTTGATACGAAATCCGGCCTGGTAATGGGTTCATTATGTACATTTTTTTCCTGGAGCCATTGCATAACAACCATGCCAGTGTCACCCATGTGGCTGCCACGGTTGTTTTATTGTCGATGGCCTCTTTACCCATATCACTGTTGCTGCTGGCTGCTCGATGCAGTGGCATAGAATGCTCACAGAAACAAGACGATTAGCAGAGTGAGAGATGAGAACATGAAGAAAATGGTTAGGAACTTTTACGTTAGAGAACATGTCAAGACTCTACTCTCCGCTATCCTGCCGCGTACTAAACAGGAACCGCTAAGAAAGAGTCAGTGCGCATTGGGTATAACGCTTTCTGCAAAAAATGAAATAAAAAATAACAGGCCAACAAGTGCCAAAGCACTTTCGATCCCCCACATCAAGACCAAAGGAAGAAAGAATGGTATAGGTGAGCGAAGCATTACCATAAACTATTCCTATGCTCCGCCGTGAGCATCCTGCTGCACTTATTATTTGAACACATGAATTGTGGGAGACGCTAAAAAGTGGAACAAAGTGCAGCTTTGTATTGTTGTGGGTGTTGACAGTGCTGATCTTCAGGAAAGTTGTTGAATGATTGATGTGCTTACTGGCTCATGGCTGAGATGTAATCCTGTTGACAATTGTTCGAGATGTAAAGAGCAGCACACTCGAGGACTGGCAGAGCTGGTCAAGATCCAACTCCAAGAGCCTAGTCAGGCCATCTGTATCCTTCCGGAGCGTCGTTTGGAAGAGCCGAAACCTTGAGGTGCGGCGTATGTTAGCGTATCAACTGAAGCATGGCTGGCGTGAATTCCCAAACCAGCATGTACCTGGGATCCAGAATCTCCAGGTTCGGCAAGCATGGCTCCATCAGCTATACTCCAGTTGCGAATGTGAAGTCAAGATCCACGCAAAACGGAACAGGTTCAAGGTTGATACAAGTGCTAGCCGCTTCAACTGAGCCAATGCACCCAGCTGCCGATACACTTGGGTGATTTTCTCCAGTCGCTCCTCTTGCGTCTCTGGCACATTGTCCTCTGCAGTGAAACCCTCCGAGGGTGACGGACAATGTTTCCAGTCGGTGGCACACCCAAGGTACTGTCACCAGGTCAAGGATCTGAAGACGCGCTACTGTGAATGGGGCCACCAAAGAATCTTGGTTGGGGGGAATGCTTGCTCGAAAATGCGCAGGCTGGGCTGGGTTGTCATGATTTTTTGGATGAGAGCGGATGTTTTTGGACCTGACTTGAGTGCAAAAGCGATCTTCTGGAAATTTGTTCAGAAGAAGAACCTCTGTGTCGTCCAGTGGTACAAGAACTCGGAGCATTGATTCGTAAACTGTTGGATCGATCATTTAGCACGAAAGCGGCGAAGGCTCCTCTTGTTGCTCGTGACAATGTCCAGAAATCGTGCCGAGGTTTGGGGTCGAGCTCGCAGTGATAGGTGTTGCCAAAACTCAGAGAGTCCAGATGCAAGTCGTTCTCCTTGACGACTGTTGCAGAAGAAGCGAGGTTCGATGTTGGAGGGACATAGAGTGAGATGAGAGCCGGTGGCTCTCGCTGCAAGCATGGAAAGGTCATCGCCTTTGAGGAATCCTTGATTTCCGTTTTGGTCCTCAACGAAGAGTAATTCCAGTGCCGGAAACAATGGTCGGGGTCTTTTGGAAGCCCTAAACATGGAGCGTGGATGATGCGTGTCGGTGACTTTCAGGTCGAGATGAGGTCTCTTGAGTTGTATAGGTGGAGATACCACCACACCAAGTAGTGTCTCCAACTCATGAGGGATCATACGGTGTTGACGAAAAGAGAGATACGCCTGGCGCCTGTGGTCGAGGTAGAGACCCAATCCTTGGCAGGTCTGCGGTGCCTGGGCCAGCTCCTGGATATCGACGCGGTTACAGATACCATGGAGGCTGGCCTTGCGCAGGGAAGGGTTCTTACGGATAAAGGCACAAGCTTGTCCAATTCCTCCAACGTGAAAGTGTCCAGATCGCAGCGCAACTCTGTAAGCCCTGTACAACTTGGCGCATCGAGTAGAGACTGAATATTGGTGCCGCCGAGGAACAGTTCTTGGATGAGAGCTGCATAGTTCACGAGAGCTGTTCAATCTACTTGTTCGTCGAGCAAGGCAGACACACGTTTGCGGTAAAGTTCGTCTCTGTGGCGGTCTCATGAGGTTCCATCGTTGGCGATGTCGGCATCGTTGAGCCCGGTGGTAGGCCAGTGCGCGCCTGAGAACTTAGCGCGGTGTCATGCCATTTGGAATTGATGCGTAGACAACTAATCTTGCCATTCTTGTCGAGTAGTGAGATAACCATGTAAACAAGCTCAGGGATCGCCAGACACCTTTGGGATGCTGTCTGTGCGGCCATGTCTGCTCACAAGTGGTGAAGGGGTAGTGTGAAGGGATAGTGTGGTGATGGGTGGAGACTGCGGAAAAAAGAGGTGATAGCAAACTTCCTTATTTACAAGTCTTCATCAAGCGACGCACAAAGAAAAAGAAAACGAAACATACATCACTTGGAGCGTGTCGATGAATGCCAACACTTTGTTCTATGGCTTTATTCCCCTGTTAAAGAGGTCTCATCCTCCGCTTCCGAGTTGGTCCTGTGCCATGCGTCCGGTCTGGTCACTCCCCAACATCTTTGAAACAGGCTCCATCAACCATCGAGTGTTCACAGAGTTGGATACATCTATCCTCCGAGCTGCCCAGATATATGGTAGTGAAGTCCAGGCTGGCCGCGTTTGTTTTTTTTGGGAGGTAAACAAGTATGACATTTTTTTTAGGATGTTGGTTTCCTGAGTGAGGCGATATCGGTCAAGGGAAAGGTGGCGAGTCAGGCAAAGAGCAGTACATGTCCACTACCAGACACAACACTCGTTGACCATGTCGATCACGTTCTCAAAGAGATCCCGGTCCAGTTGCCGTTGCTCCTGCTGTGCCGACACATGCTCCATGTCTGGTTCCTGGATCGAGAGTGCGAGGGAGAGTACAACTGGGCGGCCTTCGTGTGGGTTCTGATGGACAATCATCTGCGAAATGTGGGAGGCGTAGACCTGGTACAGTTGCGTCTTCTTGGAGGTGGATGATCCAGCGCCGAGCAAGAAGCTGGAGGAAGTAGGCGCCAATGTACTCGAGGAAGTGGGTGCCAGCGACTGTTGGTCCAGGGTTGTATGGATCTATCCAAAGAGAGTGGTGTTGATAGGTCAACAACTATGTCTCATATGGACCATCCATCGATCGATTGTTCCAAGTAGGTATGGTATGCTTACCACACTCCCGACTTTGCCGTACTGACTGACGAGGATGAGGATCTTGTCGTGGAATGAAGAGACGAGCACCTCGGTGTGCCTGCCCTGGATGGTGCGAGCGGCCTGCTTGTTGATCAGGGGGAAGGGCGTCTCCATGGTGGGTATGGTGGGTGAGGCGGATTAGGCGGGTGAATGTGAAGGATGAGGATGAAGTGAGAAAGGTGAATGCTATTCTTTTTTTTTTTTGTTGGACAGATTGAGTTACGCGTCCCTTTTTCTCGAGAGTGGGCACAGCAACGCTTCCACAGAGTAGGCACGTGTTTTTGGATTAGGAGCGAGGGAAGACATGAGCAGTCACTCCTTCGCTTCTTGCAGGAACAAACGGAATGGCCACGGGAGGGGAGAGGGCAAGAAGCATTGATGGTCCTGGACAGAGCGAGCTAAGGCAAGCGCATAGTGCAGACCAGAACGAGTACGACATATGGGCATATGGCGTAGACGTTGATGTGTGTATCTTTGTCTCGTCCAACCACACAGCCAGTCTCTGCTGTTTTGTCAGATGAATCATATCCTCCCACTTTGGTGAGTTGTGACTCGATTTTCCACCCAAACCTTGATCTCTCTCTCCACTCACTCACTCACCCACTCACCCACTCACTTACTGCAGACACTTTGTGTGGCATAAATACGCCGGACATCCCTATTCCCGGACACACTTCTCATTCCCTTCCTTTCATTCTTCCCAACCCATTCAACGTGCGAGACACATCCATACATACTCAACGCAATGACCCTCAACGCCCCTCCCGCCCCCACCACCGCCATTGACTGGGACAACCTCGGATTCAAATGGGTCGACACCAACGGACACGCCAAGTACATCTACTCCAACGGACAATGGGACCAGGGCGAGTTTGTCAAGGACTCGTACATCAAGATGCATATCTGTGCACCTGCTCTGAACTATGGCCAGGAGGTAAGAAGACACACCGATTTAGACCCTTCTCTACCCTTCTTTTTTCTCTTTTTTTTTTCTCACGACCATTTTCCTCCCAACATAGTGCTTCGAGGGAATCAAGGCATACAGATGCAAGGATGGCCAGGTCCGCATCTTCCGTCCTGACGCAAACGCTCGCCGCATGCAGTACTCGGCCGATCTGGCTTGCATGGCCCCCGTCCCCGAGGACCTGTTTGTCGAGGCCTGTGTACGTGCTGTTGCTGGTAACCTCGAGTTTGTGCCCCCCTACGGATCTGGCGGAGCACTCTACCTACGCCCACTCTTGCTGGGAACTGGACCCGAAATCGGCCTCTATCCTGCCCCCGAATTCACCTTCCTGGTCATGGTGATCCCCGTTGGCAACTTTTACAAGTCGGGTGTCAAGCCCGTCGACTGTCTTGTCGTTGATAACTTTGATCGAGGTAAAGTGGCGCAAGATTATGGAGATAACACAGATTATTTGAGTCATTCCTTTCCAAACGCACAGATCAATTCGGAAGAGACCAAAAGGACTCATTTTGTTATCACAACTTGCTTTGCTATTAGCTGCGCCATTGGGAACTGGAGCTGCCAAGTTGGGAGGCAACTATGCCCCAGTGTTGAAGCACAGCAGTGCCGCCAAGGAGAAAGGATACGCCATCACCCTCCACCTCGACTCAAAGACTCACTCCAACGTCGACGAGTTCAGCACCTCCAACTTTGTGGCGCTTACTTACCCATCCCAGAGCGATAACACGCCCGTCTTTGTTGCGCCCGAGTCGCCCTCGATCCTCAACTCGGTCACCAAGCAGTCCCTGGTCCAACTGGCCAAGAGCTTTGGCTGGAAGGTCGAGAACGAGGTCGTGCCCTTCACCGACATCACCGACAACCGCTTCGAGGAGATTGCTGCCTGTGGCACCGCGGCAGTGATTACGCCCGTCAAGACCATTGAGCGGGCTGGTGTGACATACCAGATCGGCACAGAAAAGACGCGCGAAGCGATCGGCGCAGGATTTCTCCGTCTCTTTACTGAAATGCGTGGGATCCAGAACGGCGATATCGCGGACCCCTACGGCTGGATGCAGCCCGCCGAAGGCATTGCTCCTCGCTACGAGTAGTGAACCTTTCTTTTTATTTCATCATCATTATACATATCTCGCTCTTGAAAAGATAGGCCAACACCTCTCCTGTAATAAAATAGAAACAAAGATATAGTTGGCATCTTTCAATGGCATATAGGAAGAACAGAGAATGCAGTGTAGAATATCACCGAGGACAAACCAGCCGACCCACCCTCGTATACACCTCCCACTGGGATAGAGGCGTCGGATCACCGAGCGAAAGAGCAAAATAAAAATAAAATAAAAAAACACGCTCACACTCGTGCCTAAAAAGCGTCCCCGATGCTCCTGCAAGGGTGTTCGAATTGATATGCAGGCCATGTTAAACTCATCTTCCAGCAAAGGAGAGAGAGAGAGAGAGGAGAGGTACGCACTCAGACAACAGTTTTTGAATGAAAAAGAGGAACGTTTGGTTTGTGTGCATGTGAAGGGGCGAAACGAGATAGACGTCCTACCCGTCTGCATTTACTTTCTGAGAGTCAAAGTGAACTTGCTCTAGTTAGGCGCCTCACCTTCGCCACAGGAAATATCCCACTTATATGCCGAGGCCTGACCTGCCGCGTACGCCAGGCACTTCCTAGCCATCGCCTCGACCTCGACGTCTGCCTTCTGACTTGCGTGGGCCCAAGCAGATCTTGCTCGAGGGGCCGTTGTCGGAGTTGTGGCATTTGCCGGCAAACACGGCACACGCGATGGTCGCCATCTTGCATTTGTCCTGGAACTTCTTGGCATGAGGACTCACCTAGGTTGGGGGTGGCCTGGATCGATACTCTGCAGCGGCGAGCCATCATGATCTTGACCATGTAGGTGACTTCGGCATAGAAGTCGCAGTTGGTGCTTACGACCGTGAGAGGTTGGTGCCGGTGGAAGTTTGTGCTTGAGAGAGCGAGGCAACGCACAAAGTGGCCAAGGTAATCAAGGTAGGTCTTCATGGTGTGGTAGCTGGTGTGCTTGAGGTTTGAAGATATGTTAAGGATGAATAAAACAGAGGAAGGAGTGTTGTTGGGATCTCATAAGAAGACTGACGAATGTCGAGGATTGGGTCTGCCAAATACAGTGTCGGTTGGGGCATGCGTCATTCACTTGAAGCATTGTAGAAAGGCCCCAAAGAGTGATCTTTCAGGAGACGGGCCATCCACTTCACGAAAGGAAAAGGAGAGAAGCAAAATTATGCATCCTCCTCTGGCAAGCAAAGGCGTCCACTCTTCATGACTTTTTCTTCTCTTTTGTTCTTGTCTGATTTGCGTTCGCGAGGAAATGCGAGTGAGTCCACAGTAGCAGAGCAAGTACACCCACGAGAGGTGCGACCCTAGTGAAAGCGAGAGAGCAAGGAGAAGGCAAGAGCAAGTGCAAAGAGCAAGGACAGGGACAAGGGTGTGTGTTTTGATAGTGTCTGATTGCATCTTCAGACACTCTCACCAGCAATGTCTGCACGAAGGCCTTGCGATCTGCATATATCCATAATGGGGAGATACAAGTTTGGGTGTAACTCTCTGCCGAAAGGATGTGCAAAAGGGGAGCCGAAATGGGGCTGTTGGACTGTGTTTACTGTCGTTATGAAAGCATCTCTCGGTTTCTCTCCCTTTTGTGTGAGGCATTTGTTTTCAGGAGGACATCCAAAACAAACCACATCAGTCTCCATGAGACCCATGGTCCGGTGACTCAGTATCTTGGGTGCCCTAGTGAGTCGCGACTGGTTCTCACTGACAGCATATCTCTACCACATGTTTTTCCACAAGCAAGTTCAATATCAATGGCAAACATGGTGTGCTAAAAAAGCCAACATGGTGTATTATGTGCGCGAACGTGTATTTGTTCGTGAATACAGTGTCACAAAATAGCTTTATATGATGCTACACTCAGTTCCCCTCTCCCTCTCGACGGTTAGTTTCCCTAGGACGGACCGACATCGGCGCGAAATCGGCCATAATCGGGCACAGCCACCTCGTCACAGGTGACATCCCACCAAGAGCTGGCAGGCAGGCCCGTCGCGTACTTCACACAGTCCAACAACAAGCTCCTGACCGTGTTGTCCGAGTCCCGGTTGCCCGCCCGGCCCAGACAGATCTGGCCGTAGGGCAACTGATCCGTCCCATGGCACTTCGTGTCAACAAACGCCGCACACTTGTTAACCGCAATCCTCGACTTGTCCTGGAACTTGGTAGCAGCCGCCACGCAGGGCGAGCCCTGGCCGTAGGGGCGCTGGACCTCGAGCGAGACTTTGCAGTGGCGCTGGCGGTTGGTAGGGGGCATGTAGCTGACACCGGCGTAGAACCCACAGTTGGGAGACGTGATAGCGTAGGGGTTCGTGGGGAGGCCTGGGACTTGGGCCTGGACATGAGCAAACGTGGCGACGCACAGGGCGGAAATAAAAGTAATGGTCTTCATGGCTGGAAGGTGGATGGTGTTTCTGGAGGTTGGTATTAAGGATGAATATTAAAAAACAACATTTCCCGGTCGACTGTTGGTATATATATATATATGAAAATGGAGGGTCGAGGGTTGGGTGTTAAAGATGCAGTGTCGGTTGGGGCGTATGTTGTTCACTTGGGACATGAAAGGGCCACAAAGGGCGACATTTCAGGAGATGGGTCCAGTATCCCTGGCAAGCAAAGGTAGACTTCCACTTTGTTCGCGACTGTTTGGTGTCTTGTCTGACATGTGTGCGCAAAGAGATGAGAGTGGGTCAACAGATTACACCGAGAAGGGCCTCGGCCCTAATGCCGAAAGAGGGAAAGTATGGGCAAGGCAATGACAAGAGATCAAGGGCAAAGGGCCGTGTTGTGGTGCCTTGTATGCATCCTCAGACAGTGCACTACCAGTGAACGCATGAAGCAAAGAAGAACTGAAATGGAGCTGTTGGAATGAGCTTACGAAAATGCTTCTTGCCTTGTTCTCTCCCTTATTGTGTGAGGCATCCGTTTTCAGAGGGGTATTCAACAGTCTCTACGAGAACTGAGGTCCCAGTATCCTAATGTCTCAGTGTAGTCGCCGATGGTGTTCGTTGACGGCATTTGTCAAATCAAAGGAGGTAAGAGGGACATGCAAAATGTGCTTTCGGAATGTTGAAGAGGGTGCCCTTGATCAAATCCTTTGAAGGAAAACCGGAACTCTCAGGAGACGGATCCTCGATAAGGAGTAGATCCCCCTTGCAAAGAAAGAACGGAGGAAATGCCACATCGGTGGGATTTTTTTTTGTTTTGTTGCTGAACTCCACGAGTGCCATGTCGTATGAATATACGATTATCTCCTTCCTTGTTTTCCTACCTGGCATCTCCTGACGGAAGGCAAAGAAGAGAAAGTACAGAGCGGTGTAGGGCCAAGATATAGACATGGTTCTCGATGGTCCTCGCTGATCCAGAACCAGACCCAGGTAATTTACGCTTTTTTTTTAAGGAATGTATCCAAAAGAGCTTAAAGAGGGCATGGAAACATTGAGAAATGCAACGCAAGGATGTTTGCCGAAGCATTTTGATTGTGGAAGAAGAGTCGGACGAATAAAAAAGATACCGACGAAGAGGGGTGCCTATTGGAAGGAGAGGTACCTGAGCCTGCCCATCGTTTGTCCCTGCTAAGTTTACCAAAGCCCTCCATTCGTGTTTTATGTTTATGCGATGTCGCCAGGTTCACCCCCATCCTCTGTCTTGCGGTCAACGTGAGGCCATCCTTTTGGGATATCCTTGAATTGATCCGATATCGCCGTGCCTCAGTCCACACTTTGATAAGCATGATGACAGCCTCACAGCCAATACACATGGTCTCTCGCGCTCTGGTCTAACGAGATAAGGGAGGGAACTGGCCATCTCTCGATGTCCAGCCTGAAGGAAGCCGGGCCCTGGGATATATGACTCTATTGAACCAACCCTCCCCTCCTTTGTTTGAGAAATGGGTGGGGACGGCAATGCTTGTGTGCTTGTTGGTTATGGAAACAAAGACAAACAAAAATGAGAGGGAAGCATTCTTTCGAAAGAGAATTTGGCCGACCATGTACATGTACCGACCATGTTGCGACCCCTTAGTCTGGCACAACTAGTGCAGTGTGCAGTAAAAGCAGTAGAGAGGGCTATTGTGCGGTCAAAGGTAGTTGCGCCTGAGGCGGGGGACCTTTGATGTCAATCTTAGACCTTTGGCTGTTCAGCGCTCTCTTCCCAACACTTGTAAATGCACTGATTAAATAATAATATCATAATAAAAAAAGAAACAGTATGTCAAGCTCTGGTCTACTCTTTTTACGTATAGCCAGAGCCATTGTTGCCTTACTACTCATGGTGCATCCTTCTTGGCCAACATATCAGACAGCGACATTTGATTCCATTAGCTTTTCTTCCACTCCGCGTTACCTCTGTCCTCGTCCTTACTTGATTACGTCCCTGTATCGAACGCAGAGGACAAACTCTCGGGCGCGTTTCTTTTTTTTTTAAAAAAAAAAAGTTACGATGAGGTCTTGAAACGCGGTCAGGACAACTAAAGCATTATGAACTCCCTTCAAGACGCATGCGCAGTACTCTGCGGGCTAAGGACTTTAATCCGTTCCGTTGACACCTGGACGGTTCGCCCTTCTTGTCACTTGCTTCCTGGTGCAAGAGCGAATTGATTTCAGCGTAACCAAAGTGCTCCAAGGCGGTCGAGTAGCAATGATATTATCAAACACTCCGCGATGGAAAAACAGACAACAGGCTCACACGCACGCAACAGTGGCTGTACTATTGAGACGGCGTGTCAAGATTAAGTATAATTAGATTCTTGGATTGCATGTCGCCCACAAAGATAATGATATATAATGTAGAATGAGAGTCACCCATTTTGGGGCACATACATCTACAGTGTCAACGGAGAGACAACATTCTTTTCCCCACGCAAGTGAATAAAACTTCAGGAAACAGCTTTACTTCGGGCAGGAAACAGCTTTACTTCGGGCAGGAAACAGCTTTACTTCGGGGCCCACTCCCCATCACTTTCCTAAGCATAACATATATCTTTCTACAAGATCGCAAGACCGCGATGGTAAGGAGTGAATCGGCCATAATCAGGCACAGGCCCTTCGCCACACGTGATCTTCCATGGATAGCTCGGCACCTGGCCCGTGGCGTACGCCATACAGTTCCTGAGCATAGCGGTGACCTCTTGGTCCGATTTCCAGCGGCCCGCTCGGCCTAGACAGATCTGGCCGTAGGGCATCTTGTCCGTCTTGTGGCACTTTTTGCCAATGAAGACGGCACACTTGTTAGCCGCAATCCGCGAGTTGTCCAGGAACTTGTTGGCGCGCGCGACACAAGGTGAGCCCTGGTTGTTGGGGCGCCGGACCTCGACCGAGACCTGGCAGTGGCGCTGGCGGTTGGTAGGGGGCATGTAGCTGACACCGGCGTAGAACCCACAGTTGGTGGGCGCGACGAAGAAGAGGTTCGTGGGGAACTGGGGTTGGGCTTGGACTTGAGCAAACGAGGTGAGGCACAAGGCGGCGATGAAAGCGATGGTCTTCATGTTTGGATGGTGGATGATATAGTGAGGAGGGGTTGTCTTTCTGATGACATGTTGAGGGTGAAGACGGTTAAAGTATTTATACTAGATTCGCCAGTATTGTTGGGCGCTCAGGATACAAAACATATTGTTGCAGTTGGGAGAGTGTCGATTTCGGAAGATACTTTGATAGCAAGGCGCCAAAGGGGAAATCCCCTAGGAAAAAAGGCCATCGATCGAGGAGTAGATGTCGTAAACCTGCAAAGCTGAAAGACAGCGTGACAGAATCCCCTGAATACCATAAAGGGCACCTACTAGACTTTGTCTAGGCCAGGAGAGAAGAGTCTGCCTGGCACCCCAGTGAGAGGACACTCAGGAATGCTGCAGTCTCGAGAGATATGCTGCTAACCTCGCTTCTCCTCATGGCCATCCTGAAAGGAAAAGCCCAAAAAAAAAAGGATACAAAGCCAAGGGAAAAGCGCGACACTCTCGAGTTTATGTATATAGCATTCCTGTGCCCCAAACCTATGTACGGTAAAGACAAACGAAGGAGCCAGAAGTTTGCATAATTTACCGAAGAGAACTTGAGCCCAGCTCTCGTTTCCTGTGCCCCCCTGAAGCAGACTCTGACTCTTCATAACCCAACGCGAGCAAAACACAGATGCATGACTGATATATCATAGACCAAGTGGCCCTTCCCTCTATCCCTTTAAAACGCCCATGAAGTTGCTTTAGGATATGCTCAGAAGTAAAAATAAAATACAAATAAAAATCTAAACAAAAACGCCAAACGCGAACAAGAGATGGGCGCGAGCTAGAATACAGATCTAGGAAAAGAGGAACTCCCTGATACCAGAAAGCACGTGCACAGACTTTGTCCCTGTTCATCATTCATTCATCTGCCGAAAACAAAAAAATAATAGCGAACGCGGAAGTTTGATGACTCATGGTTTTGTACTAACACCTCAAAGTCCTTTTACTTTTTTTGTTCTTCCCTTTAATACGTCATCAATCTTAGCGACCCAAAAATGTAGCAAACTTGGGCGCCATGCCCTTTTCACATTTCGAGATCCAGGTTCAGGGATCCAGCCAGGAATCTGCCGTTTATGGGACCCAACCCCGCAGGGGTGAGGTCCACCAAGCAGTACCTGAAACCCTTCATGGTCTCGGCATAATCGGGCATATCAAGTCAAAAAAAAACACTGTTCCCTCGCCGCTACTCTTTTTGCTTCTTTGTTTTGTGTTGTCTTCTTCATCTACCGTTGCTTTTACCACTATTCGTTTTCTTGATCGCTGTCTTTTCTTAGTCCTGCCATCAAAAGACGTGTGACGTGCGTCCCTTTGTGGTAAGCTATCGAGTGAAATCATTAATACCATCACCTCAGCTTTGTTTACATTGTACGCAAGCGATGATTTCGAAATTTGAGTGGGCTTAACTCAACCAGTCGAATATCCTGAACGATTCATCTCTAGCGCTCTAATTTCTACATTTCACAATAGGGGGTTTCAATCTTTGCCATTTCGCTTTTGAAATACGCGCGCATTTGAACACAATTTTTTTTGAGATACGGCAAAATCCAACAAGACATAAGTGTGTTCAAACATGGAAGGGAAGATGGACGTTGGAAAAGAAAAACAAGCATCAACAAAAAAAAAAATCAAAAAAAGGGGTGGACACACAGAGGAATTTTTCTGGGCATTTGACATCGAAAAATCACGTATTTCAAAACACACCACCTCCTCCACAGATGTATTTCGAAATACAAATACACGAAAAATCGATTCCAAATACGCCCTTATTTCAAAATTTTTTTTCTTGAAATACGGACAAAAATGGCAAAGATTGAAACCCCCTAATGGGCATTGACGCTGGCTTTGATCTTTTCCCTCCGCTAAAAAACAACGATCACGACCAATCCATTTGGGCCTCTTTCATCGCCGATATCGAGCGAACGTTCGCGGATGACAGGCTAGTAGTCCCTTTGGCCAACATAATAGAATTCGAAGTGGGCAGCATCCTACGCTCCATATAAAGGCCATCGATTCAGGAGATTCAGTTCCAAAATATCAGGGCGTTCGCAAGCAGAGCCGTACATACGCCATGTTTACACTATTGCGAAGTTACATTTTGGTGACAGGGTGCATTACTGGTCCGATTTCGGATATGAGGGAGAACCAGAATGTATCTACACATGGTCCGAGGTTTATGCAGCCGAGAAAAAAAAAACCGAATAAACTGCTCCTAAGAATATAATATGCTCACTTGAATGATGCTTAACAGCTGTTTGTGAGAAGAACGAGCATAAAACTGTCAAAAGCAATGTCACTATGAACGCTTGGCTGCCGCAGGCCAGTTACGCGTGTTCTTCTAGCATCACATGATCATCATGCCCCTCATTTCACGCATCTGCCCTTTCTTTTCCCTGCCCTTGCTCTTTCCTGCCACTTTCTTTTGCCCGCCTTTTCTTTTCCCTGCCCTCGCTTTCCCTGCCCTCGCTTTCCCTGCCCTCGCTTTTCGCTGCCCTTGACTTCCACATCCCTTGCTGTTTTCCACTGGTGTTGTCTCTGGTGTTGTCTGTAGTAATGGATGTTACATATGTTCAGTGAAAAGGAGACCACAGAAGATGATGTGGCAGATGCACTAGTAAACCTTACACGAGTAACGATCCAGAAACGCTTACTTGAATGATGCTTGACAGATATTGGAGGGAGAATGAACATAAAAGGATCAAAGAGCAACGTCGCTGTGAAAGCTTGGCTGCTGAAACGTGTAGGGTGCGAAGTGAGTAACGGGTTCAAAGAGAGGGAATTTATTGTTAGCGCGTTTCTGAGCAGCATAAGAGCTGTCAAAGACGCGCGCGACAACGATCTGTTAAGGATCTCGTTAATTAAAAAGGGAAGTCTTTAGGAGAGACACCTGTCCGTAACAGCTGCCATTCTCCAGCTTTTTTTTCTCTTGCGCGGTCCCAGATATCTCGTCTTTTTGCAGTCCTTATTTTCTGTCTCTCCCGTGGCATCTTTTTTTTCTGCCCTCCCCTGAATTTTTTTTTTCTGTTCCTCCCCTGCCATCTTCGTTTCCTCTATCTTTCCCTGGCAACTCTCTCTCTCTCTCCCCTAAAATATCTTTCTTCTTTCTCCCTCCTTTTAGTTTTTGTTCATACATTCCCAGTAAGTTTTAATGATGTTCTCAGAGTCTAACCTCTTCTTGGCAACCGCTAAATCGTTGTTCGTGCTCGTCAAGTGCATAGGGCATATCTTTGCTCTCTCCCCTCTCTTGCTTTCTCTTATCTGCTTCTTGATCTGTATCCTTTCTCTTACTGTCCTTTCAACAAATATCCATTTTTTTAATACCTCCCATCTCTCTCCCCAATTTATCAGTAATATCACAGACATTACCCATGACGGTCACCTTGTCAGCTCTCTCACCAGCACACTTCCGACGCTCTCCGATTTCGTCTAAGAGAAGAGTACTTTTAGCATGTGTGCTGTGGTTAATGGCCTTTGGGTTTTACGCTAGCCGTACGCAGTTAGCTATTGACAGAGGTATTGATCATATCGACTATATCCAGCGAACGACAAGTACGCCAAAATGCCCGATCCAGGACGCCGTGGATGTCTGCATTCATTATAGTGCAAACATGTCAAACGTTGTCGACTTGTGTGGACCTATTGCATCAACAGTGGGCGATTGTCAAGATCGAGTCTATGGGCTGGTTCTGACCACCAAGAACTTCATGGAGGATGTCAGCGAATATACTCAGATAATGGTTGTGCAAGGAGGCAATATTGGTGAAGCGCTTGATGCTTTTGTGCAAACAAGGTCTCGTTGGACGATAGACTTGATGGGTGGGAAAGGATACGAGTTGTTGAGATCATTTGCAGATGAGGAGCGCAATGATTTGCACAAGAATTTGGACCTTCTTCAACACAAATGCGACAACTTCTTTAATGGCGCATTCCACCCTTTCGGCTTCGGAGCCAACTGGCATAACCTGGGGCTTGGGCTTGCATATAGCCTCTACTACAACATGACACTCTACCCCCGCGATGACTACAAGTATTTCATCCCCATGACGACATGTACCAAGGCCGACTTGGAGAGATCGTTTGGCGCACACACTCCTGAAACGAACTTCTCCAGATGGAATAACTCCACGATCAACTACAAGTCTTTAGGCGCTGACGAGTTTGAGCTAGTGCGCCAGAGGATGATAATGAGGTCGGAATATCAGGACAAGGGGCATTTCTGGTGGAGGTCCTTGTTGACGTATTACGCGATACGCCCGAATTTTAGGCTAAGAGAGCTGATAAGACGGTCATCAAAGGCTACAGTCCCTTGCATCTCCATCCATGTCCGACATTCCGACAAGATCTCCGAATCTGCTTTGTTCGAGTTCTCCGAGTACATGGAGCATGCTGATCAATATAGAGGCAAGACTGGGATCTCGGGTATCTATCTCATGACAGACGATGATCGAGTTATCAAATCGACCAAGGATTACCGCGACTTTCAGTTTAGTTACTTGAATATGGCAAGGTCGAATAAAGGATGGGAGGCCGACCGGGATGCTGGTGTGTCAAGGGATCAGGAAGAGAAAATATTTCTTATCGACATATTTTCAGCAGTACAATGTCAGCACAGCATCGTGACATACTCTAGCAACGTTGGTAGGCTTATAGCCGAGGTAGCTTACGCGATACGAAACCGAGAGCCTGATATAGTGTCTCTGGATGAAGCGTGGAAGATGGACCCATAACGGCAACATTGACATGTGCCCAAAAGAAAATAAAAGAACTGAAGCTTGCAAAGTGGATCAAGGGAGCCAAGTGAGATGTTCAAGAAACTCGAAGGGACTCTAAGAATTTACCCAAGCCCTATAAGTCACTGTGGGAAAGACGTCCATTGCGAACAATTTCTTTCAATAGTGCTTAACCTGAATTGCTCATAATGACTTGATTACTCGTCTATTTACAGCACATTGTTGCCACAATTTAGTAGAGCAGTCTTGGAAAGTACACTGTAATGGTCGAGGTGCTTTTCTATCGTCATATGATTATCATGCACCCCTTGATTCAAGCATCTGCCATTAGAGTGCCCTTGATTTTTTCGGCCATCTCCTTTTCACCACTCGCTCTGATGTTGTCTTTTGGTATTATCGATTGGCGCTGTTCCTTGCTTTTCCCCACCATTGCTTTTCCCTGCCCTTGCTTTTCTCTGCCCTTGCTTTTCTCTGCCCTTGATTTTCCCTGCCCTTGATTTTCCCTGCCCTTGCTTTTTCCTGCCCTTGCTTTTTCCTGCCCTTGCTTTTTCCTGCCCTTGCTTTTTCCTGCCCTTGCTTTTTCCTGCCCTTGCTTTTTTGTTTTTCAAGCATCTCTGCTCTTCCAGCATTCTCTCCTTTCCAGCATTCCCTTTCTTTCCATTATCCCTTTTACTACCTTCACGTATATAAAGAAGGCGCACATATCTGTCATCCTGCACCTACACACATCTAATCCTACCCCAAGACACTCGCAACAGCACTCACAACGCTCAGAAAGACTACTGCAAGAACCATCGCAGACATCGTCAAAGGAGTCACCACACGAACGATTTATCTTCACAGATTCCTGACAAAAAAGAGCTACAGTCCCCTATCAAGAACGCTCACGGGAACACTCACAAGAAACCCTGTGTTACCCACGTTCACATCCACGCATTCTAGACTCCTGTATGGCTAACTGCTTCGACTTTTGATATATTATATACATTGAAGATAAAATGTTGTACATCGACTGACATATTCTTTTGCCCTATTTCCCCATTCTTCTCTTTTCCTGTGCTATAGGCGAGTTCATGATGATTTTGCCAAGCCTCCTTGTCCTTGCATTCATCAACCTGTTTGCACATGCAACTTTGATCTGCATTGAACAGGGCTTAGGTAACAGAAAATGCATTTCAGCCATACCTTCATGCGCATGTCGTGATCGGTTTAACTGCAATTTGTCCGGAAAGGACTGTGGCTATTGTCCAGAAGCCTCCCCCAGTGCTGCTTTTTCCAATTGGTGCGGCGTCAATGGCGGCTCTGCTCATAACTTTCTTACGGGACCAGGATCCACTTGCCTCTCTTGGCGCAGTGGTAATGTTAAATCGGATTGTGAGAACGGTATTAGTCCAACAGAGCCGAATCCAGGTAGGGGTCCAGGTAGGGGTCCAGGTAGGGGTCCAGGTCGAGGTCGAGGTCCAGGTCGGGGTCCAGGTCGAGGTCGAGGTCCATCTCCATCTCCACCTCCAACACCAACACCAACTCCAACTCCAACACCAACACCAACACCATCTCCAGATCTAAGGAATCCTTTAGCTCTTGCTGCTGTCAAAAACGCCAAATGTGAACTCAAAGCTTGGAACACACCTATTATAAATCACAGCGGTTTTCAGCTTTGGGAGAAAGTTTCAGTAAGTGTACACAGTATTCTATTTGCACCACAGTAGAGTCTGGTTTGCTTTGACATTGTTCTGAAGTCTTTGGTTGATGAGCGAACAAGATCTTAACTACATTAACTACTATTTATGTAGACGTGCTATAGTCGTACCTATTACATGCCAGATGCTATATCTATCCAGTGCGCTGCCAAACAGTGCTATGATGTGGCTGCGAAGGGAGATCCCGCAGCACTAAAGGCATTCCCACAGAATTTTTCTACTGAGAAATGCCAGCCTTGGGATACCGAAGTACATTGTCCATCTCAGCAAGAGAAATAGTTTTTTTTTGGAAGAAGATAATATCACGGGGTATGTAAATGCCTTATTCTCACATCCCTACGCAGGATTCCCATGCAAACCTTATTTTTGCTGAAATTTTTGAAATTTTTCTTGGTTCTGTTCTTTTCGCTTTCGTATCGTCTTTGGGTCATATGATTTTCGTATGGTTTTCGTATAATTTCGTATCATCATCGGATCGTATACAGTCATATGCCACCATATAATTTCGTATCGTCTTCGGATTGTATACGATCGTATGCTATCGTATAATTTCGTATTGTCTTCGGGTCGTATACATTTTGCATCGTCTTTGGATCGTATGCCATCATATGCCTTTCGTATTGCATTCGGTTCGAATCACATCGTATGACTCTCAGATATGAACTTGGGATCATATAAATTTCGTATCATATAACTTTCATATTGTATAAACCTCGTATCGTATAGCTTTTCGTATCATATAACTTTCGTATCGTATGGTTGACCATATGAATGCCTTTCGGTTCGTATGAGCAGTCCATACATATACGAAAATATCGGATCGTATCAGATCGGCTTTCGTACATCGGCTAACGATCAGAATCGATATGGCAGAGAAATAAATGAGGTCAGGAGAGCAATCCAATCCTTCAGAAGTCACACCCAGTCAAACCATCCAACTGCTTCACATGGCGTACATTGCAGACATAAGTGTTTTCGAGTCAAGGTGGTCAGAGCATGCAAGATAACACCTTTGGATGATAGCTTATGCTACTCTATGCATTGCTTCAGCTCCTCTTCACGTTTCTAGTCAATTGGCTCTCACGTGGAAAACATAACAGACCACCCCAAAGACCAAATGTCGGGCAGCTAACTTTTATTGAAAAAAGATAATCTCATACCGATGTAAATTCTCTATTCTGACAGATGTGAGATTAAATTCAAGGAAAAGGCTCATATTATGTAGTTCACGGGAGATGAGATGCGCCTGGTTAGTAACTACCTCATGAGAAGGATACTCAAGAGGGCAGCCTAGGAGGCGTATTTCTGCCCAACCTCACTTCTTCCTCTTGGCTGTCTCGACAGTAAGAGTCCAGAAACAAAAAAAAAAAAAAAAAGCTAAGCAAATGTAGGAGAAAGCCAATTGCGAGTTAAGCGTGACACTCTTGAGCGTAGTGTTCCTGTTATTCCCACAACCCCATGTCCAACATAACACAAACAAAGCGCGTCAATCCAACGCCGAAAGGTCCAATGAATTGCATAGCCCCGAACCAAGCTCCCCATCTCCTGTTTCTGGAATACGAGATCTGGTCCACAATAAACTCGACGCCAGTAACAACATGGCATCTCCAGTCCCTCGTCACTCCTCGAAGTGGCATGTCATTCATGGGTTGCTTAAAGATGCGTTTCTCAAATGCGGAATCACCAAAAACAAGTATGTCATAAAGCACGCACGTGCACAGATCGCCCCTCATTTCCTGCATGTAATTAGCCAAGGTGGAAACTTTTGATGTTTTCACAAACTTTTTTTTCCTTTTTTTTTTTAATGCCAAAAAAAAAAGTGTTTATCTATCTGACTCTATTAACGACCCCTGAACGTATCATACACCGGCACCTTGCCCGGCTCACATTTCGTCCTCGTCCACGTCTTGGGATCCGTCCCTTGGGGCTTGACCTCCTGCAGACAGTTCCTCAATGACTTCGTGATCGCCCCATCATTGGCCAGTGACGCCTGACTGTTGGACCCGGAGCAGAACTCGCCTTGGACACCCGCCTTGGACGGGGTGCACCGTCGCCCCGGAATGAAGTTACAGCTGAGCGCCTTGCCCCCAGCACCAGACTTGAACGCCGAAGCAAAGGCCGCACAGGGTGGGGAACCGGCGCCCGTGGCAGGGAGGAGCACGGACTCGAGCCAGCAGTGGCGAAGGCTGCCGCCGGGGGGCGTGAACTCGACCGCAGCGTAGAAGCCGCACTCGTTGGGGCCGACGGCGAGCTCACGGACCTTAAGAGCTGGAGCGGCGGCAAGGGTTGTTGTTGCAACACAGGCTAAGGTGAGTATAATGGAGGTTTTCATGGTTTTTTGTGGTTTTTTTTGTGTGGGTGTGTAAGAAAAAAACGGGAAAGGTGAAAAAAACGAGAGAAATACTTCCTTTTTTTTATACGTTTTTTGAAGCAGAAATGTCCAAGTGGACTGGGAAGATGCAGAGGGGGGACCTTTGCTTCCGTTCCTTCCTTCCTTCCTTCCACCTCCGTTGCGAAGGACACCATTTCTAAAAAAAAAAAGGCAGATGAAAGAAATAAGGAGAACAAAGGAAGCAGTGAGTTAGCATGAGCTGCATTTGAAGGGCGCAAAGAAGCAAAGGAGGTGGGGGAAAGGGAGGGGGAGAAGTCTTTAGCTGCAACTAGCGCACCACACGCCATATCGAATCACTTTTGCACTTGCCCTTCGTGCTCTTGCTCAGTGGTCCTTGCATGCTGGAGGGTGTTACGGCAACTCCCTTGGAGACTGGCATGGTATAGCACAGCATAGCAAAAAAAATAAAAGCACCTTCGTTCAAAATTAAGAAAGTACATTGTGTTCTTACAAAGAGCTATCTCTATTCTTTCAGTCAGAAGCAATCTCGCCTTCCTCTAGTTCGCCTTCTTCACGCTCTTCGGTTGGAGCCAAAGCCACGTCCATCTTTGGCTTGGTCTCGATGACTTGCGATACAGGAGGAGCAATGGTGGTTGTGGTTGTGGTTGTAGTAGTTGTAGGCGACAATGTCGATGGAGGGGTAGGCGTTACGGAAATTGGCATCTTTGACTCAACTCGAACGTCCTTTAGCGCCTCTGGTGGTACCTTCTCAACAGGAGCTGCAACCGATGATGGGGTCACCCTGGATATCTCAGGTTGAAGGGTTGATACGGATGGAATCGCCTTGGTGTTGTCAGCAGGAACTTCAGGCGTTGCCAGAGGCGAATCGATTTTGACCTGAGACTTGTGTACTGAGGGCGCCATGATAGATTCTTTGTTGGGTCGATTTTCTGTCCTGGATCTCCACAAGAGTCGACTGACCACACAAAATACACCCTCTTGCGTGTCATCGGACAAAGCTTGGCTTTGTGTCTCGTCACCATCCACCTCCATGGGTACTTCTTGCTTGTTGGTAGCAACTCCATCCACTCCTTCCATCGCTCCGTTCTTCTTGGGACGGTTACTGGGCTGAACAACCACACCGCGCTCCACCCACTCAAAGTCTTGCCAGTCCAGATCTTCGTACAAAACCTCCACCAGATCCTGTGCTCCCAAGGGATAAGTTGCCTCGCTTGGAAGGGAGGTGCGAGGAGAAATAACAGCGAATCGGTACTGGTCAAACCGTCGTGAGTCTGTGCCTGCCTGGTGCTGCAGCGAGATCTCGTACCGCTCTTCGTCGTTCTCAAGAATAAGTACCGCCGACTTGAGTCGCCAGCTCGTCCACTTTCTCGAAAGGCCATCGTGACGATCCATCACCAATTCTGGAGAGTACTTGAAGCTGATAGTCAAACAAACAACATATGCGAGATGCGCATTAGTCACGTGGTTGATCTGTCAAACTGACCAACGAAATGTGTAGTAAATACGTTTCCTTACCATGGGTATCCCTGCTGAGTAAACTCAAAAGTGGCTGTTCGCATCGCGCGCTCGTTCTGGAGACTCTCGGTTGTTTCGTCGTGGATGTTGGCCAAGACACGTTGGCGTTCTGTGCACGACTCTTTTATCCTCCGCTTGCTTTGGCCTCTGCCTCTGTTAAGAGCCTCTCCTGCAGGAAGCTTGCGGATGGATTCAATCTTGAAACTCGCGCCGGAATGGTCGTCAGTGCTCCATGTCCTGCTCTTGATTCGGTTTTGAATGCTGCCTTGATACTTTTCAAGCTTGGGCATGGCTCGGATGGTCACTGCCAAATCAAAGCCCGGGCAGATGTGTTGAATTAGAGAGGCAAAATTGTGCTGGCCGGTGGGCTGAAGAGAATCCTGGTCTGTGCTGGTGGGACTGAGAGGTGGAATATAAAATCCACTGTGAATCAGCGCTAATAGGTACGATAAAAGCGAGGATAATTATGTTAGCCATGTTTGGTGTGAACGTGGCAGTTTCCATGTCTGCATTTTACTTACTGGCAACAACGTCCGAGTCATCAGTGTAAACCTCTGTTCCCCATAGTTCTCGTTTCCGGACTTTAGCATTATCATATGTCAGGTAGGTCGATGCTATGCGCACTTCTAATAGGCTGTTTTCGTTTCCTTCCATGTTCGGCAAAAGAGTCGCAGGATCATAGCGGTGGTAGCCTATTGAGTGAATCAATAGGAATAAAGGCAAATTAGATCACTACTTTATAAAATCCTTTCGTCGTTGTATTTTCGAGCGGCAACACAAAAAACAAAGAAAAGTCGCCCACTTACCAAGAAACAACTCTGGTCTTCCATCCATCTTGAGGCTATCCGAATGGATGATCAGGCGAGGATGGCGTGGTTGTTCCACTTGTCCCATATTAGGTGCGTGGTGTCCATGATAGCTAGAGTGGGAGGAAGGAGGATACATAATTCCATTGGCGGCGTTGCCATAGGATGCGTGCTGGACAGGAGAGTACGATCCTGGACGTGTGGGTGGAAGAGGTCCCTCTGGACGAGGGTGGTGACCATGCTCATGACCAGATGGTGGCATGTTCATAGCGCCCAGTCCAGGCAGCTTTCCGTTGGGGCCAGCCACAGGGTCAGGTCTAATACCCACAGGAGATGCAAGGCGATGACGATGTCCAGTGTAACCACTGACACCTCCAGACTCCATAACTTCGTCTGCTGGATACTCCCGTGGAGCCCTAGGAGGTCCTTGCAACATGGGTTCTTGACGTCCTGGGTGCCCATGTTCGATTGGAGATCGGTTGTATCCTCCATGACGCATGTTGGGTTCAATAGGGTCGCGACGGGGGGTACCTGAAGGACGAACAACATGAGAAGGACCCGTTGAGTGCAAGGGTACTGGTGGTTGCAAAGGGTGCGATGGATGTGATGGTGGATGTCCTGAGTGTGATGGTGGATGTGAGTGCGAGGGTGCGTGTGGCGCCTGAGGTTGAGGGGTTTTTGAGTATGCCTGAGATGGAGATGGTCTTGGCTGAAGGTGACGAGGACCTTCCATTGAAGCAGACTCGAACCGATCAAAAATCTCCCGCGACACCCTGCCATGTCCTGGTCGATCTTCCTCTTCGTCGTTGTTAATCAACAAAGCTGAGAGTGACATGGTGCTCCGTGCTGGCTGAGGTGCGTGACTTGTCAAACTAGGAAGTGATTGGGATCCCGATATTGTGCTGAGCGGAGGAAGCTGCGAAGGTTCATGACGGCGGTGGCTATCCGACGGTGGGTTAGGACCCGAGGGCACTGGCTTTGGTTGTTGGTATGGTGATTGTGATGGTTGGGACTGTGATGGCTGTGATGGTTGGGATGGGGATGGACATGGCGCTGGCTGCGATTGAGAAGGCTGCGATGGTTGAGACGGTTGAGATTGCGACTCTTGTTGGTGTTGTGGTTGTTGAACAGGGGTCGTCATCTTTGGCGACTCTTGGACAGACCCTCTATCGAAGAACTCCTTTGCCGGTGCTTTTTTGACGGGTTCCGCCGACGTCTTTTCGAGTTCGTTTGGTGCTTTCTCGAGTTCCGTAGGTGCATTTTCGAGTTCTGTTGGTAGCTTTTCGAGTTCCGTTGGTACTTTCTCGAGTTCTGTTGGTACTTTCTCGAGTTCCGTTGGCACTTTCTCGAGTTCCGTTGGCACTTTCTCGAGTTCCGGTGGCACTTTCTCGAGTTCCGTTGGCACTTTCTCGAGTTCCGTTGGTACTTTCTCGAGTTCCGTTGATGCTTTCTCGAGTTCCATAGGTGCTCTATCGACTGCTTCAGTAGGTGCCTCATCAACTACGTTTGGTGCATTACGGACGGGTTCCTTTAAAGGTGTCGGATCGACCGATTCGGTTGAGGGTTGTTGTTGAAATGGCATGCTTGTTGGTAGGGTGTCTTCGACAGCAGCCTGGGTCATAATTATATCGTCTCCTTGTTGTGATGGTGGCCTTTCAGATGTTTCCGGCATAGAGGGGACACTTGGTTCGAAAGTATCCATTGGCTCCTTTGGCTGTGTTACTTCTTTTGGCTCCTCAATTGTTTGCGCCTCCTGAGGCTTGATCGGGTCATATATAGTTTCGACAGGGGGTGCCTTCTCAGTCGTTGGCGTGACGATTGGCTCCTTGGTTTCCTTGGGTTCTGTTGTCTCACCATGTGCCGAAGTTTCTTCGATCGACGCCTGGTTTAAGGGCTCCTCTGGCTTTTTGTCCTCGCTTGTGGGCACAATTGTTGCCTGTGCCTCATTCTCCAGTGTTTCAAGAGTCGTCATGAGTGGCTCAGAAAGAGAGGCGACCGCCAAAATCGAATCGGACAGTATTGTAGGAGCTCCTGAAACCAATGGCACAGGATCCACATTATCGGAAGTTGTAGCTGGGTGAGCGTCATCTGTATTAGGTATTGGAGAAGAGGTTAGCGATTGATGATAGAATTTTTAGCATCGTTAGTATCACACAGTACACATCGATAGATCGTGATTACCTTTCTTTACGGGAGATGAAGTTTCCTTTGAAGGTAGGATGGGAGCTTTGTCTATGCAGCAAAAATCATAAGCACAGCCGAAACATTAGATATCATTTCCCAGAACTGTCCAAATAGATCAAAACTATTTAGAGCCTATCTTTGGTGCCTGAAAACACAAACGAGCATACCCTCATCCATATGATCAACCCACTCGGTAAGATCCTTGGTTTCCTTGGCTGGATCTGTAATATCGGTCGATGGCGAATAGTCTCCCGCCTTGTCATGCTCCATGGTCAGCTTGACGCGCTTGTTGGGTTCCCCAGGAACAGTGTTCTCGGTCACCACTGTGACTGTAACTGTTGGGGGATGGATCGTGGCAGCCTCCTTGACGATCGCTGATAAGATAGCGTCCGAGACATCCATGGGCTGATCATCTAAGGCATCACTGGACGACTCAATGTCATCGTTGGGTCTCTTTTTGGAGTCCATGATCGGCTCTTGGTGGTACTGTTGGCCGTGCTTACTCTGTAGTGTATCAACAAGTCCGATCCATAGTATCGAGAAGCAAGCAACGGCAACAGAGCGGATAACAAAATAACAGAAATAGGTTGGTTGAAGTAGAAGAAAAAGAATAAGAAATGTCAGCAACGCAACAGATTACTCGAGCATTGGAATCTGTTGGAAATTAGTAGAACAAGGGGACCTCTCACTTACCGAGATGAAATGAAAGGAGGGGTGGATCCGAATTCCTCCTTGGCTTGCACACAGCGACCTTTCAAGTTGTAGATTTGTCTCCAAAGAGCTGGCTTGATGGATATGTTGGAAGCTCTTTCTTTCAAGACGGCGCACTGTCTGTTTTTTTGTTTAGCCGAATGTGCCGTGGCTGTGGAGATGGGTCAAAGTCAGAGATGGGCGTGGTGTGCTTGGTAATTGGGAGCGTCGGTTTTTTGTATCTTTCTTGTTATTTCCCTTGTTGTTCCAGAGCGAGAATGGTACACGCAGTGAGCGGCAAAGAAGTGGGAAGAAGTGTGTGAAGCAAAAAAACAGAAAGATGTAATTGGAGGTGGGAAAGAATGACAAAAAAAAGAGTTTGGTGGACGGAGAAGGGGGAGAAGAAACCCAAAACGCGTTTTTCAGTGTGCTCCCACATCAGAGAGTCACATGACTTTAATTGCAACGTCATCCCCTCACCAACATATCTCCGCTGATCTACCAAATTCGACATTTGTATGATCTTAGTTCAACCCATCCTAACAGCAGTGATGAGGACCCTGTCTGAATTGAGATCTAGCCTCGGACGAGGCATAGAAATTAAAAAAAAAAAAAAATACACCACACCACAAAACAGGCCGTTGCAACGCGTAAGAAGTTCTATTCAATGATTTTTATTATGTACAAGGTGGAAACGAGCGAAAAAAAAGTGTGCCACTTTGTTGTTTAGTAATACAAGAGCGAAACTATTCGGTACAAATGGTGAAAGGATTTTGTTGTTTTTTGCGGAGGATGTGTTGTTGTTGCTTCTGTTGTTGGAACTACAAAAGACAAATTTACATCTCCTGGGAGGCAGCACCACCCTTCTTGGTCTTCTTGGGCAAGAGAGAGTCGTGGATGTTGGGGAGAACACCACCCTGGGCGATGGTGACGTGTCCGAGCAACTTGTTCAACTCCTCGTCGTTGCGGATGGCGAGCTGCAAGTGGCGGGGAATGATACGGGACTTCTTGTTGTCGCGGGCGGCGTTACCGGCCAACTCGAGGATCTCAGCGGCCAAGTACTCAAGGACGGCAGCGAGGTAGACGGGGGCACCGGCACCGACACGCTGGGCGTAGTTGCCCTTGCGCAAGTGACGGTGGATACGACCGACGGGGAACTGGAGACCGGCCTTGGAGGAGCGCGAGGTCGAGTTCTTGGGAGCCGAAGCAGACTTGCCACCTTTTCCAGACATGATTATAAATGTGTTGTGAGTGAGAGGGGGTTGGGGAGATGAATTTCGTGAAGATGAAATGGAAAAAGGCGCGAATGGGAGGCAATGAGGGAGTATTTATATGGCGAGTTAAAAAAAGGAAGGAGTTCGAGAGGGACACGAACAGTGGAGAGCCACTGTGGTGTGTTGGTGATGGAGATGGAAATTTCAAAAAAGAGAGTTTGGAGTTTGGGAGGGGAGGAGGGCCAGCACAGAGCCAAGTTTGGTTAAATCACCAAATCAAAAAGGTTTACTTATGCACAGAGTTTAGTTATCCTCAATTTAAGCAGTTTTTTTTTTTTTTTTGCATTTTGGACGTTCTCTCTCAGCCAATCACAGCACGTGAACTCTTATCAATAAGCAAAATAGTGTCCCTCAAAAGATAACGTCTCCATTATCGTTTAAGCTCTCGCAAAGATAAGCGGACTCCTTAAAATATTTAGGAACTCACACCACCGCACTTTGCCTCAACTCTAATACCGAAATTAGTGTTTTCGTCCCAAAAACAACAACACCACACATTGAAAAAAAAGCACGCGTGTCCTCCCACCGCTGAGCCGAATATTGAATCTCTGCTGGTGTTTTTGTTTGACTTTGGGGACTTTGCCTCCATTTCGTTCCATCGTTTTTTTTCCCAGTCCCCTCATCCGTCCTATAAAAGGTCCCGCCCATTTCGACTTCATTCCATTTTTCCCTTTTTTACATCTCGATTTCATCGATTCACCAACTTTCTTACTTTTACATCACACATCAAACATGCCACCAAAAGCCGTTGCCGAGAAGAAGCCCTCCACCGGAGGCAAGGCCCCCGCCAAGACCTCGACCTCCACCGAGAAGAAGGAGCGCAAGACCAAGGCTGAGGGCGGCAAGGGACGCAGAAAGACCCGCTCCGAGACCTACTCTTCCTACATCTACAAGGTCCTCAAGCAGGTCCACCCCGACACCGGTATCTCCAACAAGGCCATGTCCATCTTGAACTCGTTCGTCAACGATATCTTTGAGCGCATTGCCGGCGAGGCCTCCAAGCTCGCTGCCTACAACAAGCGCTCCACCATCTCCTCCCGCGAGATCCAGACCGCCGTCCGCCTCATCCTCCCCGGTGAGTTGGCCAAGCACGCCGTCTCTGAGGGCACCAAGGCCGTCACCAAGTACACCTCCTCCAAGTAAATGTCCTTTGCTTGAAGGAATCCGTTCAAGGAGTGTCGTCGAGTCTTCAGTTGGATATCAAGCAAGCTTTTTGTTTTATATTTCCCTTTCCTACCTTTAATAAGCTTTTCCAGCTTTTCTTCCAACTTGGCTTGTTCGACCTTCTTTGTTTTTCTTTTCAATTAAAACCCCAACATCCTCTGTACACTTAGCCTTTTCGTTTTCTTGCTGTAGAAACATTATTAAAAACATTCAAGCAAAAAAAAAAAACAATTTTGCAATGGTTTCTGTTGTATGCTTATGGGTTCTGGGATCCTTTGAAAACCATGTGGGTTGCGACTGGCGCTTGCAATATCTTCGCCACCAATTTGATTGATCTTGGCACGTGAAACTTTGTTTCGTTCGCTTGGGACACCATGCATTTTGATCCTTCATTCTCCTCTCAATGTCACAACGGTTCAATGACCTCGAAGATGGCTCTGGATTTCGACAAGCGGTCATACGACCCCATTCAATATCGAGGATGCCCTATGATCCACTCAAGATGATTTTATTTTCTTTCCTGCCTGGAACAAAGAGCGACGATATGATGAGTCGTCACCATGTGTGAAAGCGGAAACAAAAAAATGAAGTTGTGCAACAAGTATACCTCGCTCCATATCTTTGTGTCCTCACTTCTCACTGCAGGATAAAGAGACCAATATCGACTCGTCCGGAGGTAGTGATCCACAGAAACATGGACAAAGTCGAGTGCGGACCAAATTGTTTGGGAGTTGGTCAAAGGGCCAATTCATTCGTGGAGTGGGCGTCTTCTCTGTCCCAAGAAGTTCATGACTTTCAGTCACTGAGTTTCTTCGTGTCCACCTCACCAAAAAAAAAAAAAAAAGACTCTGCTGAGAACATTTTTAACATTCGAAAACTCGTAGCTTACTTTCGAAACTGTTAGCGCCGATATAGCTCACGACGACGCCAATGAGCATCTGTCAATACTAAGTGACTAAAGCCACAAAGACGAAAGCAACGGGGGCAAGCTCTTGGAGTCAAGCATGAAGCCTCTTTCCAACGTGCGCGCCACCAAAATAAAACGTAGATCCTACACGATCATCGACTAGCTCGTGAAAAGTTGGGGCGCAATATTTTGGATGAATTTTTTATTACAACCCATTCGAGAGTATGGAGGAACGCGAAAACATTAATGGAAAATATTTAAGCGACCAACTGGACGGCACCACCGACAGCCTTGATCTTCTGCTCGGCAGCGCGGGAGACGTAGCGGGCCTTGACAATGACGGGCTGCTCGGGGAGACGACCCTTGGCGAGGACCTTGCCGAATCCGGCACGGAGAGTGTCAATGACGGGGACGACCTCGGTGTTCTTGGCAGCGTTCTTGCGGGTCTGCTCAGAGACAAGGGACCAGAGGGTGTCCAAGTTGACAATGGGGCAGTGCTGGCCGTTGCGGGTCAAGTGGAAGCGACGCATACCGACCTTACCGAAGTATCCGGGATGGTACTTGTCCATGTTGATACGGTGGTGGTGCTGACCACCAGCAAGACCGCGACCACCGGGATGCTTGCGGTGCTTACCTAAGTGATAGAAAAGATACAGGGAAGTATTGGTCAGAGACAAGGTCTTTGTTTTTTTGGTGTATGCGCCTTTTGTTGAAAGTCGGTGTCCCGTTTTTGATCCTTTGTCCGCATTGATGCACTATCGCTTTCGAGTTGTTGGAAACAAAGGCATATATGCCTTTGTGGTCCATAGCGCCGATTCCCACAAAGCAGAGCTGATTTGTGGTTGATTGAGATTTGTTGAAATCGTTGGCCAAGAATCCTACTGAACGACCAGCTTCATAGCCAATGGGTTCCCGCCGTTCATTCATCCTTGTAGAGAATTAAGACAAGCTCTCCCAGAATGGCCAGATTGCTCAGTAAGATCTTTCCCCCTCAATAACGATGGTGACTGCAAGTTGTTGGTCACTACTTGATTCCGTTGCCGTTTGAACACCTGAAGTTGAGGTATAGTGATCGCCAAGTGAATGTAATGTCTGTAGCCAGCCAATTGTTCTCTCCTCCTTCACATGCACCGCATGTATCTTTGTCAAGATTGTTGAGATGCCCTCCTGCATAAAAACAATGTCGAATTCGTCCCATGCATCGTTTGTTGTTTTACGCCCCAATGACCAACGAGAGTAGTTTTGCTGGTTGACTTCCTGAATCCTGAACTTGAATGAATCCTGAACTTTGAACCAAGATCGTGGAGATCAAGACTCACCGACACGACCGTGACCGGCGCTGACGTGACCGCGCTTCTTTCTGTTGTGGTGCAGACGGGTTGGCTATTTAGTAGACGATGTGACAATGTGCATCATGAACAGTTAGCATCGAGATGTATCGATGGATGGAACGGATGGGCATCTTGACACCCATGGATGCATGCTAAATTTCTGCCGCCGCCAAATTGGTACCATTTTGAAAAAATGAAAGAGAGAGAGTGCAATAGTCCGGCTGAGCAGGTTGATGATAAGCCTGTCTTCTTCGATGAAAAATTCAAGTCACATGATTTCTTTTGATTTCCAGATGGCAGTTGGACAGTGAGCAGTGTCGCCCTATTGGTGTGCCCCTTCGAAAGCCAAAGAGAGAGAGCATCAAACACCATCATCAAAATCTATTTTTTTTTTGTTCTTACTCTTCCATCCCATCCGTCACTCACTTACCACCCTTCCCCTTCCACACACATATATTTCACACCATGTCTGCCGAAGCAATGGTCTTCTTGTTCGGCGTCATCATTGGCGCCGGTCTCTTGTTCGTCAAGGTCTTTTTTGTACGTCAGATGAGAAAGTGCTCATCCTTGTGCTCTTGATGTACATGCTCCGTGTCATGCAGCAACCCTCAGCATCTCGCTAACTCACTCATTTGGTCTCGCCAATGGATTCTTATAGGTCATCTTGATTAGCGATCTCGAGGTAACCACGAAAGAGCAGACATCATAAGGGCATGTCTGGACAGGGACGCGTGTCGCCTCTCTCTTTATTTTTCGGTGTCAGACGACATGGATCCAAAGGGAGAGCAAAGACGGCTGATCCAGGCTTGCGGGAGATCTTTTACGACCATACTCGCATCATACTCACAAACCCTTCCCCTCGGTATACCTCTTTTATCTGTTAGGTCGACTACATCAACCCCATTGAGCTCTGCAACAAGTTGAACCAGGTACCGTTTTGTTCATTTTATTAAGACACACGACTTTTTTGTTTGACACGAGGTGTCGTGTTTCTTACTAAATTTATGCTGTTTTGATATGTATATGCGTTTAGTTTGTCTTGCCAGAGATGTTTGTCCACGCCTTCTTGTCCTTCATGTTCCTGATCTGTGGACAATGGATCGCCACGGCATGGAACTTGCCCCTCGTAGCCTATAACGTCAACAAGTATGATCTGATCAACGCTGATACTGGCTTTTCGACAACGTGGCAATTTCATCCTGTTTGCTAATGCGTCACTATGTCACCTGCGATTTTATGTACGTAGGATCATGAACAACAAGCACATGTTCGATGCCACAGAGATCTTCCGCACTTTGGGACAGCACAAGAAGGAGTGCTTCATCAAGCTCGGCTTTTACCTCCTGAGCTTCTTCTACTACCTCTACCGGTAAGCGAGCATGAAAAAGGATAAAAAAAGTCGATCTTTGCTCGAGTGAGCCGCCTTTGTTTTTATAGTGTTGATACTGACCTTTGTTCCCTCTCCTCCTCTGTTGTAATAGCATGATCCTCGCTTTGGTCAACGACTCGTAAAAGGAGAGTTGTTGTTTTGTTGTTCACAGGGTCATCAGTTCTTTTGTTGTTTTTCTCGACTGCACCCACAGCCAGCTGTCTCAAAAATAAACCCACCCACACGCCATTTTTCTTGATTCATGCGTTTTTTCCTTTTTTATTTCCGAGATATACCTCCTACTTTAACAGCTTGGGACGGAGCCAGTTGTCCGTCAAAGTCTCTGCGTCCTGGATCTCAAAGTCCTTGCCGACCTTGGTTGTGTTCTGGAAGAAAGTCTTGGCACTGGCATACAACCTAGTGGAAGGAAGAAGAAAAATGAAGATCATGACGACATCATTATCAGTAAGAAAGAATGATGACGCCAAGCACGCTCTGTCATAACCCAAGAACCAAGCGCAAAACACTCTTTACATGCGCAGCTGAGTATTGGCGCCGACGGGGCAGTAGAACAAAAAGACCAAGGGGAAGGAGACGCGGCCGTCGTCATGCTTGAGCTCGTAGCTGAGGATGATGTACCGAGGAATGTTCTCGGGGAGCTCCTCGGCCAACTCTTCCAGCTCGATCGCGTCCTCCTCCGAGTCCATCTCGATCAGCAGCTTGTCCTTGTTAATCTTGCCTATTAGGAATAACGTATAATCAAAGAGAAGAGTTGGTTTGTGAGAGGTTGGTAGCTGTTGGTTTGTAGTCCTGTGGTACATTTTAGGTAGAAATAGGAGGAGTGGTTATCGCGTAGTGATGGATGAGGTTGAGCTAATTTACAAACGATGACGGAGCTTCCCTGCGACCTTTTGGAGAAGCGGAAAGCTTCAATCTTTTCGAGGAGCTGGGGGTCGATTTCGCAAGTGGTGGACATGGTTGTGTGATGAAGTGATGTGAAGTGATGAGTGGGCTAATGAAAGAGAATAGAAAATGAGGCACATGTCTTTGGTCCTTGCTTTTTTTTTTTGTTCGCCAGCCAATGATATCCCCCGTGACACCTGTCCCTCATTTTGTTGATTCTCATCATGATCATCCTGTTCAATGTGAAGTCTCTGGCACTCATTTCACCAGGTTCGCGTTTCTTTTTTCGTTTTTTTTTGCGCTTTATTCTGTACAGATGATTTGGTTTTTTTGTGCAAAAAAGAGGCATCGTTCTATTGATGAATTTTCGTTCTTTTGCTCAAGAGGATTAATGTTACAAAGTTGGGGAGAGGACTAAAGAACAAAAGAAAAGAGATGTTGCTAGAGGGTCAAAAGCACACCATAATTTAGGTGCGCTCACCACGGAGGCGGCGGGCCAAGTGGATATCCTTGGGCTGGATGGTGACGCGCTTGGCGTGGATGGCAGCCAAGTTGGTGTCCTCAAAGAGGGAGACGAGGTAAGCCTCGGAGGCCTCCTGAAGAGCACCGATGGCGGAGGACTGGAAACGGAGATCGGTCTTGAAGTCCTGGGCAATCTCGCGGACGAGACGCTGGAAGGGGAGCTTGCGGATCAAAAGCTCAGTGGACTATGTCGCAAAAGTTGAGAAAATTGATTAGTTCTCCATGTAGCTCATGTAGATTGACTCGGCCTCAATCAGGCAGGAATGAAAGTCGCAAACGTCGCAAAAAACGGTACCTTCTGGTATCTGCGGATCTCACGGAGAGCGACGGTACCGGGGCGGTAACGATGGGGCTTCTTAACACCTCCGGTGGCGGGGGCGGACTTGCGGGCAGCCTTGGTGGCGAGCTGCTTGCGGGGGGCCTTGCCTCCGGTGGACTTGCGGGCGGTCTGCTTGGTACGAGCCATTGTGAATGTGGTGAATGTGTTTTTGTGATTGAGGAATGAGAGGAGAAAAAAAAAAAGTCCTGAGGTGGTGAGAAGGGGGGACAGTTTTATAGTGCTGGGTGGACTTTGGAATAATTGGAGCTTTTCCTTGTCCCGTTATCCCGCCACTCGCTTAGTTGCTGTTGTTGTTGTTGTTGTTAAGTGTTTTTGGCTTTTTGGTGCAAGTCGAAAGATAAGAGAAGAATGTCGCGTCTGTGGGCCTAATATCGCGCTCGCCTGTGACATAAGTTATTTTTCTTAAGGAGAGGAGGCGCACACCATGTGTGTCGTGTCGAGGGCGAGGGTTGAATCTGCGATAGACGAAACTGTATATTTTAGTCCGCCTCCTGTTTCTTGCCCTCCAAACCTTGTATTTTGGGACTTGTACCTCCTCGGCGTTGTTTCTGTGCGTGTTTTGGCGAGTGCTGTTGTGCCCACGTCTGTGTCCTCCAAAAAATGTCTCCAAATCCAAATTTGAAAATTGGAGGGCACTCACGCACCACTCTCACTTACACACTCTCAAAAATTGGAATTCGAATTCGAGGAAAAAGTGCTGCTCAGCACTATTTCCATTCACCCAAAATCATATAAATACCGGCAGGGCTGCCCCACTCTCCACTTTTCTCTTTTTTTCTTCTCACACACATTTTATTAATTTCATCTTTTTTTTGTTCCTTCGATCCCCTTTGAAGTAACAAGTCCCTCCATCCCTCACACTCACACTCACACAACACTCACACATAATGTCTGGCCGCGGCAAGGGAGGAAAGGGTCTCGGAAAGGGAGGCGCCAAGCGTCACCGCAAGATTCTTCGTGACAACATCCAGGGTATCACCAAGCCCGCCATCCGCCGTCTCGCTCGTCGTGGTGGTGTCAAGCGTATCTCCGGCCTCATCTACGAGGAGACCCGCTCCGTCCTCAAGGTCTTCCTCGAGAACGTCATCCGTGATGCCGTCACCTACACCGAGCACGCCAAGCGCAAGACCGTCACCTCCTTGGATGTCGTCTACGCCCTCAAGCGCCAGGGACGCACCCTCTACGGTTTCGGCGGATAAATATCTGGGGCCCCTCAAGTTTCGCTCCCAAGATCCATCCACAAAACCCACCCCCCAAAGGATTTGCTCAAAGAAAAACAAATACAACTTCTTGCAGCTCTCTAGCGCATCCTTTTGCTACAACACCTTTACCTCTTGTATAGAATCCCCAAGTTCCATTTCGTTTTTCTTTTTTTAATTCGCCTTGGACTCCCCATCCAGGGCTTTTTTTGTAAAATAAAAATATTGAGTTCCCCAACTCGACAAAAAAGAAACATGTTCTTTATTCATGCTTTTGCTTTTATGGTATGTTGTATATGTATATATATGTATAGTGTGGTGGGGCACCTGTCTATTGCATGGATCCATGCCGTCGTTCTCCCATGATCGTGAGCAACATGTTGAAGCCCGCAGAGGTATCGACCCGCCGTGAGCGGACTTGGGTAAAGTGTGGGCTGGACATGATTGACGACGTTGTGGCTTGTGTCGGTGTTGAATATCCAGAGAACAGAGAGTGTCCCGATCCAGACCTGAAAGAGTGCATCGAAGGTGGTCTGGTGTTGTGATGTTGATATTCAGAAAATGGGTGAAAAGATGGGTCCGACCGTGTTGAAAATGGGTGGATGGACGACACGTCCGACAAGAGCTCCGAGCGATCCAAGTCCAAGGTCGGCGTGAGAGAATGTCTCCGCGACGTCTGGCCGTACTGGCTAAAGGACAAGCCCAGTCCTGGATCTGGGATATCGACGTCTATCTTGTGGTCGAGGTCAATGGGCGCAAGGTCATAGTCGTAGTCGTACTGGATGGAGTGTGGCGGATTGAAATAAAGGCTTGCGGACTGAACAAGACTGAGGATCAGGGCAAAGGCGACACTGCCGATGGCAACAGAGGACACTGGTTCGGGCATTTGTGTGCTGTGTTTTTTGTGAAAGGTTGAAAAATGAACAAATAAAAAAGCAAAGAAGTGCTTTTTTATTCTTCTGCAAAAAAAAAAAAAAAAAAATACGATGAAGCAAAAGCTGGTGCCAGTAAGAGAGGGGTGAGAAAACCTCAAACCAAGGGAAGACGAGCAAGATCCTTCCTTGCCAAGACATTCGCCATGCTTGCTTCCCTCTCCTGTTTCCAAAGGCAAAGGAGGGAAGGAAGGATCTGTTGCAAGGGTCGAAGGAAGCTTGCATGGCTATTATGCAGGACAAGAACAGAGGAAGGAATATTTCCCGTGCAGGAAGAACGAGAACAAGAAAAAAAAAAAAAAAAAAAAAAACGAGGGCGTGACTGCTGCGTCGGTTCGTATCTCTCACTACTTCCCTCTTCGACGCACAAATCGATGACAGATGAATACCCGTTCCCGTACGGATGACATCGGAGGCAGGTTGCCTCCAAGTGACGGCAAGAAAAGATCCTCGTAGAAAACCCTCCACGGAAGGTGGGCTTCTTCAAATCAAGGAGAAAGTAGGAATGAGTGTGGAAGTGAAAAAAGGCAAGGCCAAGGTTCAACCCACTTTTTTTCCCTCTTTGCTTCCATCTGATATGGCCTCCAGTGGCCTGAAGCTTATTTTGGGTTGGTCAGCAGTATGGTGCCAGCCAGGTTCAAAGTCAAGGGAGAAAAAATGGGTCTCTCTTTTTTCTCTTCTTCCTTCTCCACTCTCCATCGCACCTTCCATTCACCTACCCTTCCTCCCTTCCTTGTCTCCATAATCACAAATCAAGTCATGTCCAACTACACTGTCATTGCCTCCGACGAAGAGTTCGCCGCTGTCTTCAAGCCCACCACATCCACCGTATATGCCCTCAACTTCTGGGCCGCATGGGCACCTCCATGCATCCAAATGAACGAAGTTTTTGAAGAATTGGCCTCCAAGAACTCGGCTATCCACTTTATCAAGGTCAGTCTTGCTCTACATTGGGAACACTGGACCAAGAACAAACTTGAAAAGGAATAGCTTGGGAAGGCTCACCAGTCAAGTTGGAGCAATGAACCAAAGCATGGAAAGATTAACCTATCTCTTGTTGTTGATTTGCCATGGACACACTCAATCTTGATTAGATCGAGGCCGAAAAGTTCCCCGACATCTCTGAAGAGTACGAGATTGCTGCCGTCCCCAGCTTTGTGATTGTCAAGGTGAGTTGCTGATCGTATTATGAAGCGCAGCAAAAGACAGAAGGCAAAAGGCGTGATCGATAGATCAGGATGTCGCAACTCAAAACACAGTAAACTGACTCATTGTGCTATCTTGTCAACTTGTTTCCTTGACCAAAAACCCAAAACCTCCCCTACCTAACCAACCCTCAACTACTACCAACTACTTTGGACAAAACTCTCAGGAGGGCAATGTCGTGGATCGTGTCGAGGGTGCCAACGCCCCTGAGCTGTCAAAGATCATCGCCAAATACTCAAAATCCACCTCCACAATCAACGGCACAGCTACAACGACCCCTTCGGTCGCACCCCCCACCATGTCACCCGAAGAGATGAACGCTCGCCTCAAGGAGCTGACTAGCAGCTCGGCCGTGATGGCCTTTATCAAGGGCACCCCTACCGCCCCTCGCTGCCAGTTCTCTCGCCAGCTGCTCGAGATCCTCACGGCACAAAACATTCGCTTCAGCTCGTTTAACATTCTGGCGGATGACGAGGTCCGTCAGGCAATGAAGGCCTTTTCCGACTGGCCTACATTCCCTCAGGTAAAGAGAAAGGAGCCTCGTCAAGCACTTGGGTGTTTTATTTTTGTTTTGTCGGTCAATTAACCATTTTTTTTTATATGTGGTTTAACCATTAGGTGTATGTGAAGGGCGAGTTTGTTGGAGGATTGGATGTGGTCAAGGAGTTGGTGGCAACAGGAGAGTTCCAGGCACTTGTTCCAGCAGAAAAGGACCTCAAGACCCGCATGGACGAGCTGATCAACAAGGCGCCTCTTATGATCTTTATCAAGGGTAGCCCCGAGACTCCTCGCTGCGGGTTCTCAAAGTAAGGACCACTCACTAACGACGTGTGCTATTTGGTGATGACCGAGACGAGATGAGAGGAGCAGTATTGACTCCTTTTTTTTTTTTCTTTTTGGCTCTCATAGGAAATTGGTGGCACTTCTGGCCGATCAGGAGGTGACATACGACTCATTCGATATTCTGGAAGACGACGACATCCGTCAGGGACTTAAGACACATGTCGACTGGCCCACCTTTCCCATGGTTTTCTTCAAGGGCGAGCTCCTGGGTGGATTGGACATTGTCTCCGAGATGGTTGAGAACGGCGAGTTCCAACAGGTGGTCGCCGAGGCAAAGTCACCTGAGCCTTAGATTCGTCTCATGTCGTTGAGGACCATAAAAAACAGCCCTTTTTAAACTATTAGAACCTCGTCTATATTTGTTCCGCAAGGCTACATTGATTGAGGCTAGTTGATAATGCATGCCCCAGCGTGGCTGTCGTGATTGTCTCGATATTCTCGCTCAAGCGTAGTATTAATTACGATATGCTTTAATGATGGATGGTAGTAGGGATTATGTAAATGGGTGCCTTCTTACAACTGCTTGTCATCGGGTCGTGGGCTTGAGCACGCCGAGGTGGGCAACTCGCCCTCCTTCTCGTCCTCGACCCGCATCACTGACGCAGGCTCGGTGTTCTTGCGTGAGCGACCCAAACACGCACGAAAGATGTCACCCCAGTCTTCTCTCAGCAACTGGTACAGGATAATCGCCGAGGCTGTCGAGCAGCCAATGCCGTCAATCTTGATCACGCCGAACGAGACCACAAGGCCGTCGACCATGCCGCATCCGAGCACCACAGCCACACCGGCCGTGATCAGATTGCGAGGGCGGGAAAAGTCGACGTTTGAGGTGACCCAGATACGGGCACCAGTGACAGCAATAAGACCGAAAAGGACGATCGACAGGCCGCCAAAGACGCCTGAGGGGATGGTCTGGATAATGGCGCCAAAGGCGGGGCACAAGCCCAGGATGATGCCGACAATAGCGGCAAAGACAAAGACCTGCGTGGAAAAGATCTTGGTGATGCTCATGACGCCAATGTTTTCGGCGTAAGTCGTGGTGCCAATTGAGCCACAGCTAGCAGCCACAATGGTGGCGACCGAGTCGCCGAGGAAAGCGCGACCCAAGTACTTGTCCAAGTTGCTGTTGGTCATGTATGAGACGGCCTTGATGTGTCCAATGTTTTCTAAAAAAATAAAAAAAAGTCATAAAAAGAGACCACAAACGAGTTGAGATTGACCGTCAATACAAAACCAAAAAAAAAAAAAAGGCGATCTATCTTTTTTCTTACCAGCAGCGAGAATAATGGAAACGGGTGCAATCAGTGAAATGGCGGTGCCATCAAAGACAGGTACCGCGGTGGGGGGCATGCCGATCCAGCGCGAGTTCTTGACAGCAGTGAAGTCAATACCGGGTCCAACACCTCCCAAGCCCAGCAAGAAGTGGAGCAGGTAGCCAAAAACGCATCCGATCAAGATGGGCAGGCGCTTCAAAAATCCAGGTGCGTACATTGTGACTAAAGACACAGCCAGGACAGTGGCGAAAGACATCCAGGCGTCGAATCCCGAGGCCGAGGCTTGTCCCAGGGCAGCTCCAGCCAAGTTGAGTCCAATAGCGACAACGACAGCGCCGGTGACTACCGGGGGCATGAGGATCTCGAGCCAGCGGTGTCCAGCGAGCATGACAATGAAGGAGATGGCGAGATAGATCAATCCACAGACGAGGATGCCTCCTGATGCGATGGGGATGTGTGGGTTGCCTGGTCCTCCAGCCGTGTACTTGAATCCAGTGGCGGCGTTGACGACGCCGATGAAGGCGAAGGAGGATCCGACGTAGGAGGGGACTCTTCCTCCGGTGCAGACGAAGAAGATGAGGGTGCCGATGCCGGAGAAAAGGAGTGCCGTGTTGGGGTTGAATCCCATGAGGAGAGGACCGACTATGGGTTTGATCCCGGGAGAGGGAAGAGTTAGTCTCGGTCTCCAGTAAAAAAACCTTTTTTCTTTTTCAAACCTCGACAACACCACCCACATGGGACACAACACACATACACCCTTTTTTTTCTTTTTTCTGTTGCACGACATATGACAACATAGGTTGCTCTGGGACCCTCTTTTTTCTTCTTCATTCATGCATCCCATCCTTCCACATGACACCATGGATGCCCAATGGGAATATGTGCCCGATTCCAAGTCATGCAAGTCATTCTAATTGGGTCAAACAGAGACAGAGGTCGACTCACTGATAGTGGACCCGGTCATGGCCAGGGCGTGCTGAAGAGAGAGCAAGATGGTGGCACCGACGGGCAGTCGCTCGGTGGGGTTGACGATGCCTCCACTGACATTGAGGGTGTACCGTGGGAAGTAGTTGAGCAGCTTCTCCATGGTTGGAAGGCGAGTGATAGGTAAAGGGGTGAGGGTTGTAAACCAGAAACGAGAAAGGGAAGAAAAAGAAAAGGAAAAAGAAGAAAGGGAACAAGAGGGACGGAGAAAGATAAACAATTTTTTTTTCCAACTCAACTCCTTCCTCACACGACAACGAAAACTGAGACACAATACACACAAACATAACATAAACAAAAAGGCACTTTGAGATTGACACACACTGACACTGACACTGACACTGACATGGCACTGACACGCGAGCGGGAGAGAGAGGGAGAGGCAGGGAGAGGGTTCCGAGGACAGAGAGGGAAGGCGTGAAGAGAAGGGAGAGAAGGAAAATGAGGGTGGTGCACTACACGTACTTTTAGGGTTCTGTGTCCATGGAATGGGGCCATGACATGCAACAGAGCAAAGGGAGGGAGACAGATGGAGAGACAGAAACGATATCGTAAAATAAGCTTTCTTTCGTTCTTTTTCTTTTTGGAGATGTGCAATGGTTCATGGTGCATGGCGCATGGATGTGCACGCACCTGTGAAAAGTGTGTGGTGGGCAAAGTAACGAACAGAGTAAAGAGACGGCATAGGGGAGCCAGACCATTTGCCACAGATAGTCAGTCCAACAGCTTTCTGCAACTCTTTCAATTCCTTTGCATGCCTTCATTGTGCGCTTCAAGGCAAGGGGTGCGCGTAGAGGCAAGAAATATCGGTGGCGGCACTAAAATGAAAGAGACGAAGGTCCCTTCGACACCAATATCGGCCTCGAACTTGGCTCGGTACCAACACGACGCCCATATAGCTGTAGAACATGAAGCGCAGAGTGTATGAGTGATGTGGCTTGGTAAAAAGTGAAATTCGCCACGAGCAACCCACCAACTAACCTTCGTGACGACGCACGTCTTTGATGCAAAAACCCTGGTACTCTGAACGCCCTTTTCGAAGTAGAGCCTAGCCTACATACAAATCAAGCCGTCGTGTCCACCCTTTCCAGCCCATTGCTCGAGCACTTGCCCCGCACTAGCGATGCAACTTGATTCTTTGTTCCACGAGACGTCGTCCCCCAACAAGGATCGACATCGATCTGGTTTAGACGCGCGTATTTCATTTTCGAGGGTCACCCTGAGGAGTGTGCAGTCCAAATTGAAGGGGGAAAATCGGTATTTGGTGGCGACCCTTGAGGGATGCAAGACGGAAGGATGCCTTCCAACTCTAACTTCGTCAGAGAGCACGTCCATCCTCTACAGCATTGGCCTATGGAGCCGTAAATGGTAAAAAAAAGGAACTATGTCCTAGGCGGACAAAAAAACAAGGTAAGCATGGCTTTGGAGGGTCCACCTCGAGGTGGAAGCAATACACGTGGTCTCAAGAGACAAAGATGGGACCATTTACCGTTTCGGCGCGTTATTGTGTTCAAGTTCATAGGATCAACAACAACAACAACAACAACAAAAGCAGTTTGGTTCTTGCCCAAGGGAGGCGAAGGAAAAAATGCATGCATTGGCGCAGAGCACAGGACTTGATTCTCTTCTTTCAAGGGTGCTTTATTTCTTCTTCTTGCCTTTGAACCGCATTGTGTCCAAGTGAAAACTAAAGCAAGCTTCTTTTCTTTAATGTCGGAAACCTTGGTTCGAAGTTCAGCAATCTAAGGCACCATCTCATGGATCTGACCTTGTAGCGCTCGGTTTTCTCCTTGAAATGCTTCGCTCTGCCCTTGGAGCGCGTGATTCTAACCTTGAAGGTTGTCGGTGTGGCCTTTCTGTGCGTTATTTTGTCCTAACATGGCATGGTAGGAGACGCACAGGCGAAAGAAGCATCATCCCTGTAGACACACCAGCTCGAGTCTCGGGCTTCTTGAGCTGTTCCTCGAGGCTTACAGTTCTTAAACAAGTCTTTGATAAAATAGACCGGTTATTTGTCTGTACATATATACCAACATCATTATGCACTCAAATACAATTATATACCTCTCCTCGCGAGTCCGAACAGTCGCCTCCAATGTGAACAAACTCAGTTTGATTCAGCTGAGATCCTTTATTGTCTGATCGAGGTTGACCGCGAATCGTGAAGTCTATGTCCTAGTTCATGCTCGTATGTACATTTTGTTTGATGTAAGCTTGCAGAACAACAAAAAGTCAACAATCAAAACTTCTTACAGCCCTTCCAAGGATGCAACCTGGGTCTTGAACTCATCGTGCTGATGATCCTTGGCCAAGGTCAACAGTTTCACCTCGTCTTCAAGTGACTCGGTATTCTTCGCCACCTCGTAAAGTTGGCTCTGGTGGTCTGAGGCCAGCTGCTGCATTCTTTGCCGCAGTGCTCGTTACCGGATGCATGCTATTCGCTCCTATATTCCCGCGTGGACTTTATATCCGTATATTGCATCAAATGCTCGCAGAGCATGTCGAGTTCGCCATTTGCCTCCAAACAACCGGCGTCCAACGTGCCCACCTTCGCCATCGTAGAGTTCCTATTTCTATCGATTGCCGATTCTGAGGTATCCCTGGAAGTCGGTGTGATCGTTGTGATCAGTGACATCGGTGTCGTCGGCGTCGCCGGCGTCGTCGTTGTGGACGAGGTTGGACTGGTTGACGCTGGTGTGAAGGGCGAGAAGCTTGGACGAACAGGTCCTCGCAGTGATGAAGCAAACGGGACCGGTGATTGCCTGCCAAGATCGAAGGCACGACTTGGGGTTTGGTCTTGATGAGAATGGCCAAAGGACAAATGATGACCCTCTGGGTGTTCTGGATCCTAGGATGTTCAGTGTGATGGTTTGAGAGGGTGGTGGTGGCCTTGAGTATGTTCGCCATCGTGGTGCTCATGGTGCTGCGGATCCTGATCCTCCATGGCGGGGGTGAGAGGAGGGTGAGATGGATGTGCTAAAGTGGAAGAAAAACGTGAGGTGAGAGTGAGAGAAAAAGAAACAAGAGAAGAAAAGAGTAACAACAAGATATTTTTATTTTGGAAGAAGATAATCTCACACCGGTGTAAACCCCCTATTCTCACGGGATGTGAGAATAACTCATTTTTGTCAGTAAAGGGATAATCTCACGGGGGGTGTGAAATGCTTATTCTCACATCCCGTAAGAATAAATAATTGCTTTTTTAGCACACTTATTTCACGTTGATATTGCTTCAATTTCGCATATTCCTGGATGTGGTGGAGACAGTGAGTGCTTTGCTGCCAATGCATCAACCGAGGGCAAGTCTAGGCACAAGTGCAGTGCTGTCTTGGCTACCCATTGGGCAACCATGGCAATGGGGAATTAAATATATGGCCTTTTTCAAGATTAAATAGATTTTTGTACTTATTTATGAACCAGACGCAAATAAGAGTCATTCTCCAAGAGAGGAGTGAGGAAACACAACAAGTATGTTGAATGAAAAGTACAACTGGCGATGAGCAGCATACTGTGCTTTCGTCTGAATGTAGGCGAAGTTAATTAAAAGGGACAACATGATGGCATTGAGACAGTTATGAGTTTCGGAGCCATGAAAGAGAGTAAGAGAGGACACACTAGCAGGTAATCTCTATTTTTCTAGAGGGAATTTATTTTTTTTAAAGTGATTTGTCACACAAATTTGAATGTCCTTAGACGAGAAGGTTGAGAAGATGGACCCTGGCAAGCCACTTCAAGGAAAATAGGCGGTTAAGGTGCAGCATGCAGAGTAGAACAAGTGGAATGAATTGAGATGAATGAAAGCAAAAACGAGAGTAATTGGAGATTAGGCGATTAAAATTTAAGAAAAGATGTATAGCAGTACTGCCATCTGTCAAATATTGGAAATATATCACCTTGCCGTCTCTCATCCTTGGAACAGTGATCAACTCTGTGGATCACAAAAACGAGAGAAAAAGTCTCAAGCCTCAGCCGCAAGTAAAGCCCAATATCGTGCCACTCATATCAGAACTCCTCATTTATTGCATGTGCTAACGGTCAAAAAAAGGTTCTACACGAATCCGCTGGACGTTAGGGGTGTATTCACACATCCCTAAATTTCGAGTTATTTTCACGGGGATGTGAGAATAAGGATTTCACACCCCCCGTGAGATTATCCATTTGCTGCAAAGTTTAGTTATTCTTACATCCGTGAGAATAAGGCGTTTACATCCCCGTGAGATTATCTCGCTCCTTTTATTTTACGTCGTTTTTTTTTTTTTTTTTTTTTTTTTTTTTTTTGAATCGAATGATATTTTTATTTCTTAAGGGTTAGATAAGCGTTATTCGCGTTGTATCTTATGGCGCTATTGTACATAATGTTATAAAGAGCAGTCGAGGGTAGGAAGGTATTTTCTAAAAAGACTTTGAGGAAGTAAGACCATATCCCATGGAGGCCACTAGCAATGAGTTGATGGGCTTTGATCGAGTGTTTCTTCTGGATAAGCGTTTGGAGTCCAGGGCAATCTGGCTTGAGTAGGTTTTCCAGTTCTAGATCTGTCCAATCGACTTTGTCTGTGTAGTTGTGCAGTAAGTCCGTCCATGCTTCTCTCTTTGTAGGGCAGTGGAAAATATAGTGATATATATCCTCTTGTGGAGCGTGGCAGTCTGGGCATTCTGGGGATAGAGCTGTATGCCATTTCTCAAAACGGAAGGCGGCCGTGGGAATCGCATGGTGAATAGTGCGCCACCAAAGGTTCCTACTCGAGGCCTGGATATTTGCCTTCCAAAAGGTGCGCCAGTGCGATTTTTTGGCAGTAGATCGGTCTTGGACAGGAGGAAGTAGGAAAGATCGAAGTTGCTGTGTGCTTGCTTGTGTAAAGGAGATGGTGTCTTTCTTGCCAACCGGTAGTTTGATGGCACCAAGGATTTTGCGAAGGCTCAAATCGGGTATATCAACGGTTTCCTTAACTTGCAGGCAAAAACGGGTGGACTTTTTCTGGAGTCGGCGGATAAGTTTTTTGGTGGGTCCTGAACGCGGTCCTGTTATGGGAAGAGGCACCTGAGGAATGATGGTGCTTTTGGCTACTTGGAGGAGCTCTTCTGTCCAGAGGCCATAATGATCCTTGGTTGGTCCCCAGACTTGACTTGCTGAGGCATCGGGCGGAATATTTCGTCCTCGGGTAGGTAGTACTTCCAGCCACCACTCAATTGGGGAAGCAAGAAATAATTCTATAGGCGGCTTAGATAATTCCAGTAGATTGTAATCCCATGAAAAACGGGGGAGGCGGGCAAATGCCTTCAGAAGGCTCTGGAGGGTGGCGCTGGGGCGATGGAACTCCTTGACCATACCTGCCTTGGGTTTAAGGTAGTAATTAGGGCTGAGAAACACTGAAAAAGGTGAAGGCGAGTGGGTGTATAATTGGACGGCTGAAAGCATCACTTGGCGGCCAAAGCTGGGCTTGTCAGACAGCATATTCTGCACATGTCGAAGTTGGAACGTGATGGCTTGGGTACCAGGATCGATAATACCAAGTCCTCCTTGCTCTTTGGGTGAACAAAAAAGGCGCCAGGATGGGGCAGGCTTGTTGGGCAGGATGAATGGCTTAATAATGCTTACGACTTTTTTGAACCATGACTCTGGTGGTGAGAGAACCCAGAGTGTATGCCAAAGTCTAGAGAGGATGAGAGAGTTGACAATGACTGCCTTGCCCAAAACTGAGAGTGTACGCTGGGAGTGGATATTGATGCTTTGTTGGATCTTGCTGAGGAGGTCATCCAGATATTTGTTGATTTGTGCCTGACAAATAGGAACCGGATATCCAAGATAAATAAGAGGGCTTGGGGCATCACTGTCATGCCACTGTACTGAATCGGATAGAAGGGCTGACTTGAGGTCCTGATCTGGTTGTGGGGTCAAAGGGAAGGCTGTTGTTTTGTTGTAGTTGACTCGTCCATTGGAGGCTGCCTCATATAGCTGTAGAATGACCTGAATCCGCCTCCATTCCAGTTTGTTGTTCAAGAGTAAAAGTACATCGTCTGCATAGGCCATAAGGACGATTTTAACTGCTGTGAGAGATGAGATCCCATGTAGGTCTGTGCGGTTCCTGATGGTTTGGAGTAGTGGTTCCAGTGCAATGTTGAATAGTAGTGGTGAGAGTGGGTCTCCCTGCCTGAGGCCTCGTCCTTGAGTGATGCTGGGTGCAATGTGGCCATTGATATTGAGGTGTATCCTGGTCTCAAAGAAGAGAGAGTGGATGATCCTGATAAAAGTCGGAGCAAAGCCCATTGTTGTAAGGACTGCTGCTAGGTAGTCTGGGTTGACACGATCATATGCTTTCTCAAAATCGAGCATAATTCCAATTTGCTGTTCCTCCTCGGCCTTGCAGTGGTCCATGACTGTGGATAGGACAAGTCCATTGTCTGCAATGAAGCGCCCCTTCATGAAGCCGGTCTGACTTGGGTGGATGAGCTGTGGTAGGAGAGGCCGTAGACGGTTGGTGAGCAGTTTGGTGAACAGCTTGGCATCACTGTTGATGAGTGAGAGGGGTCTCCAATTAGCCAGGTTGGAGGCATCCCCCTTCTTGAACAGCAGGATCATGACTGTCTCGTGCCATGTATCAGGGAATACTCCTGTCCAGGGCTCATCACAACATCCAAAAGAGCTCTCGGATTTCTGGGTGGGCTAGTAGGTGGGGGTAGATCTCAAATGGTAGTCCATCTTTGCCTGGCGACCGTCGTTTTGGAGTGAAGGTGAGCATGGTGTCAAGGGTATTGGATGTGAGTGGTGAGAGAAGGGAAATGTTGTCTTGTTGCTGGAGTGGTGTAGAGTGGTTGAGGTTGTTTGTGAGATATTGAGTAGCAAGGAGACAAGAGGGTTGGGGAGTGTAGAGTTTGGTGTAGAAAGAGGTGGCTATGTCTATCATCCCATTTGTGGTGGTGGTCTTGGTATTGTTGGTCGGATCCATGAGGGCAGGGATATGTCGCTTAGTTGTTCGTTGTCTGAGTGTGTTGAAAAAATATTGTGTGTTGCGTTCGCCTTTTTCTTGCCACTGTACTCCAGCTCTGAATGCAATTCCGTTTAAATTCTCGCGTGTGAAAAAATCAATCATTTCTTCACAGACAGCCAGCGCCTCCATGGCCTTCTTCCTCTCCTCTACTGTGGATGTTGCTCGCTCTGCTGTTGCTTTGTGTTGCCTTCGCTGTGCTTCATACTCTTCGATTGTTGCTGTTTTCCTTGCTTTGGCCTCGATACTTGCAGTTACACAAAACTGTTTGATTTTTTTCTTCACTTTGTCCCATTGTTCTTGCTTGCTCAGACCTCGAAAGCAAGTCCGTAACTGGAAAGCACACTTATCCAGTGCCAGATCCAACCTTGAGCAAAAGTCCTTGTTGTCAAGGAGAGATGTGTTCAGTCTCCACACACCCTTGCCAATAGTAGTGGAAGGCGTAGGGGAAAAGGATGTAGTGACCAAGTCATGATCAGAGAATGGTGAGAAAAAGTGGAGGGGTGACGAAATTGAAGGTTGGAGAGAGGGAGAAGAAAAAATATAGTCCAGGGTAGAGCGACTTCCAGAGGCAGGGGAGCAGAAGGTGGACAGGGGAGTTGAGAAGCCAGTTGTTATACAGTTGCTTGCATGGGAGGTGATCCAGTTATTGAAAAGGTGTATTTTGAAAAGTTATGTGGTTGAATATTAAAATCGCCCAT
>KN042422.1:241938-304217 GCA_000739165.1 Podila verticillata NRRL 6337
TCTCAGCAGTGTTTTGACCACTGTGCAGCTCGGGCACCCATTGCCCTCTCTAACCTTGCCAAAATCTCTGGGTGTTGTAGAGAAGAGTCATCAAGTTGTAGTTCAGTTAAAGATAGAATATCAGTCCGTTGCAGTTTGATCCATTGGCGTACATTGGCGGCAGAGCCTCCAATGCCTGATGCAGAGTGAGGTGGAATTTTACGCACCCCACGAATATTAAAAGTGCCAATCAGCATTTTTTTTTTTTTTTTTTTTTTTTAATATGTTGCCAGGTTGTTAGGGTCGAACCTAGGCGTTTCTTTTCGGTCTCTTCCACTGGTGCGAAGGCCCCCAGTTTCAGTTCTATTACCACCATAAGCTGCATCAGGGCCACCAATGGATTCACCACCAGGCTTGGACACTTCTGTCTCCAACCCACCATTTGATGCTCCACCGTTTGTACTTTCGCTCATATGCCTATCTTGGGTGTGTGTGTCCATCTGCCCAGGTGGGATATTAAAAATATTATCCCTTTCCTGCAAGCCAGTGTTCTGACTCGACCCAAATTGGGTAGACAATTCTAACTCACTATCAAGCTCCATGTCCCTGTCACTGAGAATACTCTCTTCTGAGCTAGACTCGTCGTCTCTCTCTGATAAATTGCTCATATTTTTTCTATTTCTCTTTTTAATTTTTTTGCTCTGTTTTTTTCTTTTTTTAGCATCAGTGGCGAGAGCATAGTCATTCAGATTCAAAGAAGAAGAAGAAGATTCAAAGAAGAAGAAGAAGAAGAAGAAGAAGAAGAAGAGGAAGAAGAAGAAGAAGAAGAAGAAGAAGAAGAAGAAGAAGAAGAAGAAGAAGAAGAAGAAGAAGAAGAAGAAGAAGAAGAAGAAGAAGAAGAAGAGGAGGAAGAAGAAGAGGAAGGAGAAGAAGAGGAGGAAGGAGAAAAAACTGGATCACCATTATCCCCTCCCCTGTCCTTACCTTGGTTGGCCATAGTCTTGCGGCACATCAGGGCAGTGTGGCCTGGCTTCTTGCAGTTGTGGCAGGTCTTTTTCTGGAGCTCAGGGCAGGCGCGGCGGTGGTGGCCTTGTTCCTTGCAGTAGGTACAGGGAGCATCTGCGCCCCAGTTCGTCCGAATCTTGCGGCCCCAGAGAGGGACTTCATACATGTGATCCTTCGATTTTTCTGGGTAGGAGATCTCTTGCTGGCCCTTGAGTGGAGCCAAAAAAACATGTGCATCGAGGTGATATCTGATATATTGGCCTGAGACGACTTTAGGAAGGGTGATCTTGAGTACAGTTGCAAATTCCGAGAAATAGCTGACAAGTCCATTGCTAATAAATAGGTCTACATCACATTTCTCTGTGGGCAGGGACACCTCTGAGACGTAGATCTTGGTGATGTTGACATTCTCTGGGATAGGGACTTGAGGGAGGTACTGGTTTCCTGCAAAACTGATGGGTGTCTTCAGTGCAAAACGGTCAAGTTCAGCTCTAGTATCGAAATCGGTCTTGTTCAGATCATATCCAATATATTTTACGTCGTTGATCAAAAAATTCAAAAAAAAAAAAAAAAAAAATCACATTGCAAAAGACAACCCCTCAAGCGGTGGGAGTTGAGGAGCACCTGACGTACTCTTCGGCATCTCTTGGCTCTGGGTGGGTGATTGATACTAGTCCAAGGACCCTGGAGTCGAAGATCAAGTGCCGATGGAGATATGGAGTCCATGGTGACCAGTGGAAGAAGTGACTTGATCCTGGAAATAGGTGTGATCGCGTAGCTGCGATGCGATATCAAAGCACTCGTCCCTGCCGCTACTGATGACGCTGCCGTTGTTGTTGAAACATGGGCATGTTGGCTGTGGATGTTGAATGTTATGGGGAAGACGATGAAGGCACTGTAGAGGTCGAAGTCGGTACTAATGCCATTGACCCCCTTCCTTTGGGCAGAAACCTCTTGGTTTATTAGCAAGTTTTCTCGCTCTCACTCTCTCGCGGTATGTCAGCGTGAACAATCCTCCTCCACATCAAAGGCGAAATGCGTACCCGAGCCGGGCTTTGTGCAGGGCCGGATAAAATGAATGACAAAAAGCGTGCGAGGGGGCAAAATGTGTATCGTAACAACTGGGCCATGCAGTGTCTTCGGGCAGTCCCTCTTTTCTAAATTGCCAATTAGGGCCTCAACTCAGCCACGCTCGCCTCGATCAGTGCCGAAGAGCATAACCAACAGAGGCAGTAGTTTGTCTCCTAACCTTACTTTTTCTTTTGCATTGAGTCCCGTCACTTCAAACGTGCGAGACACGCTGCTGCAACCATTGAGATGTCAGAGGGAAGGGTAGAGGAAGAGACGAGCATTCGCTTTCAAATATACAACAAGCAACGCCTCACGTCTTTTTTCTCTCCCGCTTCCTTCGCCTAATTCACTACGCAGTGGCGTTTTCTCATTAGATCCATGATCAATGCCACATAGTATTTTTTTACGACATTCTGAACAGAGAACAAAAAAAAAAAAAAAAGTACGACGATGAGAGACCAGATAGAAACAGATGGGACGATCATGACAGTGAACAAGTTCAGCATCTCAAACCTCCTCCTTTCCTTCTATCTAACTAAAAAAAATTGGTTTTTCGAAAAAGGTGATCAAAGTAGGGGATCCTGATATGTGGTTCATGCGGAAACAAGACGTGCGATATCACCCATGAAAAGAAACTGTTCTGTTTTGAGCGTCCCATTTTATTTGTACAATTTAACGCCAGCAGTGACGATCGGGGCACAACTTGTAAAAGGCCCAGAACGCGTTCGTGTTGGCGATGCCGCAAGAGCCGCCGTCCCAATTGGCGCCTGCCTGACGACAGAGGGGCCCAGTCACGGCCACGCTGTTCTTGCATAAGCACCATGCTGGGATCTCAGGTCCGCCGGCAGCCTCGGTCATGGCCAGGGGCGCAGCGACGAGGGCAGTGACTACGAGGAGACCGATCTTGTTGAAGAACATTACGTGTGTGTGCTAGAAAGGAGGTGGATAAAATCGAAGTAAGAGCGTGCTAGCGTGCGGTTGGGGAAGGTATAATGATTAGATTGTGACTGGATACTTACTCGTTGGATGAGGTGGGTGTGGAATGGGAGTGGAGGTGTTTATTCGTTTGGGAGAGATAGGATGTCGAGGACAATATGACCAGCATTTTATATCCCTTTTTGTTTTCCTCTCGTCAATGATCGGTCATTCCTGGATATCTTGGTTGTATCGAGTTTATGGGGCGCCAGTGAGGAGGCGCAGTGATGATCGAAATCCCACCTCTCGGATATTAAAGCATGGCTCTGATGCCTTTGTTGAGTGACAAAGAGACCAGGCCTGGACGTACAAATTTGAAGTACAGGATTGATGGATGTCAGTAACTAATCGAGCATCATCCTGAATACACGGGGAGCACTTTTTCTCTTCATGGGTTATGGATGGGAAGGATGGAACGGACTCTATCCATTGATCAAACCCAAATCTCAGCCCCATGCTTCCTGCGCTGTCTCCGGCGCTCTCTAATTTTTTAAGGTTTGTGCCTCGTCCCAGGGATCGGACATGATTTGCATTTGCAAGCGCGATCAATGTGTATATTCGCATGCTCGTAGTGCTGGTAATGGGAAGGAGAAGAAAGAAAAGTATAGCTAGGACAAAGTACATATCCATTGAAGGTTTGACCCTCAGCCACATCTCGTTTGAAAAGTACCATAGGAATGGATGACTCAGAGAGCCACGGTTTACACCCCAATCTTTTTTTGAGTCCCCTGCTCTCCAAACGCCAATGCCGAAGCGCGAGATACACTGTTTACCATGACTGAAATAGCAAAAGGGAGAGAAAGATAGAAAGGCAAACAGGCGTATGCTGAAGTGCATTTTTTCTTTATTTTTGTCCCCAGATCCACGATCAATATCTCATGTTATTCCCTTGACATAAACATGGCGCGAACAAGGACATTGGGAGAAGGACTGTTTTATTTGTTGCAGACTACATAAATTCGAGCAGATCAAGCAATGCTATGCCAACAAAGGTGTGGACAATGTGCAAAATAGTGCAAAGGAAGACTTGACAGTGAGGGCTTGAGAAGCTTTGTTCTTTCCTTTTTAATACCAACAGCGGGGTTTCCCTTGAGCGTTGCACAGTCTCTGAAAGTCCCAGAACTTGCCGGTCGAAGCGATGCCACAGGAGCCGCCGTCCCAGTTGCCACCCATCTGGTGGCAGATGGGCCCGGTCTTGGCCTGGCTGTCCGAGCACAGGCACCAGCACGGGATAACGGGCGCACCAGCGGCCTGGGTCATGGCAATGGGGGCAGCGAGAGCGGCGACGAGGAGGAGTATGAGCTTGTTGAAGGTCATGGCGTGTACTAGAAGGAAGAAAGGATTCAGACATATTTGGAACAGAGTACGTTAGCAGGCGATGGTTGGAGGTAAGATGGTGATAATTTCTGGTTCAGGGGGCGTGGCTAATATCATACTTGTTCTTTTAGTGGATGAATTTTGTCTGGATGAGAGAAGAAACAGCGATATGTATGACAATATGATCATCTTTTTATACCTGTTTTTGGTCTTATTCTTTGGTCTGCCTTTTCCTGGGTAAGTCGGGTGGTTGTAGGGTCGAGCGAGAATGAGGAGGCGCAGGATTGAAATTCTAGTTCAAGATCGATCCTCTCGCCGCATGATGTTGAAGCACGAGTCGCACTGCTCAAAAGTTTTGTTATGTGACACAGTGATCGGGCTTGAGTATGCAAAAAATAAAGTGCACGAAGGTAATTGTTCTCGGTAGTGAATATATCGGTATGGATATCATCCAAGCTATGTATCATAGGCAGGGTACTTAACTTCCTTCGGCGTGGCTTCTCAATTGACCTAACCCTTTCCTCCTAGCCTCGTGTCTTCTGCACCTAATTTGATCTATTTTTCCATTTTTTTGGGTAGCGCGTCATCATTCCAAAGGTCACAGAAGTGAAAAAGCGGACCAGGTGCTGACAGCAACAGAATATTAAGCGAGAGAGAGACAAAAAAGAGAAGTATAATAAGTCCACCCAGGACAGTGACCATGTTCATGCGTACAGATTACGGATTCATTAAGTAACACAGTATGTCGTATGGCGTCTCATAGTTGGTTTGGGAAAGACATGTTTCTTGTTAATCTCATCGAGGCCCCATTAAAACGAGCAAAATATGGCTGCCGAATATTACAACCACTGACTACAGGTAGGGTTGAACAGACACCGGGAACATGCCAGGACCGTTTCCCGCCGCCCAGTTTGCTGCAGTTGCTCGCAAAGCTGTTGACCTGTACCTCAGAACCTACGCCGCAGGAGCCGCCGTCCCAGTTGGCCCCGGCGCGGTTGCAGACGGTCTTTGTCTTGCTCATGTTGTCGTCGCAGGTGCATCAGGAGGGGATCACTGCGGCGCAGGCGACTTGCAATGCGGCGAGAGTAGCTATGAGGAGGAGAGCGATCTTATTGATGGTAGTAGGGGTTTCTGTGTGAAGAGAATACAAAGCGAAAGAGAATGTGAGCAAATGAGTCAAGTATGAGCCAAATAATGCTACAAGCGAAAGGATGTTTGACGTAAAGAGGTCTTGATACAAAGTTGATTCGGTTCCTCTGGATGACCAAAGTAGTTGCCTAAGACCTATGCGTGTGTGAAGCATGACAGAGTCCATCCGAACCCTGCGCATAAAAAGATGAGATCTCGCTTATTTCTTCCGATCTTATTTAGAGAAGATTATTGGACGGTATCTTGCACAAGGGATGAGGCGTAACGGAAGGAGTATTCCCTCCGAGATTCAAGATTTTTTTTCAGTTTTTTGTTCGTCCCATTTACTCGACGATGTTACTCGAGGGGAGGGGCTTAGTAGCAAAACAAAGCGCTTGTGTGAGAGATCTAAAGTTGAAGCTAAGCTAAATTGCCCCAGAAGAATGTATGTGTGTGTGTGTGTGCTTGAGTGAGAGCATCAGAGTGCTAGCACTGTCGTCAACAACATGGCGCAGGTATCCTTCTCTCTAAAGCAAGAGCAACATACTTCCAAAGACTTCACGAAGGGACATGGTTTTATGTGTGTATGTTTGTTATCTGATTTTATTTACGCCTCATCACTCGCGTTGTTTTCAACAGAGTGGTTATTTATTATTGATCCACTACCTGCTGTGATATCCGCGCGACAATTTTTTAGAGGAAAGCTGGAACAAGCAATCATTGGCAAGCAATCTTTTGGAGGATTTATTCATCGTGACTTAAAAAACAAGCTGTCAAACGAAATGTGTATTTACAAAACGGAGAATGACGAGGGAGAAGTCCAGCGGAGCTTGCCTCGGCAAAGAGGGTTATCGACGTTTAGTTCCAGCATTTGCCCCGGCCACCGAGACTATAGCAGTTGTTACCGAAGCTGTTGAACTTAGGCACCGAGTCCAGGCCGCAAGAACCACCGTCCCAGTTACCGCCAGCGCGACTGCAAGCCGTTTGAGTCAGCGACTTGTTGTCTGAGCACAAGCACCACGCTGGAATCGTGGGGGCACCAGCGGCCTGGGTCATGGCCAGAGGCGCGGCGAGAACGATGAGGAGGAGAACGATCTTGTTGATGGCCATTTAGTCTAAGTTATAAGAGAAGGATGATTGGGTCTTTGTTGACTTGAAAAAAGACGCAGAGACGCATGTCTTTTATATGAGACCTTCCTATCTCGCTTTCTCTCTCTTTTGTTTTTGTTTTGGTCGAGGACCAGTCAGAGCCTTGCCTCGACTGTGTGTGTTTTAAAGAGACAAGGCGCAGCGTAACATTATCCCTTTTGCACGTTGAATTTGCTCTACAGTACAAACAAAACACGCAGGTGCGCAGCAAATCGTCAAGGTACAAATCGAAAAAAGCGCAGAGAGCTTTTAGATTGTTTGGCATTGGATTTCAATTTCGTCAGCCCTTTGCAGCAACTTTAACGTTTTTTTGCCTCTGCCAGAGGATATCATATCTAAAAGCAATCGACTTCCACAACTGCTGCCATACTCCTCACCTTTCCCTCTCCGATCGGGGGAAAGCGCGAAATTAAGGGTTTGAGGGGAGCAAAATTTAAATCAAAGGGAGAGTAGACATGGTTTAGGTAGAGCACAATAATTGCAGCGAGTGGCACCGCTAAAAAATTTCTTCTGCGCTGTTTTTGGGGAGGGGTATGACGATTTCAATGTGCAAAAGGGATACACACAGTCCTAACACCAGTAAACACAAGCATTTGCATTCGGATAACATGTAAGAACGCCATGAGCGGGCGTTGAGCTTCTCTCGCCCTGATCATGCTTGCTCGACAAGAGATAAACGAGGCGTTATAGGGCGACATGTCCTCCGAGGGATGCAGGTATCTCATTTAGAGATATTTTCTTGATCCTGTAGCCGTTCAAGAGACGAGCCTTGCATAAAAAATTCGATGCGCATGGGAGAAAACAGGTGAGGCGCATTAGTACTGTCATTATTCAAAAAAATAAAACACGCGGGCAGGGTGCTCTCAATTGAAAGCGAAGAGAGAAAGAGAGAGAAAGAGAAAGGCAGCTGAGCGTCATCGCTTACTTGCAAATGAGGTAGATATGCACTATGTGCCCGTGCATTGCTGAGCATCACTACAAAAGATAAGTGTTGATGGAGCCCAGATAACCAAGACAGCATGACGCTAACTGATTTCGCCATTGTCTGTCTCCCATAATCATAGGGGGTCCATCCAGAAGACAAATTTTGCACTCGTCCTCTAAAAAACCATCCAATGCAGGAACGGGCTGGGGAGACACAACCAAGGTGCACTGACTATAGTGAATAAGGGAGGACTGGTGTAAAGAGGGTTGGGTCATTCTCTCTCCTTCCCTGCTCTCTTTTTCGTCTCTCTGTCTCCCTTTCTTATTCACTCGAGATCTCGAGAGTAAAGTGTGGGGATGAAGAACCAGCATTCCACACAAGCGGCCCAACCCAAAGGACTGTCAATTGGCCCTCGAGTCTTATTCTAACACAAGCCGCTGCAGATATGTCTACTTGTAATGTTCATTCTACTCTGAGCCTGACACGACCTGCAAAAGTAACAAACAAGAATGACAAGGAACTCTTCGACACAAAGCCATCAAGAATGGTGCAAGCGGGGACAGACAAAATGGAAAGAATTGTTTGTCCGCGGTAGACAAGAGACTAAGAGGTTTAAAAGAGACGGACAAACAGCTGTGCGCATGTATGGATGACTATGAAGTGAGCGTGGAATGCGCGCAGATGACACCATCTGCTCTCTATACTAAAAAGATGACGACGGTTCCGTATGTTAATCCAGGCACCAGGGACCAGACTGGATGGAGTGCACACGCAAAAAGACAAGGGGGCCTTTGCAAGGACAGATGCGGGAAAGGAGAAAGGAAAGGGTACGGGGAAAATCACTCGTGTCAATTATTATTAGTATCATAATAACTATTGCGCATCAAAAAAAATGGTTCGTGGCGCGTTAAATGGTGACAGTTGGTGAATTCGAGGACCGCAGTTGGATTAAAACGAGGTGCAGTCAGCTACGTGTCTCTGCCTCCTCTCTCATCAGAATCACGATTTCTTGATCCAACTGATTTATCCCGACCTTCAGTAATATAACGTAGCCTGTTTTGAGCACAATGTCTCTGCTCAAAAAAGGCTACTTCATATAAATGTTGCCCGTTAGTAATTGTAACCACGAAATTTACTTTAACTGGTGACAGTTATTAAATATCGAGAGACAAAAATAATTGATCGTCTCAATATGATATTTATTTACTCATAATTTATATAGGAATATTCATGTGTCTAGTTTGGCTAGGGATTTCCTAGGAAAGAGGGCAGGGGAGAAGGGAGGGGAGAAGGGAGAGGAGGGATATCGACTGCGGAAAGTTAAGGAAAGGTGACAAAAATATACCTAAGGAAACATCAAACTTATTATTTGCTCTGCGCCTTGGGCGATGGCTTATTCTCAGAGGTTCAAATCGTTGGATACTTTGAGCAGGAACATAAAACAGGAGGAAAAGGCCCCGTCTCGCTGGTACTGATTAGTTTTTTTCTTATCTATTCCGGGCGCGCATTATTATCAAAGATACTGCTCTCGCTTCTGGTTATCCATGTCCCGGAGCATCCTGTTTTTGGCGCTGATGACCGACTCTGCAACCAAAAAGTCCCACATATCAGTAGCAGACTTGAGCGACACGTCCCTCGGACAGGGCAAATGTTTCGAGTAAGGAGTAATCGATGGCCTCAACCATTAGTCTCCAATCGCACAAACTTAGTAATTGCATATTCTCGAGGCGTAACTTGATCAATGGACTCGAGTAGATGAGTTTGTGGAGAAATAGTACACTCGAGTGCGAGAGTGGTTGTAACTTCAAGCTCAGAACTTGGAGAAGACCTAGACCTAGATTACTGTCCGAGGCAGCGAAGGCATTGAGAGCGTTAGTATCCGGTGCTTTCCAGAGCTGGATCCATTCTTCGAGGTGACTTCCAGAGAGAACCAGAGACTTGAGTATCGATCAAGGCACGGTAGCAAGGATCTGGATGATTGACTCCGATGAAGTGGCACCGACAGGAACGTACATGATATGAAGGTATTGTACGTTTCAATTAAAAGTGCCTTCCGATTTTTTTAATAATCTTGGTTTATGGTTGGGCGGGGATTTTATATTCTTGTTTTGATCCAATTGATTCTGCTCCCCCTCCCCGGTTTTGGTGTGTCTCGAGCTTCCACTTCACTCTGCCTTTCCTTTCTTTTCCTTTTTCTCTTTTTCATTGCCTGTCGTATTGAACAGTGTTGAATATATTGTTATGGACTTTGAACTTGAATATCAATAAGAGACCAAAAAGGAGGAGAAAAAAAATTACTTACTGGTCCACTTCTTTATGGCCGATGTCGAAACTCTAAGGACTTCCGACACCATGCTCAGTTCAAGGCCATGCATGGCATAAAGGTCAATGGCCCGCCAACGCAGGTCCTCAGAGTAGGTCATGCGAGATACAAAGGCAGAGAGAGAAGGAGAAAATAACTTTGTCTGCTGCCGCCAAATATCAAAAAAAAAAAAAATAATCTCTCCACATGACCCAGAGATACCCCAAACCAGATTACATATTCCCTTGTGTTTTGGTGTAAAAAAATACACCAAAACACAAGGGACTATGTAATCCAAGCTATATACTCGCTATGATCCAGAAAAACACATAAGACACCACAGAAACGCAATAGCGCTCACCCCATTATATTCCATCGATATTCCTGGATTATATGAGACCCGAAAAATTAATTTCCTTGAATATGTGACGCGTTTGGGTAATTTGTATGAAATCGACAATACTCTAAGTTCAATCGCTGCATAGCATTTCGGATAGAGGTCAGACCACTGTGTGACAGCCCAGGCACGTCCAAAGTCAGCAAGGCAAGGGCCGACAGGTGCTGCCGCGTGACAACGTCTAGGAACGAAGCAGAATAGTTGGATACCTGGGAAAAGATATGGTCGCATTCCCACTCCAAGACCACAGTTCAACAGCTCGTCGATGACAGAGCCGTGACGTGATGTCGTCTTTGCAGATATTAGGGTGCCACATATGAGAAGCTGGCTGCCGTTTGCTTTGGGAGCCAGTCGTGCAACAACCCGCCCATGAGTGTCTTGCATCCGATCTACCAGAGTGAGACAGAAGGAGCTTGAAGAGTCGTGTCACATTTTGACAATACGATCAATACCAAAGAATACAGCCTGACCACAGTACGAAGCGTTAAGCTCCTGCAACCCAGTGTTCGTCTGCGTCAGGAACAAGAAATTTTGATCCAGCTCCAGGTCAGAAAGATCTACCGTGAGTGTCCTTAGTGACCCAAAGCAAAGAAAACCTGTAGCCCAGTCCATATTCACTGAGCATGCTTCGACAAATGCACCCGTTTCCAAATCAAGCACCACATTCCAAGAATCTCCATAGAAGGTAACCATGATGACATCCAAGTAATCATTTTCCTCCATTGTAGCCAATAGTTGTCCAGCGGCCAAGTGAAGTTTCGACCTTGCCTCTGCTGTTCCAACCAGGTCACTATTTATCTGCAATGTGGTACTGTAACTCTGCAAGTAGTTGTACAGATCAGCCACCCTGTGAGGAATTGTACCTGCGAGTGAGTTGATTGCAGATGTAGTTGGGGGAAGTAAACGCAGCGTTCCCGAGTCTGAGGGTAGTTGAGGAGCGTTATGAACTTAAGACCGGTATTTTCAAGCGGCTTATTGCCAAAGATGTGAGATGTGTATCCCACAAAGCCTTGTGGATGAGTGTCGAGAGTCAAACCATAAATTTCCAGAGACACTGTACCCGTGCTGGCGATGTTTACATAGAGCTCTTGCATGTACGCTCGCGTTACCTTCCAGCTCAGCGTAAGTGAGATGTCGAAGACATGCTTAGTGCTACTGAGACGAGTCCGAAATTGATCTGCTCCAGCCATCGACCTCAACTCAACCTTGAGCCTCGCCTGCTTCATGTCAATGCACCCTCTGTGGCTGCGAACGAACTCCTCCAGCTCTTGAAGACACCCATGGTGGAGGTATTGGTGTCCATGTGCATGGCATGTCTGGAGAACACACTCGTTCGAGACGATATAGCGGTTCAAATTGCATTCTATATTGTGACCATCCTGAACACCAAGGTAGGTCTTGATCACGATACTTTGTTCACGAGTCAATCCGAGATTTTTTCCTTGCTTGGGGGGAGATGAAAGATGGCCTTATCCACATGAGGTCCAATAGAGTCTTCCCAGGAGTTAAGATCCGATGGCAGTACTAAAAAGAGCAAGGAAGTGGATGCTGCGTCGTCCCAGACACTGCTACTATCTCGCAGCATGTGGTGGCATGTGCTCATGTGGTCTCAATTTACGTCATGTTGCACGAACTCTCTGAGCTCATGTGCCAACTGCAGCTCATTTTTTTCATCCACCACCGCTCTGTCTCCTCTCAGGTGTAGTCTAAGCATTTCCTTTACGACCATAGTCCTGTAATGCCTAGCATTGGCCGCTGATTGTTGAAAGTCGCGCCTAGTAACAGTGCCGTATGATTTTAACTGCCCATGCAGACTCTTGCATCTTTCATATCGACGTTTGAGCTCACTGCTGGTTGTCATGCCCAAGAACTCTAGTATCATTGTGCGAATGACTGTGCATGGGCTTCTTCATATTGGATCCGTGGGGACTGGTACTTGAATTCGGGATAGAGTGCATTTTTTAAGGGTACACATGAAATAGGTGTGTACACTCCTAACACACACCTGGCCAATACACACCTAAGACACACCTAATTCTGGAACTGAATTCACATATACGGAAATAAATACACACCTAACACACACCTAACACTTCTTGCACTAATCCCATGTAATTTAATTTGAATGCGCTCAGTGGCCTAACCTTGGTGACAGCGTGTCTGTCCAGGCTAGACCTAGCAAAGACGACAGTTCCCTGAGAACAGTTCTGCGCCTGGCCTGCTGCTTTGCAGTTTTGGACGATCAGTCACTGCTTGTAGGATTGGAAGATGGTGCTATGAGAGACCTTGCTCCGATCTGGTTCACCAAATCCATGGCCCTAATGCAGTCCACATCAGGATGAAAGGATGTCTCTGTACTCCAACCCTTGACCTTATTGGTGATTCTTTTGAGCAAAAGGCGCTGGAACCTCAGTTCATCTCCTGATCACATCCTGCACATTTGGGCACCCTGCCATTCCATCCAACAACTCCCAAAGAGAGCCCTATTGGGTAGCATGGCTTCCTTTTGGGTTTCCTTTTTTCAACAATAAGCGCCTCCAAATCAGCAGATTGGCCTATCGCTCCAGCATCCCAGTTCTGTGTTCGTGAGCACTCATCCACATCCTTCTCTTCCCCAGAGGTCAGCGGTCTTGACGGAGCAGCAATAGGCTTGGCTATCGGCTCTAGGGATGCAAACATTTGTTGGACACATAGTTCGCCTTGCGCATTCTTTTTCAGGTACCAAACTTTGCTCATTTGGGACCCTTCAGGTATTGTCGTTCCTTTCTTGTTAGACTACAACCATTGCAGCTTCTTTTGCTTCATCCCGTCATAATACAAGGCGCAAGATTTTTTTTTTGAATTGTTAGGGCAAGATGGGATGACATTTCAAAATGAGTTGGTAAGGTCCGATAGCCACGCGAGTGCGGTTTTACTGCTACAGCCGCGCCCTTGCCGACTGTGCTGTATTCCTCCATATCCATAAGCCTACGGCATCAATTACATGGGATTAGTGCGAGGTGTGTTAGGTGTGTGCTAGGTGTGTATTTATTTCTGTATATGTGAATTCAGTTCCAGAATTAGGTGTGTCTTAGGTGTGTATAGCCTGGTGTGTGTTAGGTGTGTACACACCTATTTCTGGTAACTCATTTTTTAAATCCAGAAGCGTACTAAAGAACATTCTTGGTACAAAAAACAACCAAAAACGCACAATTCACCAGAAGCGTCGATGTCGAACAGAGGTTTTTTTCCGCGTGGATTCTTCAAGTGTCTGATTTCTGATGTATCCTCGATGTCTTTCCATATAAAATATCGTTGATCAGTCACTGTGCAGACGTGAGTTGGCAGGCTGGGAAATATTACTCCCTCTTCGTCAGACACGACATATTGAAGAATAGTGCCAGGGTCAGTATCCTCTTGCAAGACCATGACTGCTTGAAATGTGTTTAGAAGGTGTGTTGAGGGAGAAGAAGTTAGGAAATACAGAAGAAATAAAACGGAACTCTCGCCAAGAAAAACTTTACCAAGAGAAACTTCGCCAAGGACTGCGTAGAGGGCTACTCCAAACCTTGAAACGCCTTCGCCCTGGGTGGTGACTATGTTGTTGAAATGTCAGTGCACTTTGGTTCGTTGTTTTTTCACGCACAAAAACAGCGAAAGAGATCGCTCAGGGAATGGCGGCGTACCACTGTTATCTGCGCTCTGGTTCCGATGCTTCGCTATTGGCGGCAGCCCCCCCCCCCCCCCCCTGCTTCAGGTTCTTGGGTAAAGTCGCCGCTGGCTCACCTTTGTAGTGACCGAGATCCTACGCCCCCTTCCACAAAAATAAAATTTGCTTTTGAGCAACTGATATCTACACTGATCTGGAGAATAAACATGAACGGCACCTTTTATCTCATTACTTCTAGTCCCTATCCACCTATTATGTTACACTTTCATGCTTGTTGCAGTTGACCTGGTATAACTCATTGACAAAGGATCGTTGACAACACCTCGGATCAGTTCTTGGTCTCCAGACTCCTTCATCTGTATATTCTGCAGTTTCACCTCCATCGGCGACAACAAATATATCATGTTGTGAAGCCACACTGCACTCTCATGTGAGAGTTCTTGCTCGGGCATCCCCCAGGCAACAATGTGCAGTCTTAAAAGCTGACGATCCCACAATGGAAGCTCGTTCATGTTACTGTGTTGAGACCACAGTTCGATCCATGCATTGATGTTATGTCCATGGAGTTTTAGTGACTTGATAGTGGACCACTGAACCATGCCCAAGACCTGCCCAAGTTGGGTCTCGCTCACAGAATCAAAAGCTGTGCACTCGACTGTCAGATGAACGAGTCTGGATTCATGCAGAACATGGCAAATGCTGGTGAGGCCCGTCTCTTTCAGCAAGGAGATGTTTAGAGTTAAGCTTTCAAGGGCGTCATGGCGGTGTTGGGCCAAGACTTCCAGGATCTTGGCATCTCTGTCAAGGAGTGCTCGGGAGACATAACTGCAGTCCCACTTCTTGATATTGATCGACGTGTCATCTGCAGTGGCACCCATGGCCTTGCAGATGACAACCGTAGCCAACTTGTGCCCAACACGCTCCAAGTCTTGCTCATAGATCGTCACCTCAAGGGGATTTGGTCCGCCATGCCAGCGCCTCTCAATGGCCTCTATCAGCTCATACATTTCGTGCTCTTGAGCAGGGATGTCGATCTGCCGTATTGTTGGGTTGCTGTCCATCATCTGGAAAAGTGAATCCTTAGACTCTGGCAAGTTGTACTGGATGGTTATCCTTTGCAAAGGATGGTGCACCGACTCTGTGATTGGGATTGACAAGAATGGAGTGGTACATGCAACTATACCATGGATGGCGCCATCTTGTACTCCAAACCGAAGCTCCCAGAAACCGTTCACAAGCGAATAGACATCGACACCTTGGAGGCCCAGATGGATCAGGGGATCCACTATGCTTGAGAGCTCAGTAAACTTGATGGAAAGTTCCTTTGCATCAAGTGGGGAGCTTACGAGAGCTCTGTGATACTTGTACAGCTCCTTTTGGAGTTTCCACCAGTCAAGGCCATGTCTCTTGGGGGTGCTGTCAAGTAAGAAGCCATACACCAGTGGTCCACTTATTCCAAGGTATATGTACATTTGCGATTCCTGAGGGTAACTGTGGAGGATAACAAACAGTCCTGGGCGCATGAATGCTTTTTCGACGTGTTAAACAAATAAATCTCGCGTATACTCCATTGGACTGTCGTGTAGGAAATCCAGGTTAGAAGTATCAATCTCGAGTATCCTGACGTTGCTATCGACGAGCTGCTCAAGAAAAAACTTGATCTCTGGTCTTGATGGCCTCCATACAAAGTGAATTGCCAAGTCAAAGGTGCGCTTTGTGTTTTTGAGAAATTTTGTGAACAGGAAGGCATGCTCTTTAGATATCAGGCTGATAGAGATCGTTCCCTGCTGCAAATCGATGTGCCATCCGTGTTGGTCAGTGAGCGCCCCTTGAAGTACATCTCCTTGCTGCAGGCCAACATGCCAGTGTTGTATGTTGGCGCTTGCCCCTTGTGAATCGAATCGGCCTCCCTCTGACTTGATCAAGTGATTGATGCCTTCCACGTTTGAGTTTTCAAATGCATGTCCTGAACAGAGCCATCGAGCAGGAGTGTAGTGGAGTGGGTAAAGGGTTGGATGCAGACCCCCCGTACCATTGTCACCCTCTGGTAATCGCAAGTATGACTGGATCTCCCTTGTCTCGGGTCCGTTCATCCAGAGCCTTGGTTGATAATGCTGCGGCAGCCAACTTAGACCAGCTCTATTTTCTCCAGATGCTGAACTTTGTTGTTGAATGTATGCAATGGACTTGTTGACCAATGGCCCGATATCATCCCGACTAAGCAGATGCTGAACATTGGTGCCATCACAGTGCTTTAAGATCCCAAATGTACTGAGTGCTGGAACGTCACAGTCCTTGTCCAAATAGCCGTCCTTGATAGTCCTGAGTATCTCGAGAGCAAAGTGGCCAAATTTGAGAAAAAACTCATGTGATCGTATGAGATTGTACCCTGGATGACTGGAGAGGTGAATATGCTTGGGCTGTATCTTGGATCGTGACATAAAAGTGCGAGACTTATCGTCGTACTCACTGCGATACTTGAAGTCGCACAAGAAATAGAGTCGAAAAGTGTGTGTCATAGAATTCTTGTCATTCCAAGAGCTTAGGTCTGCAGGCAAGACCAGAAACAGGCGCGGGGCAGCAAAGTCGAGGCACCAAAGAGGTTCGTGAAGGCTGTAGATTCGGTCAACATCGAACTGGGCACTTGTTTCATTGGGCTCAAATGCCCAGTTTTCTGGAGTATCATCGAAAAGAAGTGGAGCGTATCGTTTTCGAATCTCCATTTGGTAATACTGTCGTTGCACCAAGCATTGAACAATTACGACGTAGTCTGCTGTTTTCGTGCTCCAGGCCCATGCTTGCAAGTGCAATAGTTCCTGAAACATTCGTTCAATCAATCGATTACTTTCTATGTCTGTCCTTTCGCCAGTGTCCTCGAGGATGTCTTCTCTCATGATCACCGTGTATGGATCTGACGAGAACTCCACTTGGAGAGGGGTACAGCTATTAATGTTTCAGACAGAAAAAAGAGTCGGAGAGTCATAAGTTTTCAAGACAATATCTATAACCGAACGGGATCGATGTCAACGAGCAGACCTACTCCAAGGACTTACAGATTCACATATTGTTCAAATTTGAAGGAAACACGCACACCACGATCGAGGGTGTCGTCCTTTTGGCTCAGGAACTTTTGCAAGTGATCGATGCCACTGAAGGCCTGCTTTATGTCTTCCCAGTAGACGACGTATTCGCCTTCGAGTCGGTGTGCTTGTACGTTCGGAAGGAGGTCGTTTTTGTTTTTATTGCGAAACTTTTGAAAAACAGCGTCTTCCTGTTTCGAGTCTTCAGTGGCCATCGTCTGGAACGTGATAGAGGATGAGTGTGTGTAGAGTGTAGGGATAGAAGTGTATGATCTAGTGTAGTTTTCTGTGTATTCTGATGTAAGAGAGAACCTCGAGTTCTGTGCAAACTGTCTGTGTGTGTAAATGTGTAAAAAAGAGTGTGTGTGTGAGAGAGAGAGAGAGAGAGAGAGAGAGAGAGAGAGAGAGAGAGAGAGAGAGAGAGAGAGAGAGAGAGAGAGAGAGCACAACCAGAGTTCACAATCATTTGTACTCGTTAGATTCATACCCAGGAGAGGGCGAAGTAATCATTTTTAAGATTCCGACTCAGGATCGGGCGAAGTATTATAGTTGTCAATGGGCACATATAAAAACTTTAAACTTTTGGGCTTGTGTAACAACATGATCCACAGAGTCGACCTCATAGGCTCTCACTCGATATTGACAGGGCCAAGGCGAAGTTCCTTTGGATCCTTCGATGTCAGCTCCTTCAATCCTTGCTTCGTTAGAATTCCAAGGCGAGTTGACGATGCTTTATTCACTTATGCTGACTTTTATTTTACTTGTGGGATGTTTTGATTCACGTTGGCAGAAGCCAGTCTTTACGTGTGTCCGCGACATTTTAAAGCTATTAGTGAGCCGTTTTTGAGCGTCTCTCTTCATAACGTTGTGGCGTAGCACACACAGGAACATGGTTCAGGATCAAGGGATACACACCGCGGATATCCACACTGAGGCACGTCGACAGACCAACCATCGGATAAGTCTCGGACGCACATTCAAGGCATCCGAGTCTAGTCCAAGACCTCGGCACTGGATAGATAATTGTCTGGATCTACGCGCCCACGCCACTTGGATCTAGAAAAAAATTAAACCAAAAGAAACACCACTTTTAAACCACCAACCTATCTTTATTTATTTATTTGTTTCATAGCGGAAATATTTATTAGGGCACTTACACGCGGGTCTCCGGTACAGTAAGACGGTGTGACTCAGCACCATCTGACACTAGAACTGGCGCGGGTGCCAGTTTGGATAAATCCGTTATCATCTAGAATAGCAGTAAAGTATTTTTAAGAACAAATAGCAGCAGTCGAAACAATAATGTGATTTAGGACGCTTTGGATATAACACATTTGGGCTTACACACTTTGCCTGTACTCCCCTGAAAGCACGTATCCCGGTAGACACCACGCCCGTCTACACTCTTCAACACTCTTGGTGCACACATACAAACACCTTTTCTACTACGCTGCGCTCTCTTCGACTCGAAATCCCCACTCGATCTCCCCCCGCATTTTTTAATATGCAAAGGCGGCCAAAACAAAATTGAGCTTTACTTGTGTGGCCAGACTTTGTCCGTTCATTTTACTCGTTTGGACCTCATCTTGAACTGTTTATATTTTTTCTCGAGTGCGAATGAATTAGAATGAATTCTGAACTGTTGGTGAGGGTTCAATGCTTCGTCCTTAACAAAGACAGAGTCTAGGTCACTCCAAAAAGCAGTTATAGCCAAAAACTGGGCTGCGAGTCTCTTCATCGTCATCAAAGCCTCAGTCCTGGTGCGACGCATGAATTCCTTCTCCTGCACTGCTGCTTGTTCCGCCTCGACATCTGCTGCTGTTCCCCTTTCTCCTCCTCCTTTGGTCACTGGCTTCTTGTCCTTGAGGGTCGAGGGATTCTTCTGCAGGACAGTTGTAATTGGGTTCCACTGTCGAAGCATCAACCAATTCTCTTTCTCGGCCTCTTGACTCCTTGCAATTTTTTTGTTCGGGATTTCGCAGCGAAATTACAAGGGATCTGGGCGGTTTCTGAATACCAACACTTGGCGAAACCCCGTTTAAAATGGTGACATGGATTTTAGTGTGTCGAAAAAAAACACACTAAAAATCAACACACTAGAAACACACTAAAACCGAAAAAACACACCTAGAAAAATTTAAGAATATTCGGAAAAATCAACAAGACCCTGTTTCCTTCATCCTCATTCTCTACAAAACCCCACTATGCCCAACCTCAAAGAATACGACGTGATCCTGAAGATCGTTGGATTGATCGCCTCAATTCGATCATGTTGATGGACTAGTCTTATATGTTACTGACACGTCGACAACCTGCAACAACATGGCTTGTTCAGATATGCATGGCATCAAGAACAGCACCTTTCACTCAGTCATATGCGCGATACATGCAATATCAACACTCAACAAAGCCTTGGAGATACACAACCCCCCCCCCCCTTGCTCAGCGAAGATAGAGATCCCGCAGGGAACAACAAGGCGTAGTCGCAGGCTTCAGTACACCTTTGATGTCGACAATGACATAGCGAGAGCATGGTACTCATGTTCTGGGGTAAGGACTGTTGACAGGATGACCTTCGTTTAAGTCTCAGCCATGCTTCTTCTTGACTGCATTCAGAACTATGATTACATCTGACCTCAGGTTCCAACAATGACACCAACGCCAGTGTTGACAGTTGATGGCAGTGTTGAGTATGCTTGCCGCTATCATGTATGGGAATGGGAGACACTTCTGCTGCACTGTCTTCATCTATGGTGATGCCCTCTTTTATGACGAGATGAAAAAACCGAAGCTTTGCTGGCTGGTTCCTAACAAGATCACACATCCCAAGGGCTTCCTATTTGTCCATCTCTGGTACTTGAAGAAGGAGAGACTTTCTCTTCTGCCACAATAAGCATCGGCCCGACCATAAGCAGATGCCCTACCACGGGTGGTCATCATTAAAGCGTCACCATCACCAGAGATGTTACCTGGGCTTAAGGATTCAGAAGCGATTTCCGATGTTGCAGGCCATTGCCAATGCGAAGGAGTGCCCACATTGGGAAGCGGCTATTCTACCCCTATGGGCTGTCTGTCAAAGATATAGGATCAAAGGTTGTACCGACAGTGTGCCAAGCATGTAGCCACCAGATTAGTCGAGACAGCAAGCGATTTGTTCTCAAGGAAGTCATTGACTTAGGCAAAAGATTGTCAAAGCTGGTTCATTTCACCTTGCCACATCTTGTATAGCAGCTATGGCACTCGAATATCAAGCACAAGCGAAGAAGCTTTTGGCGGCAGAAACACATCTGATGAATAAACCGAGCATTGAGGGAGGTTGCCACCGCAAAATTAAATGCGACTGTGAAAAAATATTCCGGTGTGTTTTTTGTGTTTTAGTGTGTTTTTAGTGTGTCGATTTCTAGTGTGTTTTTTTTCGACACACTAAAATCATGTCACTCGTTTAAAATTTACATGAGCTTTTTGCAAAAGAGAGACAGAAAACACCATGCCATTCCCATGACCCTCCCATATATGAAAAAATCGACCTCCCTTATGACCAAAGTTGTGTGTAAGGTTCACATAGGTTTTGTGCGCAAAATTCTTGTCATCCCCAATGACTTCTTTGTAATATCAGCCCGCCACTAATGCATCTGCTTTGCATTTTAGACCCCCAGCGATTTCAAGTATCCTTAGTTTCCTTATATTTTTTTGTTTACTCATCAACGATTCAGTCCATGAGGATTGACCATGCTTGACCTTGTATTTTATGCAACTATCCATGTTCAAAGAGGAAACCATTGTATCCTCACTTCAATGGTTGCGAAATATAAGGAAACCTGAAATCGCTGGGGAGTGTCTAAAGGAAATTTTCCGCGCTTTGCCTTTTGCTTTGCCATCTGCTTTGCCATTGGTTGCACAAAGAAAATTTCATGGGATCTGAGGAAAATTCGAGAATATAGGACGAGACGCACCTTGTTGGTTTGACATGGAGAACGTAATTGTAATAAACTGAAGGTCAGTTTACTCAAGTCGGGAGAGGAAGAGGTCGGATCAAACGGCAGGGGTCAGGGGCGGAAGGTTCGGATCTTTATTTGTTGGTACTGCATGTTACAGTATATAAAGAACCTCCATTCCCAACCCTGGCGAATATTATCATACACTTCCTTGATTCCTTGATTCCTTGCATTGTGCCTCGCTCCTCCCCTTCTCCCGACCTCAACCCTGTGACCAACCACCACGATCGCCCCATAATAAGCAATAGACTGCCCCACCAACCTCCAGACACCCCACCAACAGCCAACATCCCGCCGTAACACAACCCCCCAAAGCACAAAGAGCCCACCCAAAAGCTGAATAGAACGGTACGCTCTCTTCAATTAATCTCTCCATAAACTCGAGTTGACCTCCACCTTTATTTTTAACTATTCTTAGCTATTCATTGGTGGCCTATCAATCATAGCCCTACAATAGATGCTTCATTATCTGCCAACCATGATTTCCTCAAACTTAGTCACCTTGGTTAACACAGCTTATGAGGCTGCTAAGTGCGCAGTTAGAGGATGTATGAATGGAATAAACTGCACAAATTGCGGCAGATGTAGTTCACATAAGTTGGAGCAGTGTTGCAAATAGAGATTTCGTCACATATCAACAGTTACGTGGTATCCCTCCTCCGTCACACCAACAAAAAATAACTTCCACCATAATTCATGGTGCATTTTTCTCCTGTGCAAAACGCAGTCTTGAACCGAGATCAGGTCTTGCAGCAGGCAGTCTATAACAGGAACCTGTGGCGAGGGGGCAAGTTTTGGGTGCCAGCAATGACAAAGCTGTGCGAGGTCATTGACCAGAGCCCAATCTTTCATCGTCTCAACCGGTTGACTATTTTCGACAGTAACAAGACCCAGGACCTCAAAAACAGGCCGAATTTTTTTCCAGTGACGGCATAGTTAAAAAGAATGCGGACATCAAAACCAATCTGCACATGGCTCCGTTTTCGCTGGCTTGGACGATTCAAAGAAACGAACACTGCAGCGAAAAGGCGAATAAAGACGGAAACTTATTGACTGGCCAGGCTGTTGACAAGGACCAGAAACTACTGACAAAGTTGACTAAGCCAGCAATTCCAGCGACGCCAACAACGGTCGCAGGTGGCGGGGCTTTAGTGCTTCGAATGATCTGGCACTTTGTCTTTCCATTTGACAAGTTCTTTATCCACAGCCACTACGACGATCTCCAAGCCTATGACAATCCTGCCTTTTTTGGCCTTGATGACCTACAAATGGACGAGATTTGCTTGATATTTTTTTGTCTTCGACTGTTGTTCCAAATCTCGTATGAGGTTTTGGTCCTCGTCGTGACATTATTTCAACTCTATGGAGATGAAGAGCAGCGATCTGACCTGGTTGGCGGATATATTACCATTATTGTGCTTGGCCACATGCTGCTGCATCTGGAGTTTCAGCAGATGCGGGGAGGCATTAGCCGTTACTTTTCGTAAGCGTTGCTTTGATTTTTTCTTTTCTTGAATCTAAATCACTCAGTCTAGTATTCCGCCCCTTCTTTTCTTTTCTCAAAATCCTTTCTAGATCGCCCTACAACTATGTCGATCTCTGTGCGTATGTGATCCCGATTGCCTCGAATTGTATCTTGATTACAAATTCCGATCAAATCGTGGCTTTGCGAGCTCTGAGTTTCTCGGTGGTCCTCATCTACATCCATTTAGTAGGTTCTTTTTCACAATCCAATCTTCCGGAAACACCGTTCGTGCAGATCATTGACCGACGTTTTATTTCTTTCCCTCCTTCTCACAAAAAAGATCTTTGAGCTCCGAGTGTTCAGGAACGTGTGCCGATTAGTCACTATCGTGGTCAACATTCTCTCCGACATTCCCGCATTCTTCGTCATCCTGGCCATCTTCATCCTTCTTTCGTGCATTCCATCAATCACTTGACAGAGATCAATTTCCGGGCGATCGGGTATAGGCCTAGGCGATGCTACTTCTCCCTCGATTTGTAATGCCCAACGAGCAGAGTTTCCGAGGGACTACCTGCAGTCTATCTCCGCGACTTATTTCTTCATGGTAAACTGAAGCGTTCCGCTCAAGTCAACGCTACCTTGTTTTTTCGTATGCACGACATCTGACTCTTCCTTTTTTTTTATTGCTCTTTCCCATTTCCAGACAGGATATTATGGCCCTGTGCAGACTTCGTTGACGAATGGACTTTGGACAATTCGGTTGATGGTCAGCGTGTTCTTCTTTCTCACCGCTGTGTTGATGATGAACGTTGTCATTGGTAAGCCCTCTCTTTCTTTCTCCCGCTCCTCATCCTCTTCTACTGTCATCTTTCTTCCTTTCTCTGAACTACTTTCTATTCTATTCCACTTTTATCATAGCACTTATGAATGGTATATACACTGGCACGGTCCTCATCGTGGACCAGATCTGGCTCAAGAACCGACTAGATCTAATTGCCGGAGCCGAGAACTTGTCGTTTTTCTTACCCTGTTTCAGAGACCATTTCGATTATTTCCCGAAATGGGTGTACTACGCGGCTACAGATAAGGAGGTTGAGGAGTATCGGATGAAGTATGGGCTGTATGAGATAAAATCGAGGTTTGCAAAAGACGATGGCGAAGACGAGGAGGAAGTGGAAGAAGAGGTGGAGGAGGACAGTGAGAGGGATGATGATGAAGATGACGATGATGATGAGGAAGAAAAGGTAGAAGAGAAAAAATTTAGTTCTGATATTGCCGTCACCGCCACCAGCGCTGCTCAAGACGCGACCGATACAACCTTGCCATCATCATCCCAAGAAACCCAAAACCTTGTCAAAGAGATCAAAGTCGAGTCGAGCGAGATCAAGGACCGCATTACGGTCCAGGATGATCTTTGGGCGGAGTGGAAGAAGCAACAAGAACAACTCGAGTTTCAGGAACTAGAGATTAAAGCGAGAGAGCGTTGCAGGATCAACGACATCAGAAGGTGGAAGAGATGTTGAGGCAGATCTTGTTGAGTAACCAGACATCTAGTTACATAGGGCACTATGGTTTTTGCTGTCAGTTTATTTACTGTCAGTCGATAAAATTTGGAGAATGGCAAATTATGTTTCTATAAATACGGATACCTTATCTTCGCAAAGTTAAGGACAATTGAGGTTCTTGGGCCCGATTCGCTCTATGACTATGAAGGAACCGCGGCAAACATAAAAGCAGAAATAGCTTTCTCAGTTGCTCCAACCCTTTTCAACTCTTTCCATCACAGTCAAGGAAGGGAGAGAGAGAGTGAGAAAGAGAGAGGGGATCCTCACGCCTTAAGAAAAGGTTGCTTGGATCACCAAGAGCGGGGCTGCTCAGTGCCTAAGCCTGGAGCCTTCAAGATTGTATTACTTCATTTGTTTGAACTGCCACACTTTCTTTTTTTTTGACTCTCGGTTTTACTACTCAATACGGCACAGAAAGCATGGCGCGGCCCCGAGTTGACCCGTTGCACCTTTAACTTCATGTTGTTTCCATGTCATGGAAGAAGTTACTATTGTATATATCGCTTAAGCTGCGCCGTTAAGAGAAAACATGGCTTGCAACTGTTCTAAAAGTATCTTTTGGCAAAACTGTACCCAAACTTTATTGACTGACACAGTAAATGGACTGACAGTAACAACCATAGTGCCAAAAGAAACACAGCTGTACGGTATCAAAAGGAGTAGGAGTGCCCGATTTTTTCCAATAAAATAAGGTTCGACCACCGCTAAACTCTATATCAGTCCTTTTATCCCGTTTTTCTCCATCTCTCGGGGTTTCGCCTCTTTCCTTTGCACATCTCATCCTTTATCGCCACCACATCCCTACAAAAAATCACTCTCACACTAGTTGCGGGTCCATCATGTCCATCAAACACACATACCCAACACCCGAGCTCATTTGGAGGACACATACGTCTTACAAACGCTCCTCTCATCTCTACTTACCCCGCATTCAACAATACCTGCATGACCTCTCTCTACCATATAACACCCGCATCGCCATCATTGACATCCTCATCAAGGAATCAGAAAAATATTCGGCCATCGAGAAATTGGAGGCCTGCATGTCTCAACATAATTTCACAGCCTATCCATCACTATCCCATGAGACAAGCGCAAAAAGACAAAAGCTCTCGCATCCTGCACTCGGTGTACATCCATCATACTCAGCCATTGTCTTAACTTCGAGTGACACAGATACACTCGACACACATTTGCGACTCTCAACAGATTTTCGCCAGGCGTCACTCTCCACCATCTTGGAAGAAATTTACTCCTCTTTTCGCCGACAGCGCTCTTATCACTCGCAGAGAAATTATCCTCACCAGACAGTCTCCGAGATAATCCACCACTTTAGTGCAGGCCGCATTCATGAGGCTGCCTGCAAGTTGCAGTTTTTCTCTCAATACGACGCCTTTCAAATCATTGCGCAAGGCATCAACTCACTACTGTTTGTCCGCCACCACCACACTGCCTCAGCAACAGATGCCTCCAAACTCGCCTTGGATTGCCTCTACGCCTTAGGCATACCATCCAACATATACGCGGTGCCTGCTTTATACCCTGCTTTACAGCCTGCTTTACCTGTGCCAACGCTACCTTGCTCGGACTCACAATCGCAATACATGTGGACATCAGCTCACTATCAGCCTGGTAATTTGCCCAAGTTTGACTCGCACAACTCATTATGAGTATGCACGTTAAGGACAATGATGCTGACTACACCATCCAGAATTCACAAATGTTTGGTTCTCTCGTGCTTTCGAGGCATACCACATCCAGCCGCGGGTCAGCCACAACGTCCTACTTCAGAGTGGCGATGCACGCGGCGCTCTACTCTGTTATGAATCAAAGGTTAAAGCTCCTCCACCAACATTGTCCAAAAAAAAGCCTCGTCAAGGGCCCCATATCTTACGTCAGGTACAGCATGCCGCCACACAACTCGAAAAGCCCCACTTAATCTTTCATCACTGGCAATCACCATCATATCTCACAGCTTTGCATCGTCCTTTTGAATCTAGAAATATGAGGGCTCCTGCCTCTCAGTTGCGCTATGCAACTTTGTCATCAATAACGAATCCAATGGCGTCCTCGGCGCTTATCTACAAACGAAGTACACCATCAACATCGAAAAGGTAAGCACCGCAAGCAAGGCACCCACAAAAATTACAACTGTGATGGTCATCTCACCAAGTAAACAATTTGTGATTTTAAAATCCAAACTAGAAATACCATTTCGTCGACGAAGACCCATACGTATTATCTCTCCACAATTTCTCCTTCCTCTCCTCGGCCTCCTCCGAAAAAACAGGAGGCGGCGACGGGTTTCCCAATCACATCATCCTCCTCCTCCCATACAACAATGCACTCTGGGAATTAGACGGCCAAGCTGAGGATGGACTTCGATACATTGGTCCCTGTGGCAACAAGCACTGGACAAGTCTAGCTTACAAGCGTGCCGATCAATGGAATGAGCAATGTAAAGCCATCAACCCCGACGATTTCATAGACATTCATGTCATAGCGAGCTCCTTATCAAACTCCTCAAGTAGCGCACCATAAGCTAAAAGTCACGTACACTCCATCGACCTCTCATCTGCCCTGTCATGGTTGCGTAGATTAAATAAAAGGTGAATCCGTGGCCTAATCCTTGAAATTATTTTGCCAGTCCTCCAAGATCATCACGCCCGATGCTCATCGAAATATGAAGGCTAGTCTAGTGACTATCGTGGCTGTTGTGGCCATTGTGGCTGAATGAACTTTATTTGTGTGAGAGGGTGAAAGAGCAATTACAACCAGTCATGTATGTAAAAATGGTGTGTTGCGTTTATAGGTCTTTAACACTTGCTTCAATGCCTGACCTCCATTATTCCCAGTGTGGTCAGAGTGGAACTGGTCTTGAGTGCCTCAGCCAAGGCTTGTGTCCCACTGTCTCCAATTGAGTTACCCCACAAGTCCAAAGTAGTAAGAGTTGAGTTGGTCTTGAGTGCTCCAGCTAGCTCGTGAGCCCCATCATCTCTGATTAAATTTTTCTGCAAGTCTAAAGTGGTCAGACTAGAGTTGATCTTGAGTGCCTCAGCCAGGGCTTGCGTCCCACTGTCTCCGATTGAGTTGCCCCACAAGTCCAAAGTAGTAAGAGTTGAGTTGGTCTTGAGTGCTCCAGCTAGCTCGTGTGCTCCTTTGTCTCCGATTGAATTGTTCTGCAAGTACAAAGTGGTCAGAGTGGAGTTCATCTTGAGTGTCACAGACAGCGCCAGAGCCCCATTGGATCCTATCGAGTTTCCCCACAAGTCCAAAGTTGTCAAAGTCGAGTTGATTTTGAGTGCCTCAGAGAGTGCATGAGCTCCATTTGTGTTAATCCAGGTGTACCCCAAGTCTAAAGTGGTCAGAGTCAAGTTGGTTTTGAGTGTCTCAGACAGTTCCAGGACTAAATTCTCTCCGAGTGAAGTGTTATGTAAGTTCAAAGTAGCCAGAGTCAAGTTGGTCTTGAGTGCATTAGCTAATGCCTGAGCACCGTGCTCTCTGATCTTGTTGGATGGCAAGTTCAAAGTCGTCTGAGCTGCATTGGTGAGATACAACTCCAACTCTTGAGGATAGTCACGAGAGTTACCAAGTTTCATCTTGTACATGGAACTGCTGGGATCAAAGATCTGGTCTGCTGCCTTGAGAATCCATTCTATGGCTCGAGAATAGTCCTGAGGAACACCTTGGCCCTTGTCATACAGAAAACCAATGCTGAGCTGAGCAATGGCATCTCCTTGGTCTGCAGCTTTGAGGAACCATTCCATTGCTCGAGAATAGTCCTGAGGAACACCGTGGCCACTGCCATACAGAAAACCAATGTTGAGTTGAGCACTGGCATGTCCTTGGTCTGCAGCTTTGCGATACCACTCCATTGCTTGAGAATAGTCCTGAGGAACACCATGGCCATTGTCATACAGCAAACCAGTTTTGAACTGAGCACTGGAATGTCCTTGGTCTGCAGATTTGCGATACCACTCCATTGCTTGAGAATAGTCCTGAGAAACACCGCGGCCATTGTCATACAGCAAACCAATGTTGAACTGAGCACTGGAATGTCCTTGGTCTGCAGCTTTGAGATACCACTCCATTGCTTGAGAGTAGTCCTGAGGAACACCGCGGCCCTTGTCATACAGCAAACCAACGTTGAGCTGAGCATCGGCATCTCCTTGGTCTGCAGCTTTGAGATACCACTCCATTGCTTGAGAGTAGTCCTGAGGACACCGTGGCCATTGTCATACAGTAAACCAATTTGACTGAGCACTGGCATCTCCTTGGTCTGCAGCTTTGAGGAACCATTCCATTGCTCGAGAATAGTCCTGAGGAACACCGTGGCCACTGCCATACAGAAAACCAATGTTGAGTTGAGCACTGGCATGTCCTTGGTCTGCAGCTTTGCGATACCACTCCATTGCTTGAGAATAGTCCTGAGGAACACCATGGCCATTGTCATACAGCAAACCAGTTTTGAACTGAGCACTGGAATGTCCTTGGTCTGCAGATTTGCGATACCACTCCATTGCTTGAGAATAGTCCTGAGAAACACCGCGGCCATTGTCATACAGCAAACCAATGTTGAACTGAGCACTGGAATGTCCTTGGTCTGCAGCTTTGAGATACCACTCCATTGCTTGAGAGTAGTCCTGAGGAACACCGCGGCCCTTGTCATACAGCAAACCAACGTTGAGCTGAGCATCGGCATCTCCTTGGTCTGCAGCTTTGAGATACCACTCCATTGCTTGAGAGTAGTCCTGAGGAACACCTTGGCCATTGTCATACAGAAAACCAACGTTGAACTGAGCACTGGCATTTCCTTGGTCTGCAGCTTTGAGATACCACTCCATTGCTCGAGAATAGTCCTGAGGAACACCTTGGCCATAGTTATACAGAAAACCAATGCTGAACTGAGCACTGGCATGTCCTTGGTCTGCAGCTTTGAGATACCACTCCATTGCTCGAAAATAGTCCTGAGGAACACCGCGGCCAATGGCATACAGCAAACCAACGTTGAACTGAGCATCGGCATCTCCTTGGTCTGCAGCTTTGAAATACCACTCCATTGATCGAGAGAAACCAGCCATAATCATTGGATCAAATCTATCATGCACATGGGCATTGTAGTTATGTTGAGATTTTCTTCTGAAAAATATCAATTAAACCGACTTCATTGCTTAAACCTACATTTTAAAGTCCTTTCCTTTGCTGATAGAGATTGGGTAGACAGAGAGGTGGCAAGGAAAACACGATTGATTGAGGAAAGTTCAAAAGGATAAAAAGTTGATGTAGAGATGAAGGGATGATGCATGATTTAAGGAAAGATATGTGGTTTCTTTCAGCTTTGACTAATGATGGGCGAAGCAATGAATAGTTTTTAATTTTAAGGTTTTCACTCTGGGTAGGGCAAAGCACAAACTACTTGGCGTGATCTTTTCTCTTATTTTTTCTTTTCTTAAGGGGTAGTCATTGAACGGGTATTGTAAGCAGTAGAGTAGCTTTGTTGCTACGATCTGCTGAGATTAAGCCCATTGTTCTATAGATTTGTTTGTAAGAACATCATTTTTTATCTTGTCTCTTGCGTTCTCTATGTGGGCATATCACCAAAAAAAAAAAAAAAAAAAAAAAGAGAGATCATCTGCCACAGCGTCAGTCAGCAGTCATGATTACACCAACAAAAATGCAGGGGAACTGAGGAAAACTTCAAAGACACCTGTAAGATGGCAGAGGGGGACTCAAGGATATCGAGATGAGTGGATTCAAGTGTATTAGCCATCGTGTCGGAAGGCTGGAGCTAAGATGGATGACTAAAGTATGGCAAAGCAGAAGCTGATGTGCGGGCTGGACAGGGAACGATTACTGATGATTGGGCACGATCACAGTTCCGACACCGCTCAGAATATGGCCTGATACCGATATGTTGCCGATACAGCGATCTCGCATCCCAGTTACATTCTCTATCAACATACAGTTCCCCTTCATCCATCCATACTAACCCTTTGTACCTCCACTTTTTCAAGAAAAAAACATGAAGCTGACTTGCTTTTAGAGCAAGCAGCATTGAAAGCGTACTTCAAAAGCTGTGACCCAATTTGGAGCTTGCTAGCTTGTTTCTGGATATCACAATTTCACTAGGAATCTAGTTGAAAAATAAATAACTAAAACTAGCTGTCCATCTAAATATTTGCTCGGAGCTCATTTCTTCATGGTTGAGGGGATTGGGATTATACATGGTGCCAATTTGTTTGAGTAGGCTGATAACACCTACCATGAAAATAATGTTAGACGCAAGGTTACAATACAGCGATTGGGGGGGGGGGGGGGGGTTTGAATTTGAATATTTGATAAGTTCTTCCCGCTTTCTACTAGAACACGTCCTTACAAGTGTCTTAGAGCCATGATTCTATACGCTGACATAAACCGCATTTTTATTTTAAGAGAAAGCTCTCTTTTTTTTTTTACTTTCTTTCATATGCAAAACTTCAAGAGCGAAGGCTTTCTGCAAGCAGATCTGAATCCCTCTTGTCCTGCAGGCACACGTTCTCCAGAACAAGTTCGATCCATGGGTTTGAGTACACGAGTTGGTGGACAAACAACACACTGGAATGTGAAAGGAACACGGGTTCCTTGGTTGACCCTTCGATCCTGAGGCCAAACAGCTGCACCTCAAGCAGAGATGCACTCGCGGTGGACTCCTCTCTGTTGATGACAGCCAAAAGCTGGATCCAATCATTGATAATTGTGCCAGAGACTACCAAAGACTGCAGCGTCAGCCATTGAATAGAGAAGAGAACTTGGCGGACGAAATTGGCCTGGCTGGGATCAAAGGCTGTGCAGCAAATGCGGAGGTGTCCTAGCTTGGACTGCTGAAGGATGTTCTGGACATAAGGCAGGTGTTCTTGACGAAGGCGAGAGATGTCCAGAGAGAGAGATGTTGTGGCCCATGGATTTAGCTTGATGGCCTTTTCCAGAAGTATTGCGGTAAGGTCTGTCAGAGGCGTTGAGAAGTGATCGCATTTCCAGTCTAAGAATTTGATCTTTGTCAATACGCTTTGCCTCCATTTTTGAGAAGTGACCGGGTAAGCGACAGACCCCTGCAGACCGGTAGATGTGCTTTCTAGATGATCGGTCGCTTGATCTCTGATTATAACTTTAGCAATAGCATGACCTCGGCCATCAGTATCACGTTCTAACAGTGTCAATTGGATGGGATGGGACTGATCTTGCCGCATATCGAAAATTATCTCTGCACGTGCAAGCGCATGACTTTCGTGCACCGAAATATTGAGCTCTTGTAGCTGCGGACATGCTTCCACCCAACGGACGAGATCTCGATCAACTTCTGGAAAATCCGCATCCACCGTTAGAATGCGTAATGATCCCAATGCTTGCAAGGAGACAGGTTGATTTCCTAATGAACAATCGCGATCCTCCTCCAAAGCCGTGAAATGAAACACCTGTAACGCCTGAAGAGTTCCATTCTCCATATCAAATTCTCCATGCCAGTCTTTTCGGCGCAAGCTGATTTTGCTAACGGTTTGAAACCCTGCCTTAGCCAAGAGATCTTGCAGGCGCCGTGAAACTTGCAAAAGCTTTTCCTGACTAAAGTTTGAGATCGCATCCACATAGTCGTCCGTTTGGTATGCGAGGTCACTCCACCAGTTCCCGGTGTCGACTTGTTGTTGTTGCTTCCAGAACAACCTGACCGAGGACCACAATGACGAGAAATATGTGTACTGTTGCTGAGGTCGCGGGTAGTTGAGGAGTGTCACGGACTTTAGGCTCCCCATGGCGAAAATACGATCGTCGAAAAGGTCAGTTCTGTACTCAGCGGTTCCTTGAGGGTGGGTTCTGAGAGTGACGCCGTCCAGTCCCAAGTGGTGTACCTTTGTGTGTGCAATTTTGTACAAAAGAGCTTTCAGGTCCTGGCGCGACACCTTCCAACTCAGCCGTATTGAAATGTCGATTACTTGCTCAGTGTTCTTGAGCAGGGTGCAAAGTTGCCGGGCCTGGCGTCTGGACTTGAGCTCGATACTGAGTGATGCTTGTTGATAGTCGATATGGCCACGGCATCCTTGAACGAAATCGGCGAGTACCTCGAGAGTGTCAGAAGTGATGAACTGGCGCGCGTGTTGCTGGCATATCCAATGCCACGAGTTGGTTCTGTAGGGGCAGCGGAACAGGGCGCCTAGTGCATTACTGCCCTTTGGAACAACAAGAAAGTCTTTGATCGTCCTGCTCTCCCTCACAAGCTGAACTTGATGTCCACACTTTGGCAAATGCATTGCTTGAAGGTAGCTGATGGACTTTTGGACAAGAGGTCCAATGGTGTCCTTGGTAATATGGTTTCTGGTCACGTCAGGATCAATGCTCCATAGAATCTCGAATGTATCCAGTGGCAGAATCTTGCTCGGGAGAGTCTTATTGGAGACACCATGTTTGAACATTTTCAACATCAACAGGGTCAAGCTGCCAAAAGCTTGAAAAAACTCGTGTGGGCGGCAGAGGTTATATCCTGAATGGTTCGAGAGGTGTTTGTGCTTAGATAAGCCGGACTTTTTCGACTCGTTTGAGATGACATCACAGAGGAAGTAGAGTCGAAAGTGGTGTGTGGTCGGATCTGAGTCCACCCATGATCCAAGATCAGCCGGCAATACCAAGAATCGACAGGGGGCTAGGAAATCCTGGCGGCATAAAATATCCATGAAAGCATTCTCGTCTTCCCATACCAGAAACTTCTGATGGCATTTCTTCATCTCATCCATTATCTGATCCTCTGTATACCCGTCCACCTCAGCTTTGATTCCGACTTCTTTCATTTGTTTAAGCTGGTTCATAAACTTTGAGTGATAGTATCCAACGTTGCCAGAGATCTCAAGGAAGACGTCTCTTGATTCAGAGTGCACTGTCTGCTCCATGGTCTTGAATACATCCTTCCACGAACGATAGAAAGATTGCAATTCCGCTGCCACTGGAGGCTGTTCCTGGGGTTTACGAAAAATCACTCGGTAGGTGGCATTAAACGTAAACGGGATACGAGGAGGGCAGAGCCTATCATTACAAAAAAAAGAAAAAGAAAAAGAACACGCAGTTTTAGTTTCAAAGAGATGTTGCGCACAGGGAAGCTGGAAGAAAAAAGCACGTTCACTAAACATACACCTCGCCACATTGATCGACCATGAACAGAATTCGTTTCTCGCCACTCCATGGTTGCCGCCGATACACGTATTCCACACCAGGATAGATGTTCTCCACATCCTGCCAAAAAATGCACGAGCGGCCGGTTTCTGGGCAGACCTGCGTCGGTAAACACTGAGATTCATTGTCCGTGCTGTGCTTGAACTTTTGGGAAACAGGCGGCTCTGTCCGCTGGAATTGCCCCATGAGGTGTTTGAGGTGAGGAAGGATATGTGGGGGAAGAGGAGTGGCAGATGACGAATGGGAGTAAAAGAGTGGTTCAGTGGACAAGAAGCAAAATGTAAGAGCACTCGCTCCATCACTAAACATTCTGACCCCCATCCCCCCACCCGCATGCTTGGGCCGAGCTTGTGCATGGGTGGCTTTTGGCACAAGATGTACGAGGTTGCGTCTCCGGTGATATCACTTTCGCGTTCGCGCAATGCATCGCCATCCTTTTGGCTGCCATCCCTCCTCGGCTCCTGTCCCAATGCGCCTCGTCGGTCGCCCTCACATGCTGTTGCCACTGTCTTGCCCTTGATCATCGCTGCTTTCATCTTTCTCTCCTCACCTTCATTTCCAATACCTCTTCTTTCCATTCCTCATCTTCACCTTCTTCACCTTCTTCGCCGTCTCTCTTTCGTCTTTCACTCTATGCGGTGCTTCGCTCCATCATGACCCACAGCCACCTGACCATGTTTTGTCTTGTTGAAGGAGAGACTATGGTCAATGTCTTCCCTGTCTTGACCCCAACCACAACCACCGTCGGAGAGCATTGTCCCTCCCCCCCCCCCCAATCCGGCGACACCGCAGCGCAAGTGCACAATGATCTGGTTGCGTGGCAGGAAACAGGCCGGTATCCCTGGTCGCACGGAGATATCAAAGGAAACCTGTACACCGACTCGAACGCCTTCACAACAGACACTGTAAACTCTATCGACAACATCCTAAGCTTCCTTATGTACAACCGTTGCATGTATGGAAACCACAAGCTCTCCTCGGGCAGGTAGACTCTCTGTTGGTAGAGGACGCTTTTGGTTGAATCAGGATCATGTCTGGCCAGGCAGTCTGGCAGGTTATGCGGTCTCGTCTTTGGCCCCGAATCATGGTTGTGTGTTTGAATACCTCATGATGACAGTTTTCAGCGAGACGTTTTGCGCACGACCTCTACCAGAATGACCACATCAGTCCCGAATTTCCTCTATGTACGAGATCCTCATCTGCACGATGGAGAATGTTGGTTGGAGGGGCCTTGGACTCGAACAAGGCACGACCGCACAATGATGTCGATAGAGGAGTCTATGGACGCTTACGCGAATCACCAATCTACTCGGAACAATACACCGGTCACCCCGTTTTTCTTCCCCAACCCTTGGCTGTCGAGACCGGACGTATTTTTTTATTCGGATCGACAGTCCATGAATATGCATCAAAGGTCGTCTAGCCTTTCTGAGAAGGATTGGGAAGGCACACTTGGCGCGGTTTTAGCATTCAAGATGGAGAGCCACGCAAATTTTGCACTGACAATGTCTACTTCGGCATGATTGTCGCCTACCTGAGGACCTGGACTTTAAAGTTGCCAGTAGTTCCAGATCCAACAGCTGATTCTGGTGGTGTGTAGCGGTCGTGATCGATGTTGGCGATACAATATCGGCGAATTCTTCCTCAGGAACATATAAAGTTCATCGACAGCCTGAAGAACATGGGGAAGCGCATTGATGAGGACGATGAGCGCGATGGTGAAGATCGCTCTGAAAAGCAGAGCTGGAGCTCTCACTGAAGTGTGTTCTTCACATTTGGCTCTGAATATCAGATATACAGCCCCCCTTTTTTTTTGTTAATGAGGGCTTTGATAAAGTGCTGTCACTGTTGAACATGAAAGATGCTCAATAAAGAGCGATTTGTTACTCCCATCTTTTCCCTGCCTCTACATTCCGTCCTTTCCCTAGTGATCTCTTTTTTTCATATTCTCCTTTTCTTGATATTTTTTTTAGCATTCTGGCGCCAAGGCTTTCGGGCCCATTGGACGCGATCTTCGTTTCGATGTTTGCTGATCCACGCCACTTGGTCGTGGAGGGGCCAGGTTCTCACTGCTAAGACCTCGATGGTACTCGGCAAGCTGCCCTAGGGCACCCATAACGTCATCGTTGCTTCCCAGCATTAGTTCGCCGATGGTCTCAATTAAGCAAACAAGGCTCCTCAATAAATCTTTCCTTTCGCCCCTGCACGCACTGATGCTCACCCACAGCCTGCATACCCCTCGCCTCCTCCTCATAAACGTCTTGGATTGGTTATGTTAGCCAACTACCAGTTCTTTAACTGTAATATCACAATCTCCTTTGAATCTGTCTATGGGAAACATGTTGAGGGTGTGCCCTGCCGGTAAGAACTGGAAAAACAAAATGTGGATGAAAGGGTGGTAGAATGTTGCCCATGCAGTTTTCAGGAAAGGTGGTTTCGTAGGCAACCGGATGATGGTGCAGCAGCCTGCAACGAGGCAGCCTCAGCATAAATGGTGATGAGGGGTGCAGAAAACAAGCCCTGCTCACTTTTCTCATGTTATGTAAACACACACCAAGGAGACAACGAGATAAAACTTGTGGCCGGAAAAGGGTACATGCAGTGACGCCTCGGACCCAATTGATCACAAAATATGCATATATTGCACAAACAAAACAAAAGACACACCTTCTGCCAGGTCGCCTCATCCGCCATCTCATTTTCCTTCATCTACTCATTGCCATCATCTCATTCCCATCTCCCTCATTTTGAAGTCTTTTTCTTTCATGGTGAGTATACTCACAAACTTTCGTGCTTCCCTCTGACAACTGTCGACAACTTAGAAATATCTAACCTATGCAACCACACAGTCTCTATTTTCTCTCAGTAAACTCCTCGGTTCTGGAGGGTATGGTGAGGTCTACCTAGCGAAATGGGGCAGTCAGCCCTGCGCTGCCAAACGCTTCTTTGTGAACCAGTCCGAGTTTCACTGCGCTGCCATCCAGAGCGAGATTGCCATTCTCCAAGACCTCCGCCATCGGCATATAGTCCAATTCTATCGCACACACAATCATGACGATGGTCATTCGTATCTAATCATGGATCTGGCTGAGAAGGGCAGTCTAACCAGCGTCATCGAGAGCGGTACCCTATCATCAGATTGGCCGACCAAGATTCGGCTTGCCGACGAGATTGCACGTGGCCTCGAATACATTCACCAAGAACAGATCCTCCATCGCGATCTCAAGAGCGCCAATGTCCTCCTCACCAGTCATATGGTCGTCAAGCTGGCTGATTTTGGGTTCGCCATGGTCAAATCCGCTAGCACGACCGTTCAAACAGCGAAGGGTACACTGCGTTGGATTGCCCCCGAGCTGCTTGCGTCCAAACCAAAGTACTCTAACAAATCGGACATGTACGCCTACGGTATGGTGCTGTGGGAGATGGCGGCCAATTGCACGGTCCCCTACAAGGACCTGCATGACGATGACTTGGTGGCCCTGTGCGTCATCGATGGCAAGCGTGAGAAGCTACCGGATGATACACCAGACGAATACCATCAGTGGGTCAAACAATGCTGGGCGCATCACCCTGGCTCAAGGCCTGAAGCATATGATGTCGTGATGATAGAGCCTACACCACTCGTTCGGGAGGACAACAGCTCCCTCGATGCTAACGAAAGCTATCTGTCGTTTGGCCCGAGTGATGGTATCAGTAGCATCTGGACCGACAGTACAGAGGCGGAGAGCCTCGAGAACAACCTAAGGCAGATGTCAGTCTCGCCGCTTTCAAGCAGGCAGCCGAGTCGCTCTCACGGCAATGATGACTCACTTGTGGGAGGAGCTGACAGTTGTGGGCCATCCAGCGCCTCAACATCGATCGAGCTTGACAGTCCAGACAGTAGTGGACCTTCCAGCGACTCGCGGTCGATCGAGTTTTACAGTCCAACAGATAAACACAATCACCACGCCGATGTAGTCAAGAGATCTATGGCCCCGCCTGAGAATGAGTATCGCGGCGATAAGCATGATAATGCGATAGGTGAATCTACCATATATTCACAGAAATCAGAGGATCCTCTCCTTGCACACCTTCGTCAAGCCGCCGACAACGGTGTCGCTGAGGCGCAGCACAGCCTTGGCGTCATGTACCATCTTGGCCAGCGAGGTCTCGAGCCAGACGCTGTTGTAGCCGCCTCATGGTATCGAAAGGCAGCTGATCAAGGCCTTTCGCACTCACAGAAATGCCTTGGAGTACTGTATCTTCGCGGACATGGCATCGAGCTCAGCTATGAAGAGGCTCTCCGTTGGCTCGGAAGGGCGGCCAGTCAAGGCGATGCAGATGCCCTGAACAACATTGGACTGATGTACAAGGAAGGTTGGTGTGTCCCAAAGAGTGACGCCATGGCCGTCCGATGGTACCGCAAGGCTGCTATCCAAGGAGATGAAGTAGGCCAGTACAATCTCGCCATGATGTACGGCGGTGGTCGGGGCGTCGACGAGAGCGAGGCCGAGGCTTTTGTGTGGTTTGCCAAGGCGGCTGAGCAAGGGCACGCCTTGTCGCAGAATTATCTTGGGTCCATGTACGAGAATGGCCAAGGTGTCCAAAAGAGCACTGTCGAGGCCGTCACTTGGTATCGCAGAGCCGCTGAACAAGGTCTTGCCGAGGCTCAGAAATGCCTTGGGAATATGTATGCAAACGGCCACGGTGTCCGTCAGAGCGATGCTAAGGCCGTTGTTTGGTATCAGAAAGCCGTGGCACAAGGACTTGCCGAAGCTCAAAAGTGCCTTGCAGTGATGTATTACCACGGTCAAGGCGTCCCGCAGAGCGATATCGAAGCTGCGAAATACTTCCTATTGGCTGCTCAGCAAGGACATGTACGCGCCCAATATAACATTGGCCTTATGTATGCCGACGGCCGAGGAGTCGAGAAGAGCGATGTCGAGGCCGCAAAGTGGCATCTCCGTGCCGCCGAACAAGGCTCTGATGAGGCGCAATTCTCCATTGGATGGAAATACTTTACTGGCCATGGCGTTCAGCAGAACAAGGTCCAGGCGGCTTTGTGGTTCACCAAAGCCGGTGAACAGGGGAATGCATCGGCCCAAAATAACCTTGGAGGGATGTACTTGGAGGGCAATGGCGTTGAAAAGAGCGTTTCAAAGTCCCTCACTTGGTATCTCCGAGCTGCTGCACAGGAGTATCCAGAAGCGCTGACTAGTATTGCCTCGATATATTACTTTGGCGAGGCAGGGGTCGACGAAGATGAAGCTGAGGCTTTCTCATGGTACATCAAAGCTGCTGAACTGGGACATGTGGATGCTCAGGCGCAACTCGCGTTCATGTATGAAAGCGGCCGAGGAGTCCAGACAAATGACAGGGAGGCCGTCAAGTGGTATCTACGTGCGGCCAAGAATGAGCATGCGACTTCTCAGTTCAAACTTGCTGTAATGTATGGCCAAGGACGGGGAGTCGAAGCCAGCGAGGCAGAGGCCGTCAAGTGGTATCTACGTGCGGCCGAGAATGAACATGTGACTTCTCAGTTCAATCTTGCTGTAATGTATGACCAAGGACAGGGAGTCGAAGCCAGCGAGGCAGAGGCCATCAAGTGGTACCATCGGGCAGCTGAAAACGGGAGTGTGTCAGCTCAGTACAATCTTGCTATAATGTATGACCAAGGACAGGGAGTCGAAGCCAGCGAGGCAGAGGCCATCAAGTGGTACCATCGGGCAGCTGAAAGTGGGAACGTGTCATCTCAGTTCAATCTTGCTGTAATGTACGACCAAGGACAGGGAGTCGAAGCCAGCAAGGCAGAGGCCGCCAAGTGGTACCATCGGGCAGCTGAAAGTGGGAACGTGTCAGCTCAGTACAATCTTGCTGTTATGTACGACCAAGGACAGGGAGTCGAAGCCAGCAAGGCAGAGGCCGTCAAGTGGTACCATCGGGCAGCTGAAAGTGGGAACGTGTCTGCTCAGTACAGTCTTGCTGTAATGTACGAGCGAGGACAGGGAGTCGAAGCCAGCGAGGCAGAGGCCGTCAAGTGGTATCATCGGGCAGCTGAAAATGGGGACGGACTTGCTCAGTACAACCTTGCTCAGATGTATAAGAGAGGGCAAGGCGTGGAGCAGAGTAATTTCGAGGCTGAAAAGTGGTATCTTCTGGCGGAAAACAACGAAGGTCGCTCAGTAAAGCGCCATATGGATTATGTGGAGATAAAGCTTAAGTAAATTTACGCTTCCACATTTTTGTTCGTCGTCCGTTTTGTCCGAATCAGAAAATTTTGATCGGGCGATGAAAAAAAGATCGCGCAAAAAAAAAATACACTGTCAATCCAGTTCATCCCTTCGTTCTTTCCCTTTGTCTTGAAGTCGAATAAACACACAGAACTCTTCTTTCTCCCTGTCCTTCGCTCTCTCCTTCCCACACTTGACCTCTTCAACAAAACACTTTATCAGCACCTATCAAACCCAAGGCATCTGTTAAAGAGAGAGAGTGTGTGTGTGTGCGTGTGTCTGAGAGCGAGTGAAAGAGAGAAGGAGATGTGGGGAAAAAAAAAGGCGGTTCGCTACCTCAAAGAATTTCAAAAAAGATTTTTTTTTTTTGAAGCCTACGTTCTGTTCCTCTCTCAGACTGATCGCCCGATTATCTCAGTGTATGGGGGAAGTTTTTCCTTTTCAAAAGCGCAATAAGCGCACATAAACAAAAACAATCTCTCGAACATTTCCTCCCATCCGTCGATGCTCCTTGTGTTGAGTCAACTCTTCACAGAAACCTCATGGCGACCTTTACAAATTGGGCGGACATCGATTTGATCCTCCAAATTTTGTCCATGTGGCCTTTTTAGTTGAAGTCGACAATGCCGAAATGCATTCATATTTAAGGTTTCGATCGCCACAGCCCAGGCTGTTGAATGCTGCTGAGAGAGGGGCATGCTCGCACGAGGACAATATGGTGTGCAACATTGGAACATGGGCGTGGGTTATGTTCATTGGCAATATAACACAAATGTAGTGCTCTTTGCTTTGCCACGCCACTTTCTGACTTTTTCCTTCTTCTAATTTCTCCATTACCCGCGCTCTCGCATTCCATCTCATTCCATCTCATTCCATCTCATTCCTTCATTTCTCCAGCACATTCAACTACTTTTGCTCTCTTGCGTTTTTTTCTTCATGGTATGGGTGTGTACGTTTATCACAACCTCCTTCTTGTAACTCAGAATGTCCCGTATCCATCTCACCTCACCGTCACTATAGTCGCAACTTCTTATTGGTAGTTCTCTCGGTTCTGGAGCCTATGGTACCGTTTTTCGAGCTCAGTGGGGAAGCCAGCTTGTCGCTGCCAAGTCGTTCTTTCTCTCTCAGTCAGACTTTGCTCAAGCTGCCATCCAGAATGAGATCCAGGTCCTTCAAAAGCTTCGCCATCGCCACATCATTCAATTTTACCGTACCCAAGAGCAAGATGGCCAGATCTACATCCTCATGGACCTAGCAGAGAACGGCAACCTCTCGGGCGTGATTGAAGGAGGTGAACTTGCCAATGACTGGTCGACCAAGAAACGCATTGCGCATGAAATTGCGCGAGGTCTCGAGTACATCCACCATGAGGGGGTTCTCCATCGAGATCTCAAGAGCGCCAATGTGCTCCTTTCCCAGCACATGGAGGTCAAGCTGGCCGATTTTGGATTGGCCAAGGTCAAGTCAATGAGTTCGTCCAAGTCCGGCGGGTCGTTCAAGGGCACCATGCGATGGGCAGCGCCCGAACTCTTTTTTTCCACGCCCATGTACTCGGCCAAGTCGGATGTGTATGCTCTCGGCATGGTGATGTGGGAGATGGCAGCTGGTTGCACTCAGCCTTTCCAGGACCATTACAACAACGCCCTTTTGGCCTTCCATGTCAAAAATGGTCTGCGAGAAGAACTGCCGAAGGACACACCATCCGATTACTGCCGATGGGTGGAGCAATGTTGGGAAAAAGAGCCTGACAAACGGCCCAAGGCTTCCGAGGTGATCCTGGTGGATGTTGTCGTCTCAGTCACGGTGGCTTCTGCCGATGATGACGCGAGTTTTATTGAGAGTGGCACGACTATTGCTGTAGTTGAGAGTGCTCCCTACGAAAGCAAGTGGCGCCAAGTAGCCAAAAAGGGGAAGCCGCCTGTCCAGTATGGCGTGGTACAAGAGTTGCCTCTCTGGAGCGATAATGGTGATGACAGTGATGATTCAGACCATCCCTTGTCAAACCCCCTCAATGTGATGTTGCTCTTCCGCGCAGCCCAACGCGGCATGTCGGGAGCTCAGTGCAATCTTGGCACTGCCTATGCTAGGGGCAAAGGTGTCGAGCAGAGCGATGAGTTGGCAGTACAATGGTATCTCAAATCAGCTGCCCAAGGCTTCAGTGAGGCTCAGGAGCGCCTTGAGGAGATGTACTCTCAGGGCCGAAGTGATGTGCTTGGAGAGGACGACGAGGCCGAGACTCTGAGACAGCTCCGCATGAAGGCAGACGAAAGGAGGGATCCTACTGCGCAACATTGTCTCGGCAGAATATATGAGTACGGCCGATATGGCGTCGAACGAAGCTTTTTCGAGGCCGCGTCATGGTACCGCAAAGTTGCCGAGCAAGGAAGTAGAGATGCACAGTATGACCTTGCCAGATTGTGCTGGGATGGTGAAGGAGTTCCTGAGCGGAGCCAAGAGGAAGCTGTGCTCTGGTTCCGGAAGGCTGCTGAAAATGGTCACGTGAAGGCACAGGCCTTCCTTGGAGGGTTGTATGCTGAGGGCAATGGAGTTGAGCAGAGTAACGATGCGGCCATCTCTTGGCTTCGCAAAGCAGCCAGTCAAGGGAATGCTGCTGCGCAGTACAATATAGCTGTTGTCATGAGTAGGTTGGAAAAGAAATGAGCAATGATTGATGTGATCAAACCTGGCAAAGATAATAAAACACTCGCGTCAACCTATGATTCCAATATTGGGTATGAGGAGATTGTGAATATCGACCAAAGCTCTGTAAATGATAACCTGACACCCGACATCAAACTACCTTTTGCACACCATGTGTGGCGAACTTATAGATGGTTTGTCCTCGTTTTCTAAACTGATCTCGACTTGGAATGTTAACTTTGGTAAGTGTGCCTTGCTGTCAGAGTTACCCCCACCATTGATTGCTAACACTGCTCTCCTATCGTTTGGTATGCAACCCCCCCCCCCCCCCCCCTCCTCTCCTTTCCTGAAAGCATTTCTTTTTTATATCCTGACTAGCAGTTGCCCGTGGCAAAGCTGGAGTTGGAGTAATTCTTCGGCTTCTTTTCCTCGCCATCAGCGTCCAAAAAGATTGCGAATATCTCAATGTCCATGAAAAGCTAGTGCCGTTCAGATTTATAAGGCATTACAGCTTAATGTTGTTTGCAATGAGGATGAGGATGAAAAAATGTTTAATATGGAGCCAGGATTCTTTGTAGAAGAAATAAAAGCTGATATGAAATACATCAGCCCTCGAAGCGACGTGTTTGTGAGCCAAGACTTGTGGCCAAAATAACCTCTAATTTTCAAGCCTTCATATTTGAAAACAAGTTTGCAGATGTCAAGGTACCCCCTTTTATTTTGATGAACTGTTTATCTCGAGGGGTATTATAAATTTAGATGTCCGATTACTTCAATGTGTTCTTGCGAATATGACAGTCCCAGCAATCACTCCTGCAGCTTTTGGCACGTTCCCCTTGAGTCCTGCCATCACTCCGGTCTGAAGACGCTTTAACTCATCCGTTGATGCGGGATACTCGCTCTTACAGTTCCGCTCTATTTCGCCACAGGTAATGCCAATGTCTGCGAACTGGGGTCCGAAGGCGTGATTTTGTTCTTAATCCGCCTGATATACATTCTGAAAATGGCTGCAACTGTGTCAATATTGTTGGACTCCTTCATCAACCAGATCGCTTCGCCTCTACGGATCTTAATGTGCTCATGGGTGAAGGCCTTGTAATTGCCACATAACAAGCTCAGCGTTGCAATGACCATAACTTGAGGAAGTGCGCAAAATTTGAAGCAGGATGGGCTTTTGACCATGCTGAGGTACTCCAGGACATCCTCGATGTGTGCCATTGCATTAAATAGCATATCGTTTAGGCATTGCAGGGCTCGGTTCTTGTTTTCAGGCCGGATGAGATCCCCAAGGTTCTGGCAGTACCTGTGCCTGATTTCCTTTGGCCAGAAGAATCGCTTATCACGCAAGTCTTCCAAATAGTCAACAATGATGTTGGTTTTCTGAAGAAAGAGACCCATTGAGTTGGATAAATCATTTCTCGAGGCTAACATAGCAGCTATCCAATTAAGAAACATAACATGGTGTTAATTTCAGAGCACATATTATCACAAGCTGGCTTTGGACAACATGCTTTCCAGGACACTTACATACATAGCCGCAAGAACTAAACAGATCGCTCAACCCGAGTCCGACGAGACCAGCAACGATATGGCAGTACTCATTGTATTCGGCGATTGTTTCCACATTAATTCCAGCAGTAGCATAGCGAGCCATCCCTGCACCCATACGTCTAGTGATGTCGGCAATGATTTCTTGATGACCAGGCCTCAACTGCAAGAATGCGCTGATGACTGTGTCGAACTCAATAAGCAACTGCCGGTCTTTTTCATCAGGGCCGCCTGTTAAGGAGCGAAGAAAGTAAATAAATTAAATTGGGTCGCTCTTTGACTGACTCTTCATCCATCTTTTAACATGAATGAGTGTTTAAATAAAGACAGTTAGTCTCACATACTTTTGGTGAAGTTCCATCCTTCTTGATAAATAAGCTTGTGGAAAGACTTCAAATAAGATATCTTTGTATCGAGATCAATAGTCATGTCATCCTCTGGTATCAAGATAAACGGAAAGAGATTAAAACGTGGGCTCCTTGTCTAGACGCTAAGAGTACCTATTTCCGCTACCAATAGTATCGAGACCACGAAGAATAAGATAGAACACGCATACCTAGAAAAGAATAACCATTAGGAATGTGAATTTCATCGAACAAGCGTGAAACCCAGGTAATGGTGTCTACTAAATCTATGCAAACCTACTGTATCCCTAAGATCTTCGTCCAACCCCTGGATAATGGCGGCAAAGCTTCGAGAGGTCACAGTCAAAAAATGAAGAGGCGCTGCCGGGTGTGGTTATTGTTGTAGTCATACTTCGGCTTTTGCGAAAGTTTAAACTGTAACAAAGCTACAATCTCTGATGGGTGTAAAAGCGAAGCAAGAAAGAAAGAGGTCATGATTAATGTATAAAGTGAAGCCAGAACCGATATCAATATAGGTATGGAATGATATGAATAGAGGGGTATGATAGTCAAAGGTGTGAGGAGCTGGGAATTAAACGTGTAAACGAGTGTGAATATGTATGTATTTATATGTGTGTAAGCGAGTATGTGTGTGAGAGAGAGAAGGAAGAGAAAGATAACAAACTCAATAGAAATGAGGATCTGAGATATTGAGGGTGTCCACTCTCAAATGTACAGACGTGAGGCAAGATGTATCGAACGGGGACTACATGTGTATAAAAAAGAAACGCATGCAAAGGAGGTTGGCAAGGAACGAGTTCCTATTCTTTCTCTAGCCAAGGAAAAATGTGGGAGGCGAAACTAAAGCTATAGGACACATCCTAGGGAGGCTATATAGAAAAGAAAAAACAAAGAGGAAGCTGCTTTTTGTACTCGGACCATGAGAAAAATGCAAGGGACATCTTTGAGGAAAGGGAGATGCTAAAAAAAAGCAGTCGTGCAAGGGAGCTTTACAAAAGAGGGAAGAAAAAAAAGGAAGGGGACAGAAAAGAAAATGCAAAGGAGGTGCACGAATAGGAAGCCCCTTTGTGGTCTTTAAGCATGAAAAACAAAGCAATGGGACAAGGTAGCCGTTTTGCCCACTTCTTTGCACTAGCCTAATTGTTGGTACTTTGCAAATGCTCGGATATGTGCTTGGGGCACGAGGTTTTTTTCTCAGTTACCGCCATGACGATTGTATTGGTGGTTATCTATCATTCGATCGCTAGCCACAGTATTTAAACGATACACAATTCCAGTTACTTTAGCTTTTAACGATCAAAACCAATTCCATAAAAATCCTCCTCATTCTTTTTCCCTGTATCCCCCTTCCGCACCGCCTCTTTCCGAAGCAACATGACAATAGCCATTGACATTGAAGAGAGCACATTATCCCCTTCCATCACTTCTCATCAAGTCTACCACGATGGCATCGAAGCTCCTTTTATACCTGCATCAATGATAGTCTCTAACCTTCAGTACGAAGTCAATTTCAAGGAAAAACCCACGCCGGGACAAAAATGGGATTTCTTCAAAAAGTCTCCCATCGTTCAACGATCGTTGCTATCCAATGTCGCCTTCGTAGCCACGCCCGGACGAGTCTTAGCCATTATGGGTCCAAGTGGATCTGGTATAAATATGGCACTTCATATAAATTTTTATGACCTCTGTCTTTGATTTGTTTATTTAGTTTGCGGAAATAAAGTATTGACCAAGACGCTGATGTATTTTTCTTGTTGCTTGGCAAATTCATCGTCAATAGGCAAGACTACACTTCTGGATTTGATAGCCAATCGCCAGGCTCGTAACGTTGGAAAACTACATGGTGAGATCCTCTTGAACGGTTTCCCTATCAATCAGTTCGGGTCCGTCCGCAAGCGTCTTGTTGGATATGTAACTCAAGAAAGTGGTACGATGCCTTCCTCGTCAAAAAAACTTGTATATGATGCAACGGTAGTCAAGGTTCCTTCTGATCTAAATAACTAATAGCGACAGAGGTTATCTTTAACATATAGACTTCATGGAGGCCTTGACCGTCTTGGAGACTTTGATGTTCGCCGCCAAAATGAGACTTCCTCGTTCTATGAGTAACCAAGAGAAGGCTGATAGAGTCCGTATAGTCATGCAAGAACTGAATCTTACCCACATCAAGGACACCAAAATCGGAGGCGCTGCTATCCGCGGCATTTCTGGAGGGGAGAAGCGACGAGTCACCATTGGCATCGAACTCCTGTCCAGTCCGAGTGTACTGCTCCTGGATGAACCCACATCGGGCCTTTCCTCGACTGATGCCTTGAATGTTGCAAAAGTGATCAAAGATCTTTCAAGCAAAGGTCGTACTGTCATCCTGACTGTCCATCAGCCACGTTCCGACATCTATGAGGTGAGCACACGTAGCTTTACGTCCTCTCAAGTATGCGGAACAAATATCATTTTAAACTTTCGTTTCTCTAGTTATTCGATGATCTCTTATTGCTATCCCTAGGGAAAGTTGCCTACTTTGGGAGAGCTCAATTAGCCGCCGCCTATTTTGATGGCCTCGGCTATAAATGTCCTGTCGGCTGGAATATTGCTGATTATCTCTGTAAGCATCGTTTCTGCCGCCTTTTTTTTTTTTGGAAACTTCTTTGGCACGAAGGTCTGATATTGTCTCATTTCACTCACATGCCATATAGTGGATTTGATTACCCTGCATCAGAACAACCTATCCAAGGAAGGGTCTCCAGCTGCCCTCGAAGACCTCGCCAACATGTATTCCAATTACCTTTCCACTAACCCCGAAGGGAGCCTAACCCAGCTCTTGCGTGAGCACAAGAACATATCAGAGAAGATTGGAGGAGAGGTTCTCTTGAGCAAGCTCAAGAAGGAATACACAACCGAATACGCCACTACGGTCTTAAACCAGACCTTGCTGATTTCTCAACGCAGTTTGACCAATTTGGCTCGTCACCCAATCATATTCCAAGCCGCAGCCGTTGTCCAAATTGTCTTCGCTGTTATAATCGGCTCTTTATTCTCCAGCCTTAGGGACCGACCCGAGTTGGGTGGTATGAGTTTTAATAAGTCAGTCTCCTTGTTTATTATCAGCTCTTTCTTGGGCACGATGACCTTCGCCGCCATGCCTCAATGTACGATACAAACTTGTGTTGACAGATGTTGCAACTAATCTTGATGCATAGTGAACCGGCGTTTACAATGATTCTGTCTGTTTTACACGCATAGTCATTCTCGAGAGAAGCATTTTCTCGAGAGAACGCGCTGCTGGAATGTATCGAGCCTCGTCGTACTTCATGGCCAAGACTATCGTTGAGACATTGTCCCATACGGTTCTTACTATCATCTTTATGGGCATCACCTACTATCTTATTGGTCTCCACGGCTCTCTAGTCTACTATTTTATCTTGCTCGCTGTCTTTGTGAATGTTTCATTGTCCGTGATTGCCGCCATTGGTGCAGTTGCCGAGACTGCAGAGGTCGGGTTGACCTTGCTCGCGGGCATTAGTACCATGAATATGGTTTTCACAGGCTTTCTTGTCAGCAGAGCTGATATCCCTCGCGGATGGATCTGGGCCTTCTGGACATCTTACTACCAGTGGGCGTTCTCAGGGATGTTGATTAACGAGTTCTCAGATGGATCCAGGGAGGGGAATGCAACACTTGCGTATTTCGGGACCGGCCAGGTCGAGTGGTTGACTAAGTGGAGGGTTGTCTTGATCCTGATAGGCTATTTTATCCTTTTCAGGGTCATTGGACTCGCTCTACTTCTTTCCAAGAAACATTAGTTTCGTTATATATGAATGTTATTCTTTTGCAGACTGTAAGAAAGAAACCATGAAGCGAAGTTCGCATCAGATAAATCGATCATGTTGATAGGGATGCCTGACTTGTAGCTGCCACGCGTCCATAGTGACGTTACTATTGCATCGTTCGATGCCTGCCCGTTGTGCCCACCTTGCTGGATATTCCAGGGCGCATTGTCAAACTTTGTTCACTTGTAAGAATATTGCTTTTATATAAGGGGTGTACTTTCCAAGTGAGTTGGACTTTCATGGATGTAGTCCTTGCACTCTTGTTAATATGGGTCCTCTCCCCAAATTACTAAAGGGTGCTGAAATTATATACAAAATGGCTAGACGAGTTGGCCTCGAACGCCTCAGACAGTGCCAGAGCTTCATTGTTTCTGATTGCGTTGTGCCACAAATCCAAAATGGCCAGAGTTGAGTTGATCTTGAGAGCCTCAAATAACGCGTGAGCTCCATTGAATCCGATCGAGTTCCTCTGCAAGTCCAAAGTGATCAGAGTGGAGTTGGTCTTGAGTGCCTCCGCCAGTGCTAGAGCTCCGTTGTCTCCAATCGAGTTTCCCCACAGGTCCAAATTGGTCAGAACGACGTTGGTCTTGAGTGCCTCAGACAGTGCCAAAGCTCCGTTGTCTCCAATTGAGTTGTTCTGCAAGTACAAATTGGTCAGAGTCGTGTTCGTTTTGAGTGCTTCAGCCAGTGCCTGTGCTCCGATGGATCCGATTGAGTTACACCACAAGTCCAAAGTGGTCAGAGAGGGATTGATCTTCAGTGTCTCGGCCAGTGCTTGAGCTCCATCGTCTTTGATCGAGGTGTTCTGCAAGTCCAAGGTGGTCAGGGTTGAGTTGGTCTTGAGTGCCTCAGATATTGCTCGAGCTCCGATGTCTCCAATGGGGTTGTTCTGCAAGCACAAATTGGTCAGATTTGTGTTGGCCTTGATTGCCACAGCCAGCGATTGACCTCCTCTTGATCCGATCGAGTTACTCTGCATGTATATAGCGGTTAGAGTCGAGTTGTTCTCGAGCGCCTTAGATAGGGCTTGAGCTCCGTCGTCTTCGATCGAGTTGTTCCGCAAGTCCAATGTGGTCAGAATGGAGTTGGTCTTGTATGCCTCAGAAAGCGTCAGGGCCATTTCCTGCCGGAACAAGTTGTCTTGAAAGCCTACAGTGACCAGGGTCGAATTTGTCTTGGATGTTTCATAAAATGCCAAAGCTCCTTTGAACCAGATCGAGTTGTTGCACAAGTTCAAAGTGGTCAGAGTCGAGTTGGTCTTGAGTGCCTCCGCCAGTGCCTGACCTCCGTTGTCTCCGATCGAGTTGTTCTGCAAGTTCAAAGTGGTCAGAGTCGAGTTGGTCTTGAGTGCCTCCGCCAGTGCCTGACCTCCGTTGTCTCCGATCGAGTTGTTCTGCAAGTTCAAAGTGGTCAGAGTCGAGTTGGTCTTGAGTGCCTTAGCCAGCACCAGAGCTCCCCCATCTCCGATCGAGTTTCCGTCATCTTCGATCGAGTCGTTTTGCAAGTCCAAAGTAGTCAGGGTCGAGTTAGTCTTAAGTGCCTCAGATATTGCTCGAGCTCCGATGTCTTTGATCGAGTTGCCGCCCAAATCCAAAGTGGTCAGAGTCGAATTGGTCTTTAGTGCCTCAGACAGTGCCAGGGCTCCACAGTCTCTGATTGAGTTGCTGCCCAAGTCCAAAGCAGACAGACTAGAGTTTGAATTGAGTGCCTCAGACAGTGCCAGAGCTCCAGCATCCCCGATCGAATTGCTCCATAAGTTCAAAGTGGTCAGCGTCGAGTTGAACTCAAGTGTCTCAGCCAGCGCCTGAGCTCCGTTGTCTTCGATCGAGTTGCCGCCCAAGTCCAAAGTGGTCAGAGTCGAGTTGGTCTTGAGTGCCTTAGCCAGCGCCTGGGCTCCGTCAGACTCAACCGAGCTCTCATGCAAGTCCAAAGTGGTCAAAGTCGAGTTGATCTTGAGTGCCTCAGCCAGCGCCTCAGCTCCGACATCTCCGACCGAGTTGTCATGCAAGTCCAAAGTGGTCAGAGTCGTGTTGGTCTTGAGTGCCTCAGCCAGCGCCTGAGCTCCGTCAGATCCAATCGCGCTGTCATGCAAGTCCAAAGTGGTCAGAGTCGAGTTGGTTTTGAGTGCCTCAGCCAGCGCCTGAGCTCCGTTGTCTTCGATCGAGTTCCTGCCCAAGTACAAAGTGGTCAGAGTCGAGTTGGTTTTGAGTGCCTTAGCCAGCGCCTGACCTCCCTGGTCTCCGATCGAGTTGTTATGCAAGTCCAAAGTGGTCAGAATCGAGTTAGTCTTGAGTGCCTTGGCCAGCGCCTGGGCCCCGTTGTCTCCGATCAAGTTGTTCCGCAAGCTCAAAGTGGTCAAAGTTGTATTGGTCTTAAGTGCCTTAGACAGTGCTTTAGCTCCGTTGTCTCCGATCGAGTTGTCCTCCAAGTACAAAGTGGTGAGAGTTGAGTTAGTCTTGAGTGCTTCAGACAGTGCCTGAGCTCCAGCATCTCCTATCGAGTTGTTCTGCAAATCCAAAGCGGTCAGAATCGAGTTGGTCTTGAGTGCCTCAGCCAGCGCCTGGGCTCCATTGTCTCCGATCGAGTTGTTCTGCAAATCCAAAGTGGTCAGAATCGAGTTGGTCTTGAGTGCCTTAGCCAGCACCAGAGCTCCTTTGGAACTGATCAAGTTCCATTCTAGGTTCAAAGTGGCCAGAGTCGAGTTGGTCCTGAGTGCCTCAGCCAGTGCCAGGGCTCCGCTGTCTTCGATCGAGTTGTTCCGCAAGCTCAAAGCGGCCAAAGTTGTGTTGCTCTTGAGTGCCTCAGCCAGCACCAGAGCTCCGTTGTCTCCGATCGAGTTGTTCTGCAAGTCCAAAGCGGTCAGAGTCGAGTTGGTCTTGAGTGCCTCAGCCAGCGCCTGGGTTCCGTTGTCTCCGATCGAGTTGTTCTGCAAGCTCAAAGTAGCCAAAAAAGTTGTGTTCGTCATGAGTGCCTTAGCCAGCGCCTGGGCTCCGTTCTCTCCAATTGAGTTGTTCCGTAAGTCCAAAGCGGTCAAAGTTGTGTTGCTCTTGAGTGCCTCAGCCAGTGCCCTGGCTCTGTTGTCTCCAATCGAGTTGTCATGCAAGTCCAAAATAGACAGAGTGGAGTTGGTCTGGAATGCCTTAGACAGCAGCGAAACTGTATTGTTCCTGATGGAGTTCTCCATAAATTTCAAAGAGATCAGATTCGGGTTGGTCTTGCACACCAAAATCAATGCCAAAGCTCCTTTAAATCCGATCGAGTTGTGGCGCAAGTTCAAAGTGGTCATAGTCAAGCGGGTCTTGAGTGCCTTAGCCAACGCCTGAGCTCCTCTGGAACTGATCAAGTTGCGATCCAGGTTCAAAGTGACCAGAGTCGAGTTTTCCTTGAGTGCCTTAGCCAGCGCCTGAGCTCCGTTGTCTCTAATCGAGTTCCTGCCCAAGTCCAAAGTGGTCAGAATCGAGTTGGTCTTGAGTGCCTCAGCCAGCGCCTGGGTTCCGTCGTCTCCGATCGAGTTCCTGCCCAAGTACAAAGTGGTCAGAATCGAGCTGGTCTTGAGTGCCTCAGCCAGCGCATGAGCTCCGTTGTCTCCAATCGAGTTGTCACGCAATTCCAAAATAGACAGAGTAGAGTTGGTATGGAATGCCTCAGACAGCAGCAAAACTGTATTGTTCCTGATGGAGTTCTCCATTAATTTCAAAGAGATCAGATTAGGGTTGGTCTTGCACACCAAAATCAATGCCAGAGCTCCTTCAAATCCGATCGAGTTGTTCTGCAAGTCCAAAGTGTTCAGGGTCGAGTTGGTCTTGAGTGTCTCAGCCAGCATCAGAGCTCCTTTGGAAGTGATCAAGTTGCGATCCAAGTTCAAAGTGGCCAGAGTCGAGTTTGTCTTGAGTGCCTCAGACAGTGCCTGAGCTCCATCATTTCCAATTGAATTGCTCCATAAGTCCAAAGTGGTCAGAGTCGAGTTGGTTTTGAGTGCCATAGACAGCGCCTGAACTCCCTTATCTCCAATCGAATTGCCCCACAATTCCAAAGTGGCCAGAATCGAGTTTGCCTTGAGTGCCTCAGCCAGCGCCTGGGCTCCGTTGTCTCCGATCGAGTTCCTGCCCAGTTCCAAAGTGGTCAGAATCAAGTTGCTCTTGAGTGCCTCGGCCAGCGCCTGGGCTTCGTTGTCTCCGATCGAGTTCCTGCCCAAGTCCAAAGTAGTCAGAGTTGAGTTGGTCTTGAGTGCTATGAGTGCCTCAGGCAGTGGTTTGTTTCTGATCGTGTGTGACATAGAAGGCAGGGTACCACCAGTGATAGAGTCAGAAAGTAAAAACTATAGGTTTAGGAGTGGCTGAAGAGAGGACAGAAAGCCAAAAAAGATGGAAGTGAGTGAAGAGGGGTAATCGCGAAATTCGAATTTTATTCAACTCTTTTATATGCTGACTCAATTAGGCGAAGTCTTGAAGAATTTTGAGTTTTAAGATTCTGACTCTGGATAGGGCGAAGCACAACGGTACGAAACATAGTTGGGCTGTTGGTCTTCCGGTCATACTAACTTTCCCTACTACACAAAAAAAGATGAAGCCGATATACCTATGCACTCTCGCCGCCATCGTGGCCATTGCCGTTGCTGCACCACTGTAGGCTTGTGTCTCGATATGTTTTGACTATGAACTTGTACACCCAAGTGAGAGACTCAGCTGAAATCATCAATCGCACTAACACGTCCTTTACCATGTCTACTTCATGCTACTCTTCACTACCCTTTTAGCCCTGAGTAAGGTTTAATCTACATACAAAACCTTTCGCAAATGGAGTATGAGCACTGATTTGCATCATTTCAAGAGACACTCTTTCCCCTCCCACAGGGTAAGAGCTGATAAAAACAAAATCAGAAGTGATCTTTGCCAGGGTGAACAATCTTATTTTTTTTTTGTTGGTTATTTTTCCACTAATGTTCAATCTTCTTCGCCTCCTTCCTTCTCTTCCTCCTTCTCACCCTCCTCTTCCATCACCAACTCCTCCTCCCGGTGTACTCCTTCCACCTCCTCCTCCCGTTCCCGACCCTCCATCGAATGGCTTATCACTGTGCGCCGTAGCCCACTCGGGGTACGCATTAGGGTCCGGAACTTTTGCGACGCCGAATGCGTCAAATGCTGCAGGATCGACAGCGACTTGCGCCTGCGATGCGCTGTTGGGATCGCCTTATTACTGCTGTCGTTGGGGTAGTACTGGAGGTGGTCGAGGCTGTGACTGGTAGTGAGGGGTGCCTCCTTGTACGCACCCTGGTGAGAACCCAGGCCATGAGCAGTAGTAGAACTCGGGCAAGACGATAGAGAGCAGCAGCTGGCGACCGAGACCGAGGGCGTCAGGGCCAACGAGCCATGGTCGCTCGCGTTGCCGTTGAAGGAGCCGTCGGTGCTCGAAGAGGCCGTGCGCGAATGCGTGGAGGCCCTTGGGACATCCAGCAGATCAGGCGTGTCACTTTGGCCCAAGGGCATCGAGGGAAAGGAAGGTGAACAAGTCGTCGTAGTTGACGACGACGAGATCGACGTCATGCGCAACAGCGAAGACGACCCAGAGCTGTTGCTCCGCATCGTTGCGTCCGAATCCCGGGTGGACGATCGCCTCAATAAGCAGGGTCGGGAGCCATCCTTGTCCAAGCAAGCATCTTCTCCTTGTTGTTGTTGTTGTTCGCCATTCCTTGGTGCCTCACTTCTGAGACTGCTCGTGCTGCTATTACTGTTCGAGCGACTCTTTCGCGAAGACGAGAAGCCTCCAGCGACGAACCCAAGTTTCTGTGACTTGACCCAACCCGTCGTCCATTTCTCTTCCTCCTTGGGTATCTCATCATGGGAATGAGCTTGGGCTAGGGAGGCATGGACAGGCGAGAGATCGGTCGAGCTCATCGTGAAGACAGAGTTCGGGTCGTGGGCGATCGTAGGCGACCCGCCTCGTGACCCACCCCGCGTGCTCCTTCGTGACCTGGCCGCCTCACCCGCACTCTGCAGCGAGCCCAACATGTCCATTGTCGGGGCGTTCTCGATCATAGGAGTCGCCGTTCCTCCTTTAAAGAGTGCGTAGAAGGGCTCTTGATCCGGTGTGTTGTTCGACTTGATAAATAACTTTTGACTGGGCCCAATACGCTTGTTGGCCTTGAACGAAGAGGACGGGGAAGGAGGAGTGTGTGATGACAATGGCGCTACCGATGGGCTGGAGAATGCAGGGAGCGAGGCGCGCTTCTCAAAGAACTGGGCGCGGCTCTTGACGGAGAGGCAGTGTGGTTGTTGCGAAGGAGAATTATTATGTATAGCGTTATTCGTTTCTTCCGCAGTTGGGACGGAGGAGGTATCGTCTGATGGTTGTTGATGCACAGAGGGGATGCGCGCGAAATGTGACGATGACGACGACGACGATAATGACAACGAAGGCGCGTGCATCGTGTGGTGGGGCTTGTGGCTATTGTGACGGAAGTTTAGTGTCAGTGTGGCAGCGATGGCAGCAGTGGCCGAATTGCGTCGACGATCCCAATCTGAAGGAGGAGGAAGTGAAAAAAAAGAAAATTTAAGTCAGTTGTGTGTCATTCTTCGTGTCACATCCAAAAGTAAAGCAATTGATACTTGGAGAGACTCATCCTACCAGTCTTCTCCTGAAATCTTCCACTCCCACTCGGAGACGACGATCGTCCTTGTCCTTGATGATGGCGCGATCCGGAATTGTTTCTTCGCATCATCTTAGTCAGCGACGTGGTTGACGAGCTCGACGTCATACTTTTTGCCCCTTCGTTTTCGTCACCTACATTCGTGCTCGCCCCGGGAATTGAGGTGGCCATGCCAGAGATACCCAAAGAACCATTACTTCCAGGAGAGGGAGGAACCGCTGAAGGAGAAGACGACGTCATGAAATAGCTGAACGGATTGGACATGGATGCAGAGCGTGTTGCCATTGGAGAAGACGTCGACGAAGCCACCGATGAGCTATGCTGATGGGATACACTTCTACTAGATCCTCCTCCTCCTGTTCCCATCGAGGCGCCGGATGTCAATGTCGTGGTCCACACGTTTTCGGACGACACATCCTTGAACATATTCTGGACCAGTGTCCGCTGCGTAGGCTTGATCACGTTGTTCGCCGAAGCAAACACGCGTGAGACATCAAAAGAGTTGCTGCGGGTGCGGTGGTCGGATAGCCAGGATGATGGTGTTGTTGTTGTCATGTTGTTGGATGGATGCAACGTTTGTTGGTGTGAAATGTAGTCGTGGTCGGTGTGAAGATGTGGATGCACGAGGTGGTGATAAGGGTGATCGTCGTGTGGGTGGTATGATGGTGAGTGAGCACATTGTTTTTGCTGTTGATGATGATGAATCCCAGAGCTCCCGGCCATGCCTCCAATAGCTACATTCTCGGATCTTCCCGACATAGCCCCTGTCGATCCGCTAGAAGTCATTGGGTGCAAACGGTGTTCCAGACTCCCGTTCGCATAGTTGGCAAGGGCTGATCCAGGTCCCAAAATCTCCCAGTTGTTCTCACCCACGGGTGGTGCCATCACCAACGTTGTGTTGGTTTGTCCTACAGGGGGCGGAGGCATCAGCGGCGATGGAATCGCAGCCGAGCATGCTGACCAGGGTGAGGGCGAGGGTGTTTGAGACGGCTGAGAGAGAATTCGGGAGGATGGTAGGTTGGTAGAAAAGTAGGTGGGTGCCCAGGGCAGAGAGGAGGCCTCGGCGGCAAGATTTGTGCCTTCGCGATTGGCCTTTTCATATGCATCCTTGGCAGCGCGGATACGGGTCTGGAGAGTGGTCACCCAGACGCTCTGCTCGGTCGCAGACATGGCGCCAAGGTCGATACGATGGTGGTCAAACAGGATTCGCCAGCCGAAGCGAGTGTAGCCTAAAGACATTTTTGTTAATATTTGGAGTCAGTTGTTAGAAGGAAGGGTGCCATACCCCACATTTATCGACCATCATAAAATATTTTTACCATCAAGACGAGTCGTCTCTTGTAGTTCACAGAGTCTGAGTGGCAGCCACTGACGAATCTCGTACTGGTTCGCCTTCTTGGGTTTGACCACAACAAGCATGGTCTCGAACAAGAAGCAGCCGTAGTATTTGAGTCGGATCGGCATATTAGAGAGGAGCACGTACTCGAGTGCGCCAGCCAGCACTATTGAACCGGCCTCGCTCAGAATCGTTTTGGTGAGTGCACTCGGGGACAGTCCGACCATGTGCCCGTTCGGGTCGAATGGCAACGACGAGCTAGCAGGATCGCTCGCCAGGTCTTGCTCCAGGAGAGCACGACCTTCCAGGGGATGAGGGTTGCTCTCCAAGAAATGAGAGAAGCCGTTGAAGCCAGGACTACCACCAAGTTGTTGTTGACCAAAGTTGTTTGCTTTGCGCGGGTAGGTCGTCTCAGGGATCTTTTTCAAGAACAGCTCAGTCATCATCCGCCTCTCGACCGCTCGCTGCGCCTCGTCCAGTGCGTGCGCCATGTCTTTCATCAGATCGTGCGCCTGCAGCACAGCTTGGTATTCCGAGTCGTTCGTTCTGGTTAATCGCAGGATCTCGCGGAGCAGGAGCGGGTACCGACAGATGCGCTGGATGGGCTTGATCAAGTAGTCCTTGAGATCTGCACGCGAGTTGCGACGCCCCAGCTGGGCCAACAAGTCGTTACCTTCTTTCTGGAGAAGGTGCAAGGTCGAGCCACTGGGAGCGTGCTTGTCGACACATACCAGCGTCCTGGCACGGAGCTCACAGAACTCGCTGTAGAGGGGTATGGCTTGTTGCTGAGAAAAATAAAGACAAAAAAACAAAAAAAAGTTGTCAGTGTGGGAAAGAGTTGAGTACGTCAAGTCACGTGAAGAAGAGGGATGAGAATGGCTCTTACAAGGTCATCAAATGCTTCGGCCAAGTTGCGATACACTGCCAAGGGAGCGCGTTCACGATCCGTTTCTGCTAGTTGGAACATGGCGAGACGGGACTGAAACGTCTTTTGCCCTTGGAGAAGTCCGTCCGTGCAGCGCACGAGCCGACTATGTAGTGGTTGAGGGAACCAGTGCTTCATCTCAAGGACTCGCAGATGCACCTATGATGCAAATATCGGAAAAGAGAACCAATATGAAAATAAAAAAAGAGTATTACAGATCTGGGGTCGTGATCATTTCTTGCAGAGCCTGCGGACGAAATACTTACTTTGATCAATGTTTCCAAATCATACACATATGTAGCCTCGGTTGTCTCGAGCTCGTGAAGGGCGTGCGAGCGCCTGGTAGATCGTTTGATGTCACTCGCATCCAAGATCTCGCCTGAGAGGTCCAACCTCAAGGAAGGCTCAAGAGACAAAGGTTCCTTGACCCTAGTGACCCCAGGTTCCATTTCCATTGTCATATTGTCGTCGTGGACCTCCTTGAACGCATCCACAGTGGTGACTTCTACGAGCAGCGCATCGGTCTCGGTTCTGTCCTTGTCCGAGACTTGAAGCTGGTAGTCATCATCATGGGGCTTGAAAGCGATATCACCTTGAAGGATATGTTCACCAGGGCTTTGAGTGTCCACGTCCGTGATAACTCCCTGTGGTGAAGACCAAGCCGTGGTTGTCTGAATACCTGGCAATCGTACCGCCTTGGCGTCTGGTTTGTTCACTCGACGGTCTTGCAGACCCAGCAGCGCGTTCTTGGATGAGGCAAAGCTCAAAGAAGGGCGGTGCGAGATATTACTACAGCTCTCGCTCCGGCGCAGCATCCGGCAGCTATTTCCAACAAGCGCACGTAGGTTGTCCTGGCGGCTCTGAGGCGTGAATGATGTTTCATCTTTCAAAGGGTTTTTGATCTCCTGGAGGAGCTCAGAGAAGGAGGAGGGGACATGGTCTGAAGGAGAGGGAGCGTGAAAGTCAAGAGCTCGAGCAGACAGAGGCGATGGAAGTTTGAACACGACCGGAGGCAGGCTCTGGTGATGCTGATGACGGATTCGTGGTCGGTAGGGGCGCTTTTCGATAGGGCTTTTGCTTGGAGGAAAGCGGAATGTGTTCAGGTTGGTGGAGACCTTGAGAGGAGGTGTTCGCACGAGTACTTTGATATGGGCATAGAGTGGCTCATCTTGATCGTTTTCATTTTGGTTCCCAATGACGATGTTATTAGTGGCGTTGTTGATGGGGTGTGGATAGGGTGATGGTACTTTCGCGGAGGAAAAAGATGAACAGGTGGTCTCCTCTACTCTGTTACATGGATCAATGAGTTTGGCGATGGTGTTATCGATGGTGCTGTTGGCGATGGCTTCCACTATTTTGTCCGAAGCATCAATCGCTGTAGAGTGATGGTTAGGTCCAAAATGATCTGATTCATTTGGCTTGGTGTTTTGCCAGGGTAGAGAAAGAAAAGGAATTTGCTTACCCTGTTTTTGTGCAGTATATTCGGCTTTGTTTTTGTCATCGCCTGGAGACAACTCTTGTTCTTGGTCCGATCGCGTCAGGCACTCTTTGTCGTGAAGAAGGGGTGGGTCGTCATAGGACACTTGCTTATGGTCCTGCCGCTTTTCCTTGGACAGTGATGAAACAAGAGAAGAACCGAGAGCGCTGACTTCTGCCTTTTCCAGAGCCAGAAACGGGAAAGGAATAGGTGGTAAGGGCTTGTTGCAGTTAGCAGACGCCAGGCGCTTGCGGATCGAATGTTTGTCCCTTTGAAGCGATCCGGACCGAAGGACTGGGAGAGGTTTGGCGGACAGATAACGCGAGTACGCCGAGGACGATACTTTGGAAGCATGCTTTCGAAGGTGAAGGGTCTTAGTGTCGTAGGAGCGTACAACTTCGTATTTGGCGGAGGGAGCGCGTTGGAGTCTGGACACGGAAATAGACGAAGAAGGTTTTGGGGTGGGTGTCCATCGAAGGATTTCATCGGCGCCGACTTTGCCACGGCCCTTGAGGCGCTGTTGGTGGTACTGCAGCTGCTTCAGAGCCACGAATCGCAGCATGGCCGAGTCGCTTGCTTTGAAGGCTAAGGTGTGTGGTTGTGGTTGTGGTGGATGTGGTGAAGCAAGGGAGTGTCGAGGTGGAGTTGAAGTTGATGTACGAGTTGACGTTGTTTTTGGATTTTGTACTTTGGAAAAAGTGTTGTTTAGGATGGGAGAAGAAGAAAAAGGCAAAAGGTGGGGCTTGTTGTCCATTTCATCCACTAGCACTTTGTAGTTGTTCGATAGGTCCATCTTTTCTGTATGTTGATGTTGATAATCGTTCGTTGCTCCGTTCGCATCCCATGGTCGCAAGGTGTAAGTGTATTCATCACCTTCAGAGTGCCGCTCTGAGTCATGCCAGGCAAAGGGCTGTTCACTGTAGAATTTTACTAATGCTCCAGAAGGGTCATCGGTTGATTGTCGAGCCATCTCTAGTCCATGCTGAACCATAACCCGCACAGGCGGACACATCCTTGTTGTTTCGAGTGGACGCGTCGAAAAGTAGTCCTTGCTTCCTTTTTGGGTATCCGTTCCCCACATCTCTGAGCAACTTCTCCGCTTTTTTGGTCGCTTATGTGCTGTCGCATCAGTGAATATTGATGACCATGAAAAGTTGGGAGGGGCAGAGCGTGGGTTGCTTGGTGTTGGAAAGGTACGACTCGTCTTCAGTTTCGGTAGACGAGGTTTTGAAGGCGGTCGTCTGGCGTATAGGTCCTCACATTCGTCCATGTCTTCCCACGATGACTTTGAAATAGAAGACTGCAGCTCTGCGGTGGTATAATTGGATGAGCGTAGTTGAGAGCCATTTGTTGTTTCTGATGTTGACAAAGTTGAACAGGGTGAAGATGTCGTTTTGTAATAACCTGAGGTGGAGTCGGGTGATCGAGACCACGACGTGGATGTTATTAATGGAGATAATGAAGAAAGTGGCGAGGAAGGAGAAGAGGATGTTTTAGGAGAAGCACAAGATGTGCGCGGGGAAGGCGCACTATGGAATCGCTCATGGCCGTTGGGAGATAGAATGGTCAAGGACGGTAGATCCCGAAGGATAGCTTCTGTGGCTGAACCAATGCGTCGTGGTGATATGGGCGAGCATTTGGAAGGTGAAGTATAAAAAGAGTGTTTGTTGGGTATGAATGACCTTTCTTGCTTTTGTTGTTGTTGCTGTTGTTGTTGGTTCGAGTTAGTGATGATCCGTCGAATCGCTAGACGATGTGCGGCTTTTTGTGCCCGTTTGGTTGAGCTGGTTCTGCGGATCAAGGCAACATGAGGTGGGGTTGGTGACGAAGGATCTGATCGTGGACATGTACTTGTCGTTGGGGAGGGGATGGATCGCAAAGGGGTCGAGGAGACGTGTGTGGAGGGTCGTTGAGGAGGGTAGGAAGGTCTTGAAGGGGGTGAGGTGGGGTGATGAAAGTGGAAGGGATGTTCGGATGCATACATTGTGTTGTTCTAGTGAAGAGATGAGAGGTAAGAGAATGAAGGTACGGGTAAATGTCGTTATCCATGTTTGCTCTGTATTGACCATGAAGGATAGGTTAGGAGAGAGGAGGTTGAGAAGTAGAGCAGAGTGAGAATGGGTGGAGGTAGGATAGTGTCTATGATATATTAATTGTCGCGAGAAGTGAGATCTGAGGAAAAGGTGTGTTGCGAGGATTGGAGTTTAAGATAGTAGAAGCGAGTCGAGTGTGTGGGATTTGGACCGGCAATGGCAAAGTGCGATGTGAGTGTGGATGTGGGTGATGAACGATGGAAACAAACCTTACATCATTCAAGAGGGGTGATACGAGAGGAGGTGGATCTTGTTGAAGTTAGAGGATAAGAGTTAAGGACTGAAGTGTGGTGTGAAGGCTGGAATGCTGCGGGATGGATAAGTTGGTGATTACAATTAAAAATAAAAGCAGATTTTTTGGGTGTCGAGAAGGATTTGTCCCACGTCAGTGCTGATCAGAGAGAGAGAGAGAGAGAGAGAGATAGAGATAGAAAGTGTGTGTGTATGTGTGTGAGTGTTGATGGGCACTGTGTGTGACGATGAGAAGAATACGGACAGCGTGGATGGCAACAAACAACGAAAAAAAATGAAAAGAGAGATAGGAAAGTAGGTTGGTTATTGTTTTGATTGAATGATGGACAAAACGAGGGGGAGAGACTGCAAAAAACGAGAGTGAGAAAGAGAGAGAGAGAAGGCCAGCAAAGATTGCAAGAAATTAATGGAGTGAGATGGGATGCAGCTCAAAGGACAAGAAACAACCTAAAAAAAAAACTACAACCAAAAGATAAATGTGAAAGAACTGTGGACTAGTAGTGTAACTATGAAGTTGGTATGGCATATATCACTTTGACATTCACACTTGCCTTCACACACACACTTAAGCACAAGGACACAGAGACACAATGACACAGAGACACAAATGACACAACTGCAAACACTCACACTCACACTTACAACCAAAGTCCACCTCTCTTTCTTTTGCTTTTTGTGTGCTACTCTCGACTCTCAATTGTCACACCTACACTGATATGCGAAAGGCAGAGAATAGAGGAGAAAGAGAAAAAGTGCGACAGAAAGCAAGAAAGAAAGATAGAGGTAGAGAGAGACAGACAGAGAGAGAGAGAAACGGTTCAGAACGACCCCGGCCAGATCAGGATGCCGCATTTAGGGTGATGTCCCAGAGGATAGGTCATTTGCGACAATGCATATTCCCATGGATGGGGTATGATCTCACCGTTTATCTCTCAGTCTCTAAAAGATATTCGTTGGCCTGGTTGACATGGGAATGGGGCCTCTCACTAGTGGATTATATCTATACCATTCCTAAAAACAAACGAAACTAACGAACAAACGAGCAAACGAACAAAAGAACAAACGAACAAATAAATAACCCAACGATGCAACGATACAACGATACAACGATGCAACGATGATGGATCTAAAAATGCCTCTCTTCTCTCACTTTCCCCTCTCCCCTCGTCTTCCCCCCTCAACCCTCACATCTTTGTTAGACGGAGATGAGGGGAAGAGAGAGGGAGAGAGAGAGAGGAAAGAGAGACAAGAAAGGGAAGGATGCGATGGGATAAATGCAGTGGGAGGGATGGGATGGGATGGATGGATGAATGGTGGAGGGAAGACGAGGGGGGGACCAATTGGTTGAAGACGTGGGCATTGGGGTGATTAGTTTGAAACATATCGACATCATTAATCAATGACGACACGCGACTCTGTTTCGTGTTGCCCCCCTCTCACCATTCCCTGGTACGTATAAAAACACGCGTCGCCCCTCTCCCCCACATTACATTGCATCATGCATCATTACTCTCTGTTCTCCATCCTCATGATGAGCTACTTTGCCCTCGCCCACACGACATCTCATCTCACCTTGTCTGTCCATTCTCATTCATTTGCACATGCAAAGCATCAGATTGCAATGCATCAGACGCTCACGCACACATAATCCATAATCATAATCTCGAAACTGAGATGCTCAATGTTGTGCTCGCTCGAGTAATAAGGAACCCCCTTGGGTTTGGTTTTGAGGCACTGTCTTAGTCTAAAGTGCTCCTCGCTCATAGA
>KN042422.1:305073-396744 GCA_000739165.1 Podila verticillata NRRL 6337
TAACCATCTCTCTCGCAATCTCTTCAATTGTGATACAATTAGTTCCGCAAGGCTTTCGCCGAGTTCTTGGGCACTGCCATCCTGGTGGCCTTTGGATCTGGCGCCATTGCTCAGCTGGTCTTCTCGCACAACAACTCGTGGTTCACCATGTCCCTCGGATGGGGTCTTGGTCTGACCTTTGGTATCTATGTCTCCGGCGGCGTGTCGGTAAGCCCAAGTACAGCAATTGCCTCGCTATTATTCTTTTTTTTTTTTTTTTTTTTTTTTTTTTTTTTTTTTTTTTGGGGGGGGGGGGGGGAAGGGGAAGAAAAAGACGTCTCTCCATCACCCGAAGAAGAGAGATAGTAGATATTAGACACTTTCATCGCTCGCTGTTCCTGCTTTCCCACACATACATGGCACACATGCATCATATATATAAATATATATATCCAGTTTATGTATCCTCCTTTGCCTCTTCAACCCCAACAGTTGTCGATGACGACGATTCTGTTCGAGAACGTATCCCTTCCGTCCCTCCTTTCCTTCCTTTCCTTCTCTTGCTCCCTGCCCTGACTTCAAACTGCACTGCTCTGCACTGCACTGACACCATTTCCCTCCTCTGTGATGTGATGTGATGTTATGCTTTGTGTGATTCAGTTATGCAACCACAAACCGAAATGTTCTTTTTTTTCAAAAGAGGCCAAGAAAAAAGGAGGCCAAACACACACGAGAAATATGCGGGGGAAGAGGGGGCAGAGGGGAAGAGGGTGTGCTGGGCGAAAAGATATTGCCATTGCGCTCGAGTGTGGTTCATCGTCTCTTCCTCGGGTCCCTCCATGGCCGAGGCCTCTGTTTCCCACACTCGCTCCCACTCCCATTCGCCTCGCTGACATTGATCCTCTTTGTGTATCCTCCTGGAAAACATCTGACCTAGGGTGGCCACCTTAACCCCGCCGTCACCCTGGCTCAAGCCATCTTCCGCGGCCTCGCCTGGGCCGAGGTCCCCATCTACTGGACCGCCCAGTTCCTCGGTGCTTTTGCTGGTGCCCTTATTGTCTACGTCGCCAACTATTCTGCCATCCAGAACGCCGACCGCAACTCCACTATCGGCATCTTTGTCACCGGTCCCCAGACCAAGAGCGTCTCCAACACTGCTGCCTTCCTTGCCGAGTTCATCGGCACCGCCCTCCTCGTCCTCATCATCCTCTCGACCTCGGACAAGGGCAACACCCCCGCCGGCAACATCCAGCCCTTGGTCATTGGACTTTCTTTGGTTGCCATCGGAACCTCCTTTGGCTACGAGACTGGTTTCGCCCTGAACCCTGCCCGTGACTTGGCCCCTCGCCTGTTCACCGCGCTCTTTGGCTGGGGCTTTGGCGTGTTCACCGAGGCGAGCTTTTACTTCTGGGTACCCATCGTGGCCCCCTTCCTGGGTGCCATCGGCGGTGCCTTTATCTACGATTTCCTCGTCTACGCCAGCGGACCCAGCCCCCTCAACAACTAAGTGTTCTCCCCAAAGTTGTGTTTTTCCCATTGGCAAACATCGACGACCCTTCGTTGTCCAGTGAAGGAAAACTGAGAAAAAAGAAAATGAGGGTCCTGTACATATTTATGTAAATAAAAAAAAAAAATCCACAAAAAAAGGCTTCCTGTTCGCCTTCATGCCCACCCATGCCGCGTGTATGTGTCTTCTTTCCTCTTGGTCTTTCATTCCCGTTGTATCCACAAGTTTTCCTTGGAGATCCTTGCCTTTTCCACAATGTATTTGCCTTCCTTGTACTTTTGAGACTCCTCGAACGCATAGAGCTATAAGCAAAAAAAAAGTCCACGGGACAAACAACCGTATGTTAGATCCAAATAAACAAAGCATTGGTTTGGTAGCGTGCGATTATGAGAGGGGAAGGCGTTCCGTTACATAGATCCAGCCAACGACGCTTTGGCAGATAGTGCAAGTGATGTCGGCGACCGAGTGCAGGCCCGTCATCAGGACGCGGTCCTCCTTGGGGCCGAGGGCAATGTTGTGCACGGTCTTGAACAGATACGCCCGGCCATGGCGGCCTTGAAATCCCTGCACATTTTTTTTTCAATGTCAGTCGAGATTACTTCGATAGATGGATGATAAATAGGCTTTGTTGGTACCTTGGAGATGATGTCGTCGTTGTGGGCGAGATGGGCATGGCACTCGGAACAGGTGTAGATCTGGTCGCCCTGGAGGTACACCTGGTGCTTGTTGTCCATCAGCTTAGCGCACTACTGCTTCCTTTTTGCCTTTGAGGTCGTTCGTGTGATGATGATCCTTGCTTCTCTTCTGGAAGGATAGCGGTGAAAGGTTGGTTATGGCGTATGGTGTATGGTGGGTGTGTTTTGGGATGTGGCGGTAAAGAGCGGGAGAAAGAGGGAGAAGAAAGAATCGATGGCCCATTTGAGCGCACCAAAAAGAATGGACAAATGAAACGGGTCAGGAGGTCATGCCTGTCTTCCTTGTGCGTATTGTCGATGGTTAGTACTTTGTATAGCCCACTCGACGACAACAAGAAGAAGGAAGACACATCCCTCTTCCTGTCCATGTCTGTCCATGAAGACTAAAGAGATCTTGCCATCTGTTGTGCTAGCCTACCCTAGGTCGATGTGGGCTAAGCATCAATTGCAAAGTTGATGCTAGTACCTGGTCTAAGCGTTTGCAGCTTTCTCTTTCACCTTGTCGCATGTTTCTACCGTCCGACATACGGCAGTTCAACGTAGTCTCATCATTCATGGGCCGTCTGGCATTTTACAACCATCTTCCTGGACTGGCAGAGCTAGCTGGCTCTCGCCTTCGTTTTGGCGACCCATCACAAGGCAAAATAGGATAACCATCACTCTTGCTTGCTTCTCTTCATGCCTACTCCTTCCATCTCGGTCCCTACCCAGTATATAACCCCCCCACTCATCCTCCTTTAAAACCGCAACCTTAGCCTCTTGTTAGCTCAACACCCACACACAAAGAAAAAGACACACGACGACCTCTTCGAACTTAATGGCCCCTCGCAAGACCATCCTCTTTTTGACCGTTGCCCTCGCGGCCTTGGCCGTGTTCAACCTCTCGTACGCCGCTCCAGTGACCCAGACTGCCGTGGCCCTGAACCGACGTGGGGACGACGACGACGACTGCTGCGACGATGATGACGATTGCGACGACGACGATGACGACGATGACGATGATGATGACTGTGACGACGACTGCAACCGTCGCCGCCACCGCCACGATCGTATTCGCATCGTCAGGGTGCCTCGTCCCTTCCCCGTCCCCGAGCCCTTCCCTGTGCCTCAGCCTGTGCCAGTTCCTGCTCCAGTTCCTGCCCCAGTGCCGATCCCTGCTCCTTTTGGTGCTCCTGGTGGATTTGGTGGGCCCATTGGATCTTTCTAAGTGAATACTTTTTTGTAGGACATCTCCATGTTTAGCTTCGTAGGTTTTTCTTTGGACCATCTCCATACTAATCGTTTGTTCACACACGCACACATTCAAAAGGCTGCATCTCCCTATGTCTCTTTAATTCCGCTTCTTCTTCCCCTCTTTTTCTTGACTTCAACCCCGACCTTCTTTTTACGACCACGCCTTTTTTCTTTTCTTTTGTGAGTCTTACTACGCAGCAACAATAATAAAAAAAATCATGAACTGACGCGTCCTTTTGAGGTCTTTGTAACAAAAAAAAAAAAAAAAAAAAAAAGAACGCAGAGATAGAGATCCCAATGTGCAATGGAGGTGGCTTGGCTCACGCCCCATCGCTCGTCACAGTGCAAGTCATGGGGATGATTTTTTGCACAAGGAGAGAGTGAGAAATAAGCTTTTTTTTTTCTGGTGTGCGAAGGACACACGTCGACTCGAAACACGGTCTTCCCTCCCTCTCTCTCACTCTTTGTCACCCCTCCAGCCCAATCCACACTCCACTCCACTCCACCCTCTCTTTCTTGTCTTCATCACCCTCATTATTCACATAGAGTGAGCGTCCATCCATGTCCGACTACATCCTCAGTCCACAGGTCTCCAGAGGGCTGTCGGACAAGCTATACGACAAGCGCAAGGGGGCAGCCCTTGAGGTGGAAAGGTACCATGTGAGAGCAAGAGTCAGGCACAGGGCAACACCTGCATGTATGCATGCATGCATGCACCCTCCATGGTGTCCAAGTGGGAAAAAACAACCAGCACGCCTCATTGGACACACACACACTTGCCACAACAAGACATCAACTGACAAAAACACGCAATTGTTCATTGCTCAACCTTGTCCTCACCGCATAGAATCATTCGCGAGTACGTGATTGCTGGTGAACGTGAGAAAATCAAGCTGACCATATCCGCACTGGTTGCAGACTTTGTCTACTCGGTCTCGGCAAACGCTCGCAACGGAGGTCTCATTGGTCTGGCTGCCACCTCGATATCGCTCGCCGGAGTAGGTCTTCACTCCAAAAAAAAAAGCCTTGGTTCAAGTCGAAGCTAGATGTATATGGCTATTGGAAAAACTTAACCCTTATGATTTTCTTCACATGCCCTTCTTGTAGCAAGTGTCACAGTATCTGGAGGCAATTGTGCCGCCAGTCCTCTTGTGTTTCGCTGACCAAGACTCGCGTGTGCGGTACTATGCGTGCGAGAGTATGTACAACATTGCCAAAGTCGCCAGAGGAAGCATCCTGCGGTACTTTAACGAGATGTTTGACGCCATGAGCAAGGTACACAAACCAAGACCTCCTTCGTAGTCAACATCAAAAGGAAGTAAGATCTGGATCACTTAAGCTGACGTGTGTTTTATGGACCTTGCAAAAATAGTTGTACGCAGACTCAGAAATGTCTGTCAAGAATGGTGCTGAGCTGTTGGACAGACTGGTCAAGGACATTGTTCACGAGCAGTCGATCGCGTACTCGGGACCCATCACGCATATTGACGACCAGGATCCACAACAACTCGCCCTCGCCCTGCCCCGCGTCTCCCAGTTCTCTCTGCCACGCTTCATCCCACTACTGGCCGAGCGAGTCTACAGTAAAAACTCATGGACGAGAAACTACCTTGTCACCTGGATCGCTGTGCTCGACTCGATTCCAGACCTCGAGTTGGTCTCGTATTTACCGGATTTCCTGGACGGCTTGCTCTACTTTCTGAGCGACTCCAACCCAGATGTCAGGACACTGACCCAAAAGCTGTTGAACGACTTTCTGACTGAGATCCGTGAAGTGGCCGAACTTCAACAGCAACAACAGCACGAACATCTGCAAGCACGCCTCAAACAGCTCCAGCTCTCGGATCGTGTCAATCGCGATCAGGACACGACCCTTGTGGCCAAGGACGATACTCTGGAGAGCGAGTCCACTGGACATGGCAAGGGAAGCTGGGTGCCGGGACAAGGGGTCAGCATCAACTATGCCAAGATTGTCAAGATCCTAAAGCCCCACTTGACCTCGAACGACGAGGACATCCAGGAAACAGCTCTTCGATGGATCAACGAGTTTATGAGTCTCGCCAAGGATGTCATGATCCAGTTCACGCCAACACTCATTCCAGCAGTACTGCCTTGTTTGGCACACTCGGTCAACTCGATCCGCACTATTGCCAACGAAACAAATTTGAGTCTGTATAGACTCGTCTACGAATCTGCCCTCCCACCAGAGCCACAACCACCACAACCTCAACAAACAGTCGCACAAAACACATCAGGAGAGCGTGGGCCTAGATCCCAGTCACCTCGACCTCAATCACCCAAGGCTGACCGCTCAGGAATGTCATTTGGGACATCGGCCTCCATTGCTTCTAAACTGGCAAGTTCTGGAAAGGATCAAACTCCTAAGGATCAAGGCGAAAGGGCCTCTCCTCCTCAAAAACCATCGGATCAGCTCGAGTTTGATTACATTGCCACAGTCAACGCCTTGACCCTCCAGTTTCTGAACGAGCACGAACAGACCCGAGTGGCGAGTCTGGAGTGGCTGCTCATGCTCCACAAGCGTGCACCGCATCTGATCCTTGCGATCGACGACGGTAGTTTCCCAGTCCTGCTCAAGACCCTGTCCGACCCCTCCGAAGAAGTCATCAAGCGGGATCTGCAGCTGCTGGCACAGATCTCGTCCCACTCGGACGACGCCTACTTTACCAACTTTATGCTCAACATGCTGTCACTGTTCAGTACGGATCGCAGGCTTCTGGAGAACAGGGGCAGTGTGATTATCCGACAGCTGTGTGTCAGTCTCAACTCGGAACGGATCTACAGGACCTTGGCCGAAATTCTGGAGAAAGACGAGGATCTGGAGTTTGCCAACACCATGGTGCAGAACTTGAACATTATCTTGATCACAGCGCCCGAGCTTGCGGATCTGAGGAAGCGACTCAAGAGTGTTGATAGTAGGGTAAGTGGGCTGTGTCTTTCAAGAAGAAGCGGGCCTAATGTCTTTTTATTATTTTCCCCTTGGCAGTCGGACTAATCTTGTACGTGTGATCATGACCAATTTTTTTTTTAGGATGGACAAGCACTATTCGCGGTGCTGTATCGATCATGGTGTCACAACCCGGTTTCTACATTTGCACTGTGTTTAATGGCGCAGTACTATGAGCACGCCGTGGCGCTTCTCCAAAGTTTGTAAGTTGGCATCGAGGCAGAAAGGTTCACTTTCGATCTATGAGGCATACAAAGAAACTAAACTGTAAATTTTTGTGATCTCATGTGGTAGTGCTGAATTTGAGATCACAGTTAATTTGTTGATCCAAGTCGATAAACTCGTTCAGCTTATCGAGTCGCCTGTTTTTACATGTAAGTTCTTTTTTTTTTTTTTTTCAAGATATATATCGAATAGTAAAGTTAGTCTCTCCAACAGCCTTAATGGATAAGAAAATGTGGAAGCTAACAAACGCTCATGTCCGTCGGAATTCGCGGATGAAAATATTCAGACTTGCGTCTGCAACTGCTAGAGCCAGAACGGTACCCACACCTATTCAAGTGTCTCTATGGGCTGTTGATGCTCCTCCCTCAAAGCACAGCCTTCGCCACGCTGAGGAATCGCCTGACCAGCGTCAGCTCCATGGGCTTTATTCATTTGGTCCCAAAGATGTAAGTTTTCTTTTATATATATGTCAATGAGTGTTTGGGCTGTATCACGGTTGGCTTGCAAAAAATGGACCATCATGCCTAAATGATTTTTGATCTTTTTATTTTTAGACCCTACTCAGGAGCGCTGCCAACTTCATCCTCCGTCTCGGGCCTGAACACCTCTTCCCGAAACAAATCAGCCGTCTCGTCTACCTCCGGAAACGCGTTAGCCCACTCCTCCTACGGGGGTAGCGGACCTTCGAACAACCATCACCCAGAGGGACCCCGTTTCCCAGAACTCTTGTCCCACTTCCGTGCAGTACAGGGGCGGCACGAGCGGTCGCGCCGACAGGCGGTGCAGGCGCTGTTGAGGCTCAACACGTATGGCAACCACTCGGGATTGGCAGGCACCGCACACTACAGTCAGCAACAGCAATACCTGGCACAGCATCAGCAGAAGCATCAACGAAAACAGCAACAGCAACTGGAGCACCAGCAGCTGCAGCAGCAGGTGCAGCAGCAGCAACAGTTATATGATGCGCAGAACACGGATTCGATTGGAGGAGGAGCAACTGGAGCAGCTGGAGCAAGTGGTGGGGAGTATTCGAGATATGAAGATACGGACTCGTCCCAGGCAAGAGGAAATAGCAACAATGTGATCACGGGTAGCTCAAGGAGGAGAACAAGGGATCGTCAGAGTCAATTGGACATTCTTCAGCAACAGCAACAGCAACAGCAACAGCAACAACAACAGTCACAGCCACAACCACCACCACCACAACAACAACAACCACCAACGTCTAATCGCAACTCGGTCATCAAGGGTAGCAACAACGCCACAGGAGGGTACCATGCCAACCGGTCGTACGCAGGCTCAGGAGCAGGGACACCCCCGCCCGGACCTACTGGATCTGGCTTGGGGGCGTCACCAGGGAACAACAACGTGATTTCTCCGTCGTCGACAGCGTCCTCTTCGTCGCCTGCTGGGAAGTAGTTGATGGCATCGATAAATCCTGGGCTATAAGGTGGGGACCAAGAGCGCTGTAGCGTATACGAATAAAATATAACCCGCCCTTCCCTCCCAACACCTGTCAGGGCCCCCTTTCTTTTTTTTTGCATGACTCATGAGTGCACAGCGCGCGTAAACCTTTCGAATTAGTAAACTTCAGTGGCGCTTATTTTGTTATTTTCGTACAACAACGCCACTTTCGGTTGAGGGAGGCGCGGTTGATAGGGTGGTTTGAGGAGCGTAATATATCTCGGGATGTATGAGATCTTAGTATTGATAGCACCCTCCACTCTCTCCCCTTCCTGCGAACTCCTCTTTGGCCGGCTTAAGGGGAATCATAGACTCTCAACTAGGATTTTATTTCGCACGGTTTAAAGATCCTTGACAATGTTGAGGACAGCTTCGGCGGGCTATCAAAAAAGAAAAAGAAGAGAATAGCATAGTGAGTACATGGTAAGGATCGCCTTCCTTTTCTCTCTCTCTGTCCCTCTGTCTGTCTCGGCGGGATACATCACTTACGCGTCCAATAACCGCCTTCTTCTTGTTCCAGTCCACGACCAAGGGTCTCTGGAGCATCGCCGGGTCGTTGACCAGAATCTCCTGGACCTGCTCGACCGTCTCGGCCTTGGGGGCGTCCTTGCGCAAGAACTCGGCATAGACCTCAGGGTGGTGGTCGACGTCAAGGAATCCGAGAATGTCCTTGATCTGCGCCGCGGTGAGTGGATGTTTGAGGTACTCGATGGTGTCGATGGTAAATGTGTGCGTGGATTCAGATGCCTCTGCCAGGAGCTTGGCCGCGTTGCGGGATGTGCTGCATCGGGGGTTGTGGAAGAGAGTGATGGTTGCGCGTGATGCCATTTTTTCCTTTGAAATTGTCTTGTGGGGAAGTAATGGATTCAGAGGGAAAAGTGCGCAGTGAAACCATAGCCGACCGAAAAAATAGAGTTGCGCGATCAAATGGTGGCGTGTGACCCATCTTCTCCCGTCTCGTCTCCTCCGTTGCCTGCTTGTCCATCCCATTGTTGGAAAGGTGAGGGTGAGGGTGAGGTGGCCATAGGGCGAGCCAAGGGTTTACATAGGGTGGCGGTAATGAAAAGCAATGAAGATAGCAATTGTTCATCAAGAAAGGAACGACCAAAAAAGTGGGCTGTGTGTTTGTGTGTTTGTCTGTGTGTGTATGATTTCGTTGTCGACCCACAAAAGGTCTTGGCATGCTTTCCCCACTTGATTACCATGGCCCTGCGCCACTCTGAACCCTTCATTCTTTTGCTCTTCCAAGCAATGTGTGGCTATTAGGTATGCTTCATTTTTTTGGAATTTGGACTGCCGACAACGAAGCAACGAGCTATAGGGCACGGTCAGGGCGTGCCCAACGTGTGTTTGCAACACTGCAACGCAGCACTGCACCTCTGCAAATGCGAATGGGTCCCTGTTCCCAACAGCCAGGCCATGCGAGGCAAGACATGGTGATAAAATCAATCGTCCTAAACAGCAGATTTTTCTCACTGTCGCAATTGGAGAGGAAAGACAAGGGCAAAGTCAAAGTTAAAAAGGCTGTTTCTTAAGCCCATTCCCTTTCATTGCTTCACTTTCATTCCTTCTCTTTCCACATCCCACTTCCCGTTTCCTTCTTTCTTCTTATTTGTCTTTGCATTCAAATCTCCATTTCACATTTGCATTGGTGGGTGACAACAAAGACATCAACACCACTCTTATTACTCGCACATAGCAAAATAACCTTTTCCTCAGCAACTCGCCCATGAAAAAAATCGCGATCGTCCTGGCCGAGCACGACTGTCAACGCGGCTTCTTCTTCCCAGGCGACAGTATCAGTGGCCAGGTCACCTTTGCCACATCCTCAGCCATCGAATACACCTGCGTCAAGATCAACTTTATCGGCATCGTCTCCACCAAAGTCGCAAAGTCCGAGGATCAAGCCTACGTTTTCAACCACCAGGTTGTCCTCCAAGGCAACACCAATAACGCGACCAAAGATACCATCGACGAGGGAAACCACACCTGGGCCTTCAGCTTTGCTATCCCACTGCAGCACATCCCGACGTCTGGGAGGGTAAGGGCCAAGATAACTGAGCTTCGTTAGGCAGAAAATCGTCGTTGCCTTTGTTATGTTCGTAAAATACATGTTGCTCATATACCACAGTATTATATGCATTCTTATTAATATAATAGTATCGCCATGGATCCGTCAAGTACTACCTGATCGCCTCTGTCACCATTCCAGGGTTCTTGGGCGCAGTCCAGGAAATCAAGGCCGAGAAACCTGTTGTCCTCAAAGACCTCATTAATATCCAGATGTCACCGTACTCCGACCCAATCAGCATGAGTGGTTCCGACAGCACCACGGGTGACCAAGATCCAAAGGGGAAGGCAACAGCAATCGCTACCGTTCGACTTCGACGCTCGGCGTATCTTAAGGGGCAGATTGTTGATATTGAGATTGACCTGAGCCATCCAAGCAAGATTAACAGAAATCCAGGTTGTTGGATCCAGCTGATGCGCAAAGAGTACTTTTACGCGGGAGAGTACGTTTTTCCTTTGCCATTTTGTTTTGTCGATCGACTACCCACTTTGACCGTTATTTTTCGTGTTGGACAAACTCTCACCTTTACTTTATTGAACAACAGGAATGCAAAAGAGTACTCTACACCGGTTGCCGCGTGCACAGAGCCACTTCGAGTTGAGTCGAGCATGCGCACGGGAAAAATTATAACGGCACTCACGGTGCCCGATGATGCATTGCCCTCGATGACGAGCACCAAGATCATCACGATCCACTATCATCTGTTGCTTTTATTCGACATGCGCACCAAAACACCCTTCATGGAATCGCGTTCACCCAAAAAGATAAACAACAAGCTTCGGAACAAACTATTGGGCAGCCCAGGCGGATTTCAGGTCGAAGTCCCTGTGATCATTGGTACACTCTCGGACGACACTGCTGGTAACCAACTACGCAAAGTCACTAGCCGACCGTCATCAACAACGTCGTCCCCTCCGAGCAGGCAGCTGTATGTAAATCGCCATAGTCCACGTCGACATACCGCAGCGCCACCAGCACCGGATCTAGGGCACTCGACCAGTCCAGTAAGAGCAGGGTTTGGAACCGAGGGATTTCTACAGCCTGTAATGGCCTCGGGCTTTAGCACACTCCCGGCTCGTAAAAGAGAAGAATCTCTGCCGGATCAAAGGACTCTTTATTCAGCATTCAAGAACAGGAGCTTCGCGGGACATTTACCCGTGAACTCACTCAACGGTTTGGAGGATAAGCCGTTGCCAGCAGTGCCGCACATTAACAACCGATATGAACAAGGGTATGAATCTGGATTGAGTATGGGCTCCAGTTCAAGATCATTTCCACCGTTCAATGGGCACAATCCTTATGCCTACTCCAACTTACCATCGTCATCCTCGGCAAGCTCATCGCCATCATCTGGACCATCATCATCATCACGGATTCAACCTCCCAATATAGGACGACCTCCACCGTCCTCTGTGCCACCGCTTCTGCCGCCTCGGCCTCGGGAAGAGGGTGGTCATTTAAGAAACTATGGATACCCGATCGAAAAGTGCATGTCGCCACAACATATCAACATGCCACTACCCGTCGCCATTTCCGTGGAATTGCCTACAGCACCACAGGCAGTCAACCTTGGTCTTGGACCTGCCTCACCCGCGATTGAGGGGAGCATGCGGTGGGGCCATGTGCGTTCGAATTCTGCGCCTTCAACACCTGTTCAAAGCCCAGCTTCGATGGACTACTTCCAATATGTGTCGCCACCGCCTACACCAAGTGAAAGTACGGGCGTGGGAGGAGGAGCACGAGCTTCAGAAGTGGCGTCTGCCCCACCGGCACCACCGTACTCACTCGAGCCATAGTCTTGTCAATATTCGAGCTTAAAAAATAATAAAGTGATAACAATCGTTTGGGACGAAAGAGTTTGAGTCCATGCCTTTTCGTTTCAAATTTTCGTTCGTTATCAATCAATACAGTCTTTTTTTTTCTGCCCCATTCACCCTCCATATTCTTTCGCTTCACCTTTTCCTTCACTTCATCTTATGTCCCGAGGAATTTAGTCGGCATGGCGGACCAGGAACTGAAATGTATGAAGCACGCTCGTCACTTTTTTGGCGGCAAACAAGCTTTGGTCCATAATCCCGACTTCCTTTCACAGAGGCAATCTGCTGTCGTGCAGACACACCCTGAGCTAGGTCAGAGGACGATCAAGAAAAGGATGAGGACCGGTCGAAGCATAGCTCGTCGTCGTCATTAGGACGGCACCGTGATCGATCTGAATCTGGCAACAAGTAAGTGTCGAGTAGTGGCGACAGTGGATCGATAAGCGAGAGTGAGGAAGACGAGTTGGTCAAGGTCAAGTCTATGATCCAGAGTACATGTGCATCATTAACTGGGAGTCTTGCTTGTCTTGATCATTCAAAGATGTTTAGTGAACTTTTTTTTTTTTTTTTGAATTAATTAGTCATCTCGGAAGACAACTACTACACCAAGTCTACCGAGTTCCGGCTGTGGCTGCATCGATCCAAGAAAAAGTACTTTGAAGAGATGACAGCGGACGGGACGTGCCGGTACTTCAAAAGTTTTTCAAGGCATGGAGCAAGTTTGACTTGGATGGCACGAAATGAAGGATCAGCACAAATCGTTTAAGGAATCGTTTTAGCACCTTTAGAACTACTCATTTATATCGACTTTTCTCGATCCTCTTTAAAATCATACTACAAGGGAATCGCCCATCACAGATCTAGAACAAGGTTCGCCAAGAATATTGCCAAAGAGGACCAGAACCAGGTCGACAGTATCGGCGACTCGATCGACGCGTGACTAATATCCGTTTCGCGAAAGAGGTCAGCCGCCAGACAAGTATTTCGACCGCATTCAGCCCTAGTGGATCATCTTCATCATCTATGGGACTGCCATAGATACCAGGATCTTCCATGTCACTGGCTCCTGGACCCAGATGGCCAAGAACGGCTGACGAGGGTAAGAATAACGAGAGAACATATTGGCATGGAAACCGACATTCGGGGGAAAAAAACACATTGAGCTAATTTATTCTCTTTCTTACTCTCTATGTCAGTCGCTGATTAAGAGGAGCGAGACCAGCGCCGGAGACATCAAGAGCGTACGGCGCAAAAATCCTACCGCGAGTCCAAGGAAGTCTATCTGGAGGAGCTGGTGCCCAAGGCTACGCTCGAAAATACCGTGCAAAGACCGCGTACCATCGCCGGGAACGCTCTTCGGAGTTGGAGTAGCCCGAGCATGCGCTGATGGGCAGTGACTACAAGCCGACTTAAAAGTATGCATATGATTTTTCCCACATTCGCGTTATCTCCGCACATATCTGGTTGGAAATAAAGTATTCCTCAATCTTTCCCACGGTGCGACAAAAAAAAGAAAAAGATCCGCCCATCCTTTTTCTCCACATTCTCCTGCATCCCAATCCTCTCCTTTCCCCATCCTTTCACTTGGCATCATCTCATCTGTCCCATCTCTTCTTCCTTGTCCTGTGCATCACTCTCCACTCTCTCTGTCCTCCTTCCCATTAATAACATCACATCATACTCACAATGTCCATGACTTTCTTGAGATCACCTCGTCTGGCCACCTCCTTGAGCATCGCCTCCAAGAACTTTGTCCAGCAGGCTTCCGTCAAGGTAAAGACCAGCGACCCCAAGAAGGAGATCAGCAGATACACTGCCGGTTTGACCAATTGATGCCAATGAAATTGACTTTTCTTTTTTTTTGTCTCTAGCACTTGCACACCTCCTTGAAGAACCAATATGCCGCCTCAGGAGCACCACCCCCTGCTGAGGGCTTCATGCCCGGTGTCGCCAACTCCAAGCTGATCAAGCACACTCACCACGATGCCCTCCGCAACCCCGAGCTGGCCGGTGTTGCTAACGGTATGTGGCTGGATTTTTTTTTGCTGCTGGAAGACTGTTTTGTGACCCCTCCTCTCACACGCACGCGCGGAGCAGAAACATATATATTTTTTTTCCCACGGGGTTCGCCCTGATTGAAAAAAACCAAAATATGACAAAATTACTAATTTTCGATGTCGTTTGTTTTGTTATGTGTTTGATCCAATATCAATTATGTAGGCGAGACCAAGAAGATGAACACTTTCCAGGCCGTCAACGACGCCATGGGCATTGCTTTGGCGACTGATGATACCGCCTGTGTGTTTGGAGAGGATGTTGCCTTTGGAGGCGTGTTCCGCTGCACAATGGGATTGTCAGAGATGTTCGGTAAGGAGAGAGAGACTGGAAAAAAACTTAGGAGACAGAGAGAGAGAGAGAGAGAGAAAAACAAAAGACACAATGGCTGTGCCTTCATTCTTGTTGATCGACTACTAACAAAAAAAAAACTGCTATTGCTTTACAAAACAAATCATCTACAGGCCGCGACAGAGTCTTCAACACTCCCTTGTCAGAGCAGGCTATTGCTGGATTCGGTATTGGTATGGCTGCCATGGGATCAACCGCCATTGCCGAGATCCAGTTTGCCGATTATATCTTCCCTGCCTTTGATCAGGTATGAAAAAGAGGAGAGAGCATACGCAGGAAGACGTCCCCACAAGCACACGCAATGATCTCTGGAATATGGACACCTGTCTTTTTATTTTTTTGAAAGACATATTTGCTTACATTTTCCTTGAAATGGCGTCTTTTTATTTTAGCTCGTCAACGAGGCTGCCAAGTACCGTTACCGTTCCGGAGGCGAGTTCAACGTTGGCGGTCTGTGCATCCGCACCCCCTGTGGTGCTGTCGGTCACGGAGGCCACTACCACTCGCAGCACCCCGAGGCCTACTTTGCCCACACCCCCGGTCTCAAGGTCGTGGTCCCCCGCAGCCCCATCCAGGCCAAGGGTCTCTTGCTCGCCTCGATCCGTGACCGCAACCCCGTCATCTTCATGGAGCCCAAGATTCTTTACCGTGCTGCCGGTATGTTGTTTTCTTTTTTTATTTTTTTTTATTTGTTTCTTTCGCAAATTGAAAAATGGTTTTCAGAAAAACTAACATTTTCTTTTTTTTCTTTTTTATAGTCGAGATGGTTCCCGTTGGCGATTATGAGCTGCCTTTGGGCAAGGCCGAGATTCTGACCCAGGGCAAGGATCTGACCATTGTTGGATGGGGTGCCCAGTTGTATGTCCTCGAGAACGCGATCCAGTTGGCCCAGAAGAAGATGCCCGGCCTTTCGGTCGAGCTGATTGATCTCCGTACAATCCTCCCCTGGGACGTGGAGACGGTGTGCAACTCTGTGAACAAGACAGGCCGTTTGTTGATTGCGCACGAGGCCCCCAAGACGCAGGGCTTCGCCGCCGAGATTGCGAGCACGGTGATGGAGAGATGTTTCTTGCGACTGGAGGCGCCTATCCAGCGTATCACGTCCTATGATACCCCGTTCCCCTTGGTGTTTGAGAAGTTCCATGTGCCAGATATGATCCGCTGTGCTGAGGGTATTGAGCGTGCCATGAAGTTCTAAACGATCTTGTTTTTGGTCTAGTCTTCTTTTTCCTTATTATTATTTGTTTAGAATAGATAGCATCCCCCTTTTATTATTTTTTCATAAAACCCCCCTTCAAAGTGTTTATCCACCATGCGTTTTTGGGCACGAGTCTAGGAGAAGGGACGATAGCTTAGGAGAGAGGAAAGAAGAAAGACACCAGGACAGTAGGCATGGCTGTCCTAACCCCCCGAGTTATTTTGGTCCGCCCACTCTTTCCGGCTAGAAAACTCGGAAGCAAGCTTTGGGGGCCTTGGACTCGATCCTCTCGAGTGTGTCAAGGCGGAATGTATTAGTCCCACTACAAAATAACAACAAGAACAGTCACCGCAACTCAGCGAGTGTCATTGCCCCACCTTCGTAGTCCAAACCCATGACCCCATATGTTGAGCTTTCTCGAGTTTGGTTTTTGTGAGTTTTTACTTGCGATTTGTGAGACTAAAAAGCTATTCAAGCAAAGAAAGAAAGAAAGCAAGTACTGCAAAGTGATTGATTGGTTTTTTTTTTTTTGGTCGATGACGAGCATGGCCCTTGTCAAACATCCGGAGAAGAGACAGGGACAGGGTGGGGGGGCCGGCTTGTTACCAGCCGTGATCGTACTCGTCCTAATCCTCAAACTCGTCCGAGTCGTAAAAGTCGTCGTAGCCGTCATAGTGGTAGCCGTAGCCGAAGCCGCCCCAACCATGACGATGACCAAAGCCATGACCGCCATAGAAGCCATGGCGACGACCAGACGAGATCCTGCGACGCTTGCGCGGCTTGGGCTCCTTGGGCGGCTTCACCTTCTTGGGCTTGGTGCTGACCCGCACGCGGTTATCCTCCTGGCGCTTCTTGAAGGCCTCCCGCTTCTTCTTCAGCCTGTCCCCGGCCGCCGCCGTGACGCCCACCCAACCAGCGTGGACGTCTAGAGCCGTCTCTTGGACCTCGACCTCGTCGTAGAGCAGCATAGGCGCCGCGCTGCGGACGTGAGGGTTGCGGCACTCGAGACAGGGCAGAGAGGCGAGGTCCTCGTCCTTGAGGGCGTACTGGCTCAAGGAGCGGCCCTTGGTGATCCGCTTGCTCTCGTCGAAGGTGTCAGGCTCGTCCGGGTTGCAGGGCTTGCGCAGAGGCTCTGGGTGGAGGGTGTAGTAAATGTTGCGGCAAGTCCAGCACAAGTGCCAGACACTTTTGACCGGGTCCTTGTTGTTCTCCACCTCGACAGGCAGTGGGACCCGTGATGCACGCCCTTTGCCTATGGAATAGTCCAGACAGCGATCGCACACAAAGTATGAGTGCGCACAGACCAAAGCCATCCAGGACTTGTACTTGATCTTGGGGCTGCCCATTTTGCCCTTTTCGGCGGCTGTCATCCAGCCATGGTAGGTGCGCGCCGCCGTGAGCCAAGTGTTGCTGACGACTGCGGTGGTCGCGATTACCGACAGGGGCAAAAAGTCCAGAACGGTGTGCCACAGCTCTGTGGGGAAGGCTGAGCATGGGTCGTGGGGGTTGACAGGGATCAGTTCCCTGTTGTTGTCACCCATGCTATCGTTGTCGACGTGTTGTTCGTCGACGGCTTTCTCCTTGCCCTTGTTCGATGTCGTCCTCTTCTTTTTCGAGCCAACTTCCTTGACGGCAGTCTCCTGGGTATCGCTCTTGCCCTCCTCGATGGCCTTTCGCTTGGTGTACTTTCTCTTGGGCTTGGGTGCCTCGCCACCACTTTCGTCGACCTTCTTGCGCTTGGTGTGCTGGCGTTTGGGCTTCGCTGCGTTCTCCTCGAGGTCTCCTTCTCTTTTGGCCAGGGCCTTGTTGCGTCGGGTGTACTTTCGCTTGGGTTTGGATGTGGCCATGATTGAGACGGCGGTGGCGGCGCTCTCTTGATCGCCTTCTGTCGCGTCCAAGGTCTTTCTCTTTCTACCGCTGACCTTGCTCGATGTGTTCGTGGATATACCAATTCTCTTGGCGGAAAAAGAAGAGGCTGCTTGGATCGGCAACGCTTTCGAGCTTTCCGTGCCTCCCTCTTCGTGTGTAGGCGAAGGGTTCAGTGTGAACAAGGTGTTCTGTGAGGGAGTGTTCACTGTGGGAGTGTTATGTGTGGGAGTGTTCTGTGCAAAGGATCGTTCAACCAACTCCTCGCCTTTCGACTTGTCTTGGACCTCCTTCGCTTGCTGGGCGTGTAATGCCGCCTTGGCCTCAGCCTCCTTTTGGGCCTTGACACGGATTCGTTGGCTCTGCCGCGTGGTGGGCATGGTGTTACTTCTGGCGTGTGTGCGTGGGTTCGTTGCAGCGTTTCTTTGCTGTGGATGTATGTTTGCGAGATATGAGTTTGTTGTACTTGTTGATGGTGTGAGAAGATCCCAGGTTACTGGGCAAGTGGAAGATGGAGGATGGAGGTGGGGATAGTGCTGACGGTGCACCTTTTTCAGTGTGCGAGGGATTTGGGATGGGAAAGAAAAAAGGACACCCTTGCACTTTTTTAAGAGTGATGCAATGTGTACGTGAATTCTCGAACGTGGAATAAAAGGCACGTGAAAGAGGAAGCAAAGGGTTTCCTCTCAAAAAGTGATGATCTCCGCCTTCGAATAGTGCAATGTTTTCTATTTTACATCCATCTAGTCTATCAAATAGGATTACAAACTAGCACCCTTGACAACAGCCTCGGCAGCCTCCCAAGCCGTCTCGAGCCCCTTCCATGACTTGCTCTTGCCCTGCCAACGGCCCTTGCCACCGCCTTTGACCTCCACAAACTTGCCCACCTCGGCCGCCACCTTCTTGATCAGCTCCTCGTTCAGTCCCGTAATGATCATTGCGCCGCCTTCCTTCTTGTCTCCGGCCGACAACACGAACACCCGTTGACCTTGGATCAGCTCCTGGTCCTTGAGCAACGCCGCCACTGTGGTCAAGTAGTCCATATCGGCATCTTCGCGGTGCATCTTGATCAAGTAGCCCTCAGTCTCGACATGTTTCTCCTTCAGTTCCTGAGCCCAGTCGCGCACCTGGTAGGCGGCCACCTCCTTGAACAAATTCTTGCACTGCTTATACGACTCCTTGCCTTGCTTTTGGGCCTTGACCACCGTCTCTACAAAGGTCTCGAGCCCACCGGGCGCGGCAAGCACGGTGCCCAACTCGCGGGTCAACTGGTACGTCTCCTGCAGCAAGTTGAGTGCCCGCTGGCCAACGACAAAGAACAGGCGGCAGTTGGCACCGCGGATCTTTTCCTGGTGCAAGATCTTGATGCACTGCAGGTCCTTGAGGGATTTGACGTGAGTGCCACAGCAAGGGTTGTAGTCCAGGCGGACGAGGCGGCGCTTTGTGGTGGATGTTGAAGTGCTGTTGGTGGTGTCCTTGTCCATGTCTTGGTGGTATTGGCCGAGGGGGTCCTGTTCTTCTGCAATGGTGTCCAGGTCCTCCATGATCTCAATCACTCTGAAAACTCCGTTGGGTCCCACGTAGTCTAGAAGAGTATCATGGTGTTAGTTACATCCGCTCGAACAACTCTGCCATTTGGTGTCGAGTGGCCTGGAAAAGATATGCAAATTCTCACCTTTGGGCATGGTGGGAGGGCGGGTCTCGGTGAAGGTGACGTGCACGGGGTAGTTGCGGCGGATGTACAGGTTCAAGCGGTCCTCGACCTGCTGGACCTGTTCTGGGGTGGGCGCCTTGGACAGTTCCACATGACATCTCTTATCGTTCATGCCCCTGTTGGAAACGAACAACAACAATAACAACAGCGTGAGTGTACGTCTTTGTTTGACATTGTGGAAGCATCCAGAAGGTATGAGTCACATTTTGGCGTGGGAGGAAGGAAGCCTTAGTCTTCCCTTTTGTTTTTTTTGGGCGAAACCCTAAAACGTTAAAATTCCTCCGCAGCCCTCCCATCCGACTTCGTTCTTCTCCCACACCTGCCCAAGGACGATGCTCCCGTTGAGGTTCACAACTCACCAGGCAAGGGTGTCGCATCCAAACTCTGGCTGCTCAAAGACTGCACTCAGGAGATGCTGGCCACTGTGCTGCTGCATATTGTCAAAGCGTCTGGGCCAGTCGACATCCAGGCGGGCCTCGATCCCTTCGTCCACAGGGGCGGTGGTGTGGTGGACATGGCTGGTGCCGACCCGCTGCACGTTCTTGACCTGGATCGACTCGTTGATCGTGCCATAGTCGCAGGGCTGTCCACCGCCTTCGGGGAACAGGACTAATTGAAGTCATGAAAAATAAAATCAAGGCAGATCGATCAGATTCAGAACGAGGTTCTTGCATCAAGGATATGGGCATTGAACAGAGCCTTGAGGGGGAAGATCGCAAGTGGGAGGGTGGGGAGCGTACTTGTATCCTGCAGCTGAACCTCATAGAGTTTTTGCTTGTTGGGCTTCTTGGAGCAGGAGAGGACGGTGGTGGTGAAGTGCTTGAGGTATGGGGTGTGCTGGCAGGTGAGTAGGCCAACGGGGACCTGCTCCTTTGAGTTGTCGATGGGAGATGGGGTCGATGCTTCAGGAGTCATTTTGTCGAACAATGTCGGAACTGGAAATTAGAGAGTGGAGAGTTGGAGAGTTGGAGAGTTGGAGAGTGGTAGTGGAGGGATGAGTAATGAGGGATGAGGGATGAGGGACAAGGAACGTAATCTTGCCTGAGAGGCTACTTGTCGTCCTCTTTTGGATAGTCCAACGAGGTGTGTGTACCTGAGGGAAGCAGTCACTTTAGCATTCATTTAGTGCGATTTTTTTCATTTCTACCCTCTCCACAAGGCGACTCTTTGAGATCCTCGGGATCAAGAAGAGACAAGAGAGAGAGAGGGAGAGAGCGGCGTCGATCTTTCCAAGTGTTCTTCAGCTAAGGATCGGTGCTTGGTCACACAAAGAAAGGATGTTTGCACACATCCGCACCATCCATTTGTAAGAGACGAAAAAAAAAAAGAAAAAAAAAAAGAGGGTCAAGTGTGAGTGCATTTATGAACCAGCCAATGACAAGGCTCCATTTTCTGCCGCAACCCTCTCTCTCCCCCTGAGATTGGCCGATTGGATGGATTGATTGGTGTGTCCATTCCCAAAAAGACGCACTCTCAATCCATTCCCTCCCCCGCCTCGATGCATCCCATCCATCAATCATCGCAAACAGAAGCACGTCATAGCCGGGAGGGAAGCCAGAAGAAGCACCTCTAAAAAGTATATAAGGGAGGGCGCAACGGTCCTCTTTCTCCCTTTTAATTTCATTCTCGCACACACTCAGAGACCACCACTTTGCATCTGATTAGCATATACCCGCCGCCACACTCCCCACAAGCAGCCTTTAACGCTTCATCATTTGTATCTTTACCTCCGTACACTTCTTCACTGCACTCACTCACACACCATCCACAACACATCCAACAGAGTACTCCCACAACGGCAACACTACTTCGACGACGACAACAACGACAACATCATCCACAACAACAACGTCGTCATCATCAACAACAATGTTCGTTGTAACGGAATCATCACAGGCTCGACTGAGCAAGGCAACTGTATCTATCTCGGGCATGACTTGCGCCTCATGTGTCAAGGCCATCGAAAACGCACTTGTCGCCCTCCCCAGTGTCCAGTCCGGATCAGTCGCTGTCAACCTGCTGGTCGGATCGGCCACCCTTGTCGCCTCACCTGACCTCTGCTCACAGGAACTCATCACAGAGACCATTGAGAACGCTGGCTACGATGTCACCGGCTTCAAATACGTCGATCAAATCGTTCCATCAACAAACCTCAACAACAACAAGGCCAGGTCCATCTCTGGGTCAGAGAAACCATCTCTCTTCAGAGCATCACTCACCATCAGCGGCATGTTCTGCTCGTCATGCACATCCAAGGTTGAAGCACTCTTGCGATCGCTCCCCAAAGTGATCCCATCCTCGATCACGGTTGCTCTTGCCACCGGTAACGCCCAGTTCGATTACCAACCCGACACAGTCAACAACGCAGGGGGATCATTGACCACCAACTCGATCGCAGACAAGATTCGTGATCTCGGATTCGAAGCCGACCACATCAAGATCGAGAAAGTCCTGGACGACAACCGGTCTATCTTGACAGCCATTGATCAAAAGGATGCCCAGGCCACCACTACGACTCGACTTGATATCTCGGGCATGACCTGCGCAAGCTGCGTTAGTGCGATTGAATGTAAGTCTTTGTTTTATTTTCAAGTCCAGCTCTTATGTATGTTTCATTGTTCGAGACTAACATTTCTATCTCGTCCATCTATTCACCTCACGAAATAGCAACCCTGATGGGCCTCCAGGGCATCCACCAGGTCCAGGTCAATCTGCTGGCCAAGTCCGGCATCATCATTCACGACCCCACCGTGATCGGTGTCCGCGACCTCATCTCCGCCGTCGAGGACACGGGCTTTGACGTCTCCCTGGCCGCCGACGACTCGGTCACCAGCCGCAACGCCCTCCAGGAAAAGATCAAGCGCGAGGAGCTCCTGCTACGCCGCCGTCTCCTCCTCTCCCTCGTCTTTGCCGTACCCATGTTCATTGTCTCGATGGTCATCATGATGATGCTGCCCAAAACCAACCCTGCCCGTGTCGGACTCATGAAGGAGGTCATCCCGGGACTCCGCATCCAGGACATCATCATGTTTCTCCTCGCCACCCCAGTCCAGTTCTGGCTGGCATTGCCGTTCTACAAAAAGGCCTACCGTGCCCTCCGCTACACTCGCACTGCCAACATGGAGACCTTAATCTCGCTCGGCACCAGTGTTGCCTACTTTGCCAGTCTAGGTAGCATCATTGCTGCCATGGTCACGGGCAGAGAGCCCCACCACGACGACGGCATGAGCATGGGTATGTCCCCCACGGGAGTCGACTTCTTCGAGACGGCCGTGTTCTTGGTCACGTTTATCAACCTGGGCAAGTGGCTCGAGGCGATGGCCAAGGGCAAGACCGCCGAGACTATCACCAAGCTCATGGACCTCCAGCCCGAATCGGCCACGTTGGTCAAGGCCGACGAAACGACCGAAGAGATCCCAGCCTCGCTGATCCAGGTCGGCGACATCTTGCTCGTCAACGCTGGAGGTCGCATCCCCTGTGATGGCCTGCTCTGGAAGGGCAACACCACCGTGGACGAGGCCATGATCACGGGCGAGTCCCTGCCTGTGCAAAAGACGGAGCGCAAGAGCAAAGTCATCAGTGCCACCATCAACCTTTCCTCCGTCATCCAGGTCAAAGCCACCAAAGTAGGCAAGGACACGACCCTCTCACGCATCATCCAGCTGGTCCAGGACGCCCAGGCCAGCCCCAAGGCGCCCATCGAAGCCCTGGGTGACAAGATCTCAGGCGTTTTTGTCCCCATCGTGATCCTCCTTGGTCTCTTGACCTTTGCCTCCTGGGCCATTGCGGGGCATGCTGGCGCCATCCCCGAGGGCTGGATCCCTGAGGGAGAATCATACTGGATCTACTCGACACTCTATGCCGTCGCAGTTCTGGTCATCGCCTGCCCTTGCGCTTTGGGGTTGGCGTCTCCTGCTGCCGTGATGGTGGGAACAGGTGTTGCGGCCAAGTACGGTATCCTGGTCAAGGGCGGTGGCTTTGCGCTCGAGATGGCCAAGCGCTTGGATATTGTTGTCTTTGACAAGACGGGCACCTTGACCACAGGAAAGCCCAAGATGACAGACTCATGGGTGCTCCCCAGCACGGACAAGGCCAACACGGACATGGTCTTCCAGATCCTGGGCAAGGTCGAGGCTGGAAGCAGTCACCCCGTCGCACTCGCCGTGGCCAAGGGCGCTGCCGAGCTCCTTTACAAGGTTCCTTTCTCCTCTGAAGGTCAGGAACAAGAACAAGAGGACGATGAAGAAGAGAACGAAGCTCACGTCCTACAGAAACAGTTCAACCATGTCAAGATTGCCCATATCCGCGAAGTAGCCGGCCGTGGCTTGTCGGCGACACTGACACTGGCCGACAACCTGACCCTCGAAGGGTATGGCCATTTCCGTGCCCTGAATGTCCTGGTCGGCAACGAGAAATGGATGCAAGAGAACGGGGCCCACTACCCAGTCCAGGTCGCGAGCCAGGACCGGCAGGCCGAGTTGGCGCGCTGGCAATCCGAGGGCAAATCTGTGGTGCTGTGTGCGATCAGCCCTGCCGTGAGCAACAACAACGGCTCTGTTGTATCGATTGCCGCCGCGTCCATGTCCACCGAAGCCACTTGCAAGTGTGAGCTCTGCGCCTGTATCGACTGCAACTGCACTACCAAACTGGGTTCCGCGAACGTGCCCCTGATTGTAGCCCAGGTCTCGGTCGCAGACACGGCGCGTCCCGAGGCGGCTGAAGTCATTGCCGGTTTGGAAGCACAAGGTGTCGAGACCTGGATGCTGACAGGAGACCACCCTACGACGGCACAGGCCATTGCACGCCAGCTCGGCATCACTAAGGTCATTGCAGGAGTCTTGCCCGAAGACAAGGCCGCCAAGGTCAAGCAGCTCCAGCAGGCTGGTCGCCCTGTGTCGACATCGTCGTGGACAAAGCTCTTTGGCAAGAAGAAAACCCCGGTTCAAGCTACTGGCGGATCAATCGAGATGGGGCCTTCGCCCCCCTCTGGTTCCAAATTTGACGAAACCTCCTCGTTTCGCCAGATGCGCCCTGCGATTGTGGCGATGGTGGGCGACGGCATCAACGATTCCCCAGCCCTGGCACAGTCGAACCTAGGCATCTCGGTCGGGTCCGCGACGGACATTGCAATTGAGGCGGCATCGATTGTGCTGCTGCGGGACACGCTCACGGATCTGTTGGTGATGCGGGATCTGGCCAAGACAGTGGTGCGTCGGATTCAGATCAACTTTGGCTGGGCGTTCATGTACAACGTGGTGATGATCCCCATTGCGGCGGGCGTGCTGGTGGCCTGGAACCGGTCGGCGGTGATCGGGCCCTCGTGGGCGGGGCTGGCGATGGCGGCGTCGAGTGTCAGTGTCGTGCTGTCGAGTCTGAGGCTGCGGGCGTATAAATACAAGGCGCCTTCTCGCTCGTGAAAACATAAGGATAACAAACAGTACTTAGTGAAAATGCAGTGCAGCTCGTGAATGAAAAGAATAGAGATATCTAATAATCATTGGAAATGATACTAAGCCTTGTGCTTTATGGAAAGTATCGACAACCGCTCTTATCCAAACTGTGAACAGCTCTGTGGAAGTCAGGCAAAATTGTTAAGGAATGGAAACGGACGGAAAAAAAAAAAAGGACAACGTAAGTCGCTAGCTCAACCATTCCTTCGGGAGATGACCCATCACAGGAGTGTATTAGTCTAGGCTTTCGTTTGCCACTGTGACCTCGATATCGCAGTCCATGTCAAGACTCGAACCCGGTTCCTTAGGCATGCTAATGACGACTATGCCAAAGAAGCGGCCTGGATATCATGCTGCCCACCCCCTGACACCAGAGAATTGTGCTCCCCTTAAATATTTCCATATGTGGGCAACATGTTGTCCGCTTGTCTCTGGTGTTCATGCTCCAACGACCTGCACATGGCAGACTTAATCATGTAACTATGCATCCATGGTTGCCTAGAAAAGTAAAGAGGAGAGAAAGAACAACATATTGCGCCAAACTGCGGATGTTTAGAACTCAAAAATCTACAGAGGCACAATACAGCCCCAATGCCAAGCTTCCAAGGATCCCACTTCCTCGCTGTGAACACGGCTGCTCATTTTCTCATTTCTTCTTTTTTTTTTTTTTCATCTTCCACTCCCCGTATTTCACCACTGCACAAAAAAATGAAGTATACTCTCGTACCCTCCATTGTCTTGGCCCTGGCCCTGGCCCTGGCTCTCATGATCCCCACCCACGCCCAGATATATGGGCAGTATGTGTACAACAATAACAGGTTGTATCTCGCAGATTTGGGAAACAACACGTACATCAAGAGTTTCCGATCTCTGGACTTGTCAGGTCCTTGGCCCGCGAAGCCCGTCTGGTCGAGTGCCGTGGTACAGCCCAAGCGATCGGCCGATATCCTCGCGCCTATCGCGCTCAACAAGGAAGGGTCCAAGCTGTACTTTTTCGACTTTGACGGCTAACAACCTTACAACCTGCAGACATCGGCCTGGGAGGCACCGGTGACCAAGCTGGACATAGGTGGCTATGCACTCGGTCCCGTCACCGATACGGACTCTGGGCTGATGTATGGCACCACAGTGCCCGACAAAAATCGCCAAGTGAATCTCACCACATTCGATCCCAGCTCTGGCGTGGCTCCATCCGTTGTACTGGCTGTGCCCACTAGCACGAGCTGGCTCGATCATGGCGTGTACAACAGTGTGCGCAAGAGCCTGTTCTTCCTTGCCATTGGTGCCCACACGGATTTGTACGAGTTTCACCCAGCAAACAAGACCTGGACAGCAGTTGTAAGCTTGTTTAAACAGACCTCTTTTTTTGGAATGAGAGGGAGAGGGGGATCATCAGTGCTCTCACCAAATGCACTTCATTGTTCTCAATTTAAGCTGCTCTGATTTATTTTCTTTCTCTGGTCACAACAGATCGCGGCGGGAGAAATCCCGGGGCCAAGAATGGGGGCATGCTTTGCCTCTGGTGAGTGTTTTCTTCGTCTTTGAACCCGATTACGTATTTACTACACTATTTTACCAGGTATTATTTTCTCGGCGCACTCACACCCAATCCCCTTCTTGTTGTTTACCAGCCGGGAGCAAGCTGATTGTCGCTGGAGGAACCCTTACATCTAGTCCCATCAGCCTCAATCCAGCTGATCAGTCAGGCTCGACTGACGTCTATCAGTTCGATATCGAGTCGTTGATCTGGACCAAGTCCGCCAGTAGTCCGATTGGTCGCAATGGCGGTGGCTGCGCGGTGTCTGGAGACTCGCTGATTCTGTTTGGCGGGAGGGGGTCTGGGATGAACGCAACCCTCGCAACCGACTACAACACCTTGTCCGTCTACAATCTGAAGACGAACACTTGGTCGACCAGTGAGGCTACAAGTGCAAGTGGGAGTCCAGGTGGACAGGAGACCAAGTCCAGTGCTGGCAAGCTGTCGTTGATGAGCGGTTCCTTGGCCACTCTCCTGGCGATGGTGCTTTTTTCTGTGATCTCGTAATAAAGTGGGAGGGAGGGGAAGCAGCGCATTTGCCGCCATTTCGCATGTGCGCCCACGTTGCCTGGTAAATCGTGTCCGCTCTGTGGTCCAACCTAAAAATCATTTCCCTTTGTTTAGATGAGAGGGAAGTTGAAGAGCAGACGAGAGACACAGAGACGAGACAGCATGCTCCCACTCGCTCAACCAGTGCGATGGATATCGATGTGAGCCCAACCTTGTTTCTCTGTTTCTTTTGGTGTTGCTGTTGCCTGGTGGACACAGAAATGTCTCAAAGCGCCAGCCTTTCTTTCTCTTTCGTTTCTCTTCTCTCTTCCGCCGTCATCGATCACCATCCACTTTCACGTTCATTTCCATCATCTGCACCCTTCACACATTATCCCATAATGAAGCACACTCTCATACCCACGGTCCTGACCCTGGTGGCCCTCATGTCGACCACCCATGCTCAACCAACCAATGCCCCCATGAACCCAAAGGGCAGCGCCATGTTCATGGACAGCGAGTACGCCTTCATCCACAATAAGTTCTACCTCCAGGATCGTGGCGACAACGGGCCCGGCCTGTCCAATACTGCCACTAAGGGCTTTCGCTCCATGAACCTGGTCAATGGTTCTTCGCCAATTTGGTCTGATTCCGTCATCCAGCCCAGCCGATCCATGGACATCATGGCGCCTATTGCCCTGAACAAGGACGAGTCGAAACTGTACGTTTTTGACCGCGAGCAGTACCAGCCCTACAACCTCCTGACCTCGACATGGGAGCCGGTGGTTCCGATCTCCCCCGGCGAGCATGCGCTGAGCATGTTCACGGACACTGACTCGGGGCTCATATATGGCCTCAAAGTCACTCCCGTTTTGGAATTGAAAGACACTCCCATGGGCCCGAGAGATCTATCTGTCTTTGATCCCAGTACCGGTGCAACCCCTGTTGTTGTGTCGACCATGCCCAATGTCACTGTGATCTTTGTTGGCCGCGGCGTCTACAACAGTGCACGCAAGAGATTGTTCTTTTATACCCCGGGCGATCGCACCTCCAACTTGCGCGAGTACGATCCTGTGACCAAAATCTGGACAGCCTTGGTAAAGGGTGTTTCTCATGTCGTTTTTTTTTATCATATTTATTTATTTATCTAGCGGTACCTTTACAAAGTGTCACCATTATATTCTAACTTTTTTTTTCTCTCGATATCATCAAAGGCCGAAACAGGAGACGTGCCGGCCGCTAGAACGGGAGCATGTTTTGCATCCGGTAACGTTTGACATTTTTTTTAAAAAAATTCGTGTTTTTCCTCAGTACGAACTGTTCTCGTTCTTCTATATGATGTTTATATCCAACTCACTCGACTTTCACTGCCTTTCGACAATGCATTTCGTTTCATATGTATGTTTATTAGTCGGCAACACACTGATTGTCGCCGGAGGCGGCCGTCTGGCCAACGGCACCGAGCCTCTCCCGGCATCCGAGCTGGGCACCAACGCTCTCTACCTGTTCGATCTCGGATCCTCGACCTGGACAAGCCGCCAACATCCCGATCGGCCGCTTTGGCCCCGCCTGTCTTGTCTACGACGACTATCTGGTCCTCTTTGGCGGCGTGCGCGATTTTACGAGCACGTCGGACGAGATCACGGACGGGACGCTGAACACGTTTTCGTTCTACAACCTGAAGACGAATACATGGGTCAGCAACCTCAACAACACAGGTGGACAGGATGTCACGTCCGGATCCGTGCGCAACACATATACTTTGATGGGCACATCCATGCCCTTGGTGGTCCTTCTGGCGATGGCGTGTCTTTGCTAACTCTCTCGAGATACTAATGTAAATAAAATAAAATATAATACAAGGGATCCCTCGAAGCGCCGCTCGTTTGCCACCAGATTAAGATTTACGTATCGTTGTGTTCGATCAAAGAGGAGTGACACGGAGGGTGCGATGGATCGTGCGCACTGATAGTGGCTATGCTACAGTGATAAATTGGAGGAAAGGCGAGAGCTCTCCCGTGGGACACTCTGGCGCCTGTGCGGTCTCGGGGAGTTACCGCGAAGCCTAGGTCCATTCTGGTGTCGATGAAGACATGTTCTGTCGTCTACGACACTTGAGTCTTTCCATAGGTCTGCGAAGACATTTATCGAAACACGTAATGTTCTCAAAAGAAAAGAAGAAAATACGGCAAAACAATAACATCCACAGCCCCTTCTATGTTGTGATATCTCTCTCTCTCTCTCTTCTGTCTGCCGACCGTTTATATCCGCAGCCCTTCGGTTCAACCATTCGTTTGTTCTGTAGCCCCTTTCTTTTTGAAGAACGAAGATGCCAGGCCCCTCCCATTTGAGAGAATAGCCATGGCACTCTTTTCTTTGTAGGCATGCATCCGCTCCAACCCAAGGAAGGAGGGGAAGTGGCGACTCGGAAAGAAAAAAAAAACTCCAAGGATGGACACTGACTTGCATGTTTCCGTCCCCTCGGCTCTCTTTATCGAAGAAATACTGCGATATACCTCAAGGAACAAAGAGTGTGGTGGCGTGGAAAGAGCAGGACCTTCCTTTGTATTGCGCTACCAAATCAATATCGGAAATATCTTCCAGTCTCCCTCCCACCTAGTCATGTCTTGTCTCCATGGCCATGGAGCTCGTATTAGGAAACACATGGAGCTCGTATTAGGAAACACAATGTATGCAAGAGATAAAAACTGACCCCTCTTCAGTGAGAGGGCCATGCGTGGTTTTGTTTGTCTTCTTCTTCTGTGTTCTCGTTGGGATTTACAAATTTCACAGATATTATTTTTAAATATTCTGTGGTCGAGTGAGGAAAAAAAAATTGAAGAGACGATGGCAAGATTGAGTTTTTTTTTATTTTTATTATTTTAAAATAAAAAAAAATATTAATGGCGAGTGTCAGCTGGCGAGCTGACAATCTCTTTGTTATGTCCGGTGGTGTTCCATTTCAGTGTGCTGCTAGGGTGGGTCCGGGTAGATGGGGACGACTTTCCTCGAGTCTGCGCGCAGGTCCGAGGGTCCAAAGAGACCCTTACTTGAGCCCAAGCGAAGAGCTCTCGCTCACTTGCTTGCACGGATTCATGAATTTGGGAAAGAGAGGAGGACCCTAATTTGTAAAACTGTTGCACCTTCTCTGTGTAGTCAGTTCTCGTTGTGAATGGCGTAGTCGCCCATAAAATACGTCCATATCTCGTCCCACTGGCGCTGCTTCGGGCTGGACAAGGGTGACAGGGGATGTGTGGCTCCTTTGAGGCTCTCCCAAAGTCGGGTCTCCAGGAGGCGGGGTTGGTGCGTGACGATCCATCGATAGATGGAGGGTGGGCTGTGTCATTCCAGAAAAGTAAAGGCGAAAATCTGTAAAACTCTTGTTCTTCCCCTGAAGGCTTTCGCTGTGGGCAGTGGAGTGGCGTGTAGCCTTGGAACCCCTGATCCGATGGACCCGCTTCAGGCTGGGAGAGAACAGAGGGGACACCTTGAGCTTTAAGTGGGGTGGTGTCTGGCGATCCATCTGTACACTTGTCTGATTGGTGTGACGAGGGGCCCAGCTTCGCTTGAGAAAATAAAGTCAGCGCCGGCTCAAATCCATAAAACTCTTGCTGTGGGCGAAGTTGTTCGCACCCATGGCGGGTGGTGCCAGTCCTGGTCTCAGTTTGTGTGATGACGCTCCTCCAGGATGGCTCCAGTTCGACATCGAGGTGTATGAGCGTTAGGCCTTCGTCGCTGGCGGTAGTGTTGCATGGCGTCGTTCTGGTGTGGGGATGGAGTCAGGTGCTTGCCACCGGCTTGGATGCCCCCGAGAGGTGGTTGAACCACCTTGTGTTTGGCTGGGGTTTTCTTGGCCCCCACCCCTATCCGTCAGGGTTGTCGATGGCTTCATTGCTGTTCCTCGAGCGACCTCTCGGTCCAACAGGCTTCTTGACTCTAAATACCCAAGGGGATAGACAAAGACACTTGTTGTTAGCAGAGTGGCGATAGTGGCGAGTACCCACCTTGAAGGGGTTGGAGTGTCGAGACTTGTACTTTTACCTTGATTGCCGGCGTAGTTTGTTGAGGAAGAAAGAAATAGAGTCGCTCCTAATCAAAGGAACCCTATCAGTAGCAATCAGCATACGCAAGCATGTCATCCGGCTCACGTCATCCAATCCCGTGCTCTTGAGTATTGGTGGCACATGGTCACCATATCGATTCTATGTTCGCAAGCGCAAGCAAAAACGAAATAGTGGGGGCGGTCCTTGGATGCAAATGCGGATTGTACTGTGTTTATTATTGTGCCTGCTTAGAACTCCTGCTCGCCATCACCGCCGTCATCATCATCATCGTTCTCTCCGTTGTCAAAGTGGTCGTTGCCATAGTCGTCGTCATCGTCATCATCATCGTCCTCCATTTCTTCATCCAGCGGCTCTTCCTCGCCATCGGCCTATAAAGAGAAAAAAAATGGCGGATAACATAGTCGTTAGTGTCCTGACAGGTCAATGCACGCCTGTCCAGTAGCACCACAGGCGAAACAAGGGTCGCACCTTCTTCTTCTCTGGATCGTCTTCGTCTTCGTCGTCTTCGTCTTTCTCGCCCAGTTTGCTAAAGTCAATGTTTTGCTTGACGGTCTTGCGCTCTATTAGTTACAAGACGAAACAAAATAAACGCTCGTTAGTTCACTTCCATTGTCCATTCCTAAGCTGCGCCACAGTCGAAAAACGGTCTTTTTGCATTTCACGTACTCGTTTTAACCTTGGGGTCCAGGATAGAGTGAAGTTCCTCGGGGAAGAATGAGTTGCCTATACACGAAAAAACAGACCGTTTCGTCAGCATGCCATGAAAGCTAGTTTCCTGCTCCATGGTTTCAACTGCGAGATATAAAAACACGTTACTTGATTTTATGGTCTGGAGCTTGGGTCGAGTGGCCGACATATCCTGGTGGTAGCGATCCGTGAAGCGAACAATAGCTACAATAGACAAAAGAAGGTTTTTGTTAGAAGAGAATTTCCTCCGCATGGCCTTTGTCCTGCAATAACACCTTGCTGTGTTCAGCTTTTCGTTACCTCCGGTCTTCTTGGGTTCCGTGAGATAGTAAGCGCTTGCCTTGAGCCTGTCCTGCAGGGCCTTCATGGCAATTGACATCTCGCTTTCCTCATCCGTTGGCTCCTTTGCCACTGGCAGCACGATATCCTATCAAAGCCGAAGAGAAAAAGAAAAGGGAGGATTCGAGGTATGAGGTGGTTTGTTGTTTTGCTTTCGCCAAGAAGAAAGGATATCGATCCCACTCAGCCAACCATAGTTCTCAAACATACTGGGTAGGTCTCCCCTGGGTTCTTGAAGGTAGCCTGGATGGCATCTGGTCCAAACATGGGAACGCCGGGGACGCCGCCACGACCGCGTCCTCCGCCACCGCGTCCACCTCCACGTCCTCCACCGCGAGACATGTTATGGTTAGCGTATGTGAGTTGAAATTAACGAAAAATAGTGTCGAATGGAAAGGTACAGGAGCGTTGATGGATGAATAAAACTCCTGCAAATGGTGGTCGTTGGGTGATGATGTGTGTGGGGACGAAAAGGACAATGATGCCGCAGGCAGCAAAGCACAAAGAAGGGGAAGAGAAAAGAGGGGAGAGAGTTGAATGGGGACACAGCGAGCAAAAGCAGTGGGGGCTAAGTCAAAACAATAGTATTTGAGCAGTCACAAATATTCTTTTTTTTTATAAAATTTGCTGCATGAGTATCCTTCTATTTTATTTATTATTGCTCCACGAGAACCATCTCAACCTCATCTGCGGTGCGGACAAGAATCGTGGCCGGGAACTCGTACTGATTCGCGGGATCCTCAATAGCCTCGCACAGTCGACGATACGCGTCCACAAACATCTTGAGGTTCTGGGAGCTGATCGCTTTGGCCAAGCGAGACGACACGATTTTGGAGAGCCATGAGCTCAGATCGAGACTTGCTGATCCCAGGAAATGGTCCATCCGTGCCAAAATCGCAGTAATTGATGCTCCATCCATGTTAGGTACCGAGGACAAGGGAGTCTATGTTATATATTGTGAGAAGAGGCAGGTGTTAGGAGATCAATGAGTAGCCTTTGGCTTTCAAGGATTTGAACTTCCTCCACAACGTATACCTTTTCATCTTTGGTGGCCATGGCCTGGATCATCGGAGCAATGCCTGATTGCTTCAACAGAACCATATGCTAGAGTGAAAAAAGAAGAGCAAGTTAGACGAAGAGTCTTGTACAAGGGCAATCGAACGGTCAACGCGGCAGGCATCGCATACCTGTTCATCCACCACAATTTCCACGTATTCTTGAATCTGCTTTTCCAGCTCTGCGACCTTGTTTTTCGTGAAAGGGTATACTAATGCTGACTACAACGACAAAAGAAAAAGAAAAGGTTTTGGCATTAGAATTTCAAGCCTCAATCACGACCTCGAAGTCCACAATAATTTTCTTTGCGCTTACTTGGACATAGTGCAGACAGTTCATCATATAGATCGCACGGTTAAACACGCTTAGGTTCGCCGCTCCGATCTCGCACATCTGGAATAGTGGCTCGATCACCGCCCGCAGGATCGGCGCAAAGTCCTGGTTGCCTTCGTCCACCTGCACAAACGACGTGTCGAATGACTTCATGATCTCCTTGAGCTGTGTCACAGTCTCTTTCATAGCTGGAGGTGGTCCAAGGTCCGAAGGAGGCGCGTCGGGTCGGCGCAACAGCTCTGCAGACTGACGTCCAATCGCCTCAAAGAACACCTGCATCGACGACTCAGAGATCTCATGCAGCGTCCTGGAGAGTGCTGCCTTGGGCTCAATGGCTCGATCGATAGTGGACGAGTAAAACTTGATCAGGTTGGAGATTTTGAAAGCAACAATCGCGTTGCCCTGCGATACCAAGACTTGCTCGACTCGGGACTAGAGACCCAAATAAACAAAGTACCCAAGTTTCAGTACACGTGGCTTTTGAATACACATCCATTATGCTCCTTGCTTCAATCGCTTTTGTTACCTTTAATGGTCTGGTAGTACCCTCGAGGTTCTTGTCCAATAGCGAAGCCACAATATCGGCGTCCGAGACTTCGTCTTCCACAAGTCTCAAGGGGCTGTCCTTGGGCACATGACCGTTCCGTTTGACCTGCCTCTCCCGATCCAGTAGACTCTCCAAAAACTCGCGCTCACTGGCCACAGTCTGATGGAGCCATGCCAACATGTCTCCAATGTATCGCAGGGGATCATGAGCATGCAACTCGATCGGTCTGGGTGTGCCTCCTGGTCCACCTCGAGTCAGTGCATCCACAAACGCGCGGAGAATCGAGTTCCTGCGCACGTGAACCAGCTCTTCCAGAATGGATCTATTCAAGGGTGATTAAAACTGTAAGCTTCAGAACTAGCCATTCCATCTAAAAAGAAAAGGGAGCTCCCACAAACAGGCGTCGTGGCATCAAGTCGTTTACCTGAAAAATGGATCGTCCTGCTTCAAAGCCTGAATAGCCTTCTTTGTGACCTCACGAACTTCCATCATTCCATCTGGGCGGCTCATGGTCCTGCACTCGGTTTGCATCCAGCGGTACAGCTTGTCGTACGATATGCTACGGTATGTGCGCATTGAATCCATGATCTCCAGCCTAAAGTTTGGAAGTATGATTGCCAAAAGGAATTAGTACCCATGACGTTGGTTCTCGGAGGACGTAAAATGCCTATGGTCCATAGCCACTTCTTGATCGTTCGTTGCTTACCCTGCGCGTTGGTGCTCCGTGATCAAGAGGGCGTTGCAGTCGGCGTGGATCTTTTCCAGGTGCTCGAGCGCATCAAAGAATACGGGGGTCACGTCCACTGCAGTCGAGCACAAAATCGTGATCTCTGATTCTGAGAGTGTGAACCTGTCCAAGAATGCCTCCAAAATCGTTTGTCGCACTTCGCAGATGTTGCTGTCGGGAGGTGTCGTTATTGAATGGGAATAGAAGGATAGGTTAGCCCGGCGTAAATTTTGGATTTTTTGAAAGACACCATGAACTTGCTCTATTTCTCAGGTGAAATGTTCCTGGGGTGCAATATGTTTACCTCTGCTCCCGCAAGGCGTCGGTTTGCTCCAACAGGGTGACAGTTTTGTCGTTGGCTAGGTTCAGTCTGTCCTGCATCTCCTGACAAAGCGTGTTCATAATATTCATCTCGGACTCGAGTTCCAGAAATTGCTATTATTTGGAAGCAAGATGACATCAAGTTCATCAGTACACTTCATACAGCTTTGATGTTCCAATGCATCTCTCTGTCCATCCTTGACATCGTTACATTGTTGACTTTCTCGAGCTCCTTTAGAAACTGGTAGTTGACTTCTGTTCCCCTGCGCTCAATGTCTCCCCTGAGGTTGTGTCGCGAGTTGACAGCATTGACCGAGTAGAATTCAGAGAGTGCAGTGAGTGATGTCCTGAGCTTGGGGTCATCCAGTGACGAGGAGAGCAGCTTTGTCAGCTTTGCGCTCAGCGGGTTGGCGGTCATTTGTCCCGTTGCGTTGGTGGGTGTGGTGAAGCGTGTGATGGTGTGTCGAAACTCACAACGCCCTTTTTTTTGGGCGTTGTATTCAATTTGCGATTTGTGCCTAGGGTGTCCTTAGTTCACCCAAAAAAAATGATTAAGGGGATTAGGTCCTTGCTTGGCTGCAATAGCTGTACAGGCAAAAAAATGTGCAACGAACTTACCCCTCATTTAAAAGCAAGCTGATAATGTTGCATAGTTTCATGGTCGGATTATTCCTCATCCGTTGGAGGTGCTGGGCCCTGAGATCAGTTACTGGTTCTCAGCTGCATTCTCTTGCTGCCAGATAGGGTTCCCGTCGTCATCTGTGGGCTGCAGGTAGAGTGGTCGGTGCTGCTGAGTGAGATGCTCCTGGGCTGCCCGGATCATATTCTGTGCTGCCATGATGTCGCGATGGAAATATGTCCAGCACTTGGGGCAGTAGCACCGACGGGTGTTGTTACGAGCAATGAATCCATGGTCACAGGGATCTGCTGGATCAATGGGATCATTCAGTGGACATTTCTGTGACGAGTAGTACTCATTGATACCAGTGACAGCATATCCGCGCACACGAGCCTGTTGCAAAGATGAGATGAGACCATATTAGTATCATAGGAAACAAATGTACATATGTAACTTGGTGGTAACAGGGACAAAAATCTTACTGCTTTGGTCAACTGGGAGCCAAAGGTGCCATGAAGTGAACTGAGCTTGCTGTTGGAAGAGAACTTGCCAAGCCCAATGACGAACAGGACTTTCTCCTTGGGCGCATCATAGAGCATGTCAAACACTGCCTCGATAGCTTCAGATATCTCGGCCTCCTTGGCTTTCTTGAATTCCCACAGGTGCCATCGGTGGCGGAAAGTGTTGTTGTAGTGTGCATCAAGAGTCACACTGGCTTCCAACCTCGACTGGACATATGGGAGGACTTTATCGTCATGGATTCCACGGTGTGGCTCGATGTTGTTCTCTGCTGCCTGCACTGCATCTGTCTTGCAATCCTCGGAATACCATCTGTGCCGAAACTGTGGCTGGTACAATGCCTTGCTCTTTATGACCAAGTTGCGGAAGCACTCCTTAGATGTGTTTGCAGGCACAGTTGAGTCGATATCCATTTCGGAGCCAGTACTGGATTGTGTTGTGATATGGCTCTTGTACATGATGTAGTCCTCGTCTTCCTTGGTATCCATGATCATATCTAGAAACAAAACATGTGCTGTGAATAGGCAAGAATGCAAAGACCAGAAAAAAAAATGAGAAAAAAAAAAGAGAGAGACTGAGTCAATCGTGGCTGTTGAACACATACCTCCATCAGTTTGAGCACCATTGCCACTCCAGTATGTGTTCTTTGGCACCATGTTGTCGGCAGTCTCTCTTTCTAGTGGTGGAGACAGTGAGCCTTCAAAGATATCGTCGTTGGTATAGAGAGTGTTGGCTGAGTGTATTAGAAAAAGATAGATAGCACAGTCAGCACATAGAAAGAAGCAAAAGAAAATATAGACATTGAAGACATGAAAGCACTGAAAAGGAAGCACTGCCGACAACACACCTAAAGGGTCCATAGCTTGATCAGGCACCTGCGGTGGGATGCGGACACTGATCGCAGCCGTGCATGTCTGACCGAAATCGATGCCAACGATCCACACATCCTTGCCAGTGCTATACATGTTGAGTTGAAATTGAATTAATGCTACCATGTCAAAACAAAACTTTTCATTTTTCATGTGTCTCTGTTTCCATAGCCTGAAAACAACAAATACGAACATACTCTGGGGACTCGAAATATGGTCCAAAGGTATACTCAACATCATCCATCGTTTTGAACTCATTCCGGATCTCGCGCAGCCATTGGCCAGGACCTGTCTGGGGATCGATCCGGCCTGGAGCAGCAACTGGGTCATGTCGCTTGACAATGCGGAGGTCATATGCCAACACCTGTAGCACTAGACCATTGGTCCTAAATGTGCCTGTAAGTGCATAACGCTTGAAGGATGGCTCAGGCTCTTGTCCAAGAGGGGCAACCTGGAGGTGGGAGCGATATCCTCGCTCACCAGAGTTCAGAGGGACCATCAGTCTTGAGAGAAACACACCAGGTGCAAGTTGGCCAAGGTTGACATATAGGTCATTGGCATTCACTCTGAAGTTGATGCCAAGGGCGCTCTTGACTTCTTGTGTGCACTCTCTGTAGATCGTCTGCATAAGCTCCAGCTCCGTCATCTGAATGTATCCATGGCTGACTGGTGAGATCGGGCAGAGTGCTGGTTGGTCTGGTTCATCAACAAGGCCACGAAGAGATATGAACAACTGCAACAGGTTGTTGGGGAATGCAGCCTCGATCAGCTGTGTGTCTGGAGTCTTGTTGATCTATATAATAAAATAATGACAGAAAGGTTGGCAATCAAAAATAATAGTATATATGTTTCAAACCAAAAAAAAAAAAGAACAAACCTTCTCAATCATGCACTGGATTTGCCTGGTCCATGCACACACCAAGTCTTTAGACATTTGTGCAGCAAGTGGTGTCAACAAGTATGTTAGAGCATATTTTCTTGGGTTGTTGAGGGCAATGTTGTTGGTATGACGAGTGTAGATGTTGTAGATGCCATCGATGACTGGTGTCCACTTGTCCGTCCGGCTATACGACTCTTGCCCTGTGGCAAGTCGAAGGAGGAGGCGGGAAAAGAGACTGGAGATACTGGATCTGATTGTGCTGCTTTCTGCTTTGGTTGGGAGAGGCGAGCTTGAAAATTCGAATGCTTTCTTGAAGGTGAGGAACTGAGTCGAGTCTTCATTCTCTTCTGCCAAATAGAGCATGAGTGCAAGCTGACCATGCCGTTTGTAGCAGTTCCAGATATGGGCCAGCTCATTGATAACTACAGCAAGGTGTGGGCGTGTTGCTGTTGCTGCTGCTGCTGCTGCTGCTGCTGCTGCTGCTGCTATTGTTGGTGCTGTGGCTGTTGTTGATGACGTCGACAATGACGATGGTGATGACATTGATGTTGTGGATTGTGATGTTGTTGATGCTGCAGAATTCTCCTTTACAGCCAGGTTAATGTTGCACTGCAGGCTCCCGATTGGCAAGGCCTTTGTAGGGTGAATCTTGGACAGCTCGCGTTTCTTTTCCACTCGCCTAAAAGTGATCCTGGATGTTGAGGTTGTTGCTAATTCTTGCTCTTCCTCCTCCTCTTCTTCTGGCTCCTCGTTGCTGTTGTTGTTGCTATTGCTGTCGACACTGGCATCATTAGCAAGGGTGGCAGTTGCTGTTTGTGGTGCTTTTCTTCTCAGTTGTCGGTATGGCTTTGCTTCATTTGGTGCAACTCGAGCTGGTTGATCTGGAACAGTCGAGTAGGAGTATCGTGGTCGAGGCCGTCCTTCATCCTTATTGAAGCTCTCAGATCGACGCAGGACATTGATAGGCTCGACAGTTCGGTAGGGATTCCACTTGCTTTTTCGCTTGTGCCGTGGAGAGCTTTGAAATATGAGTAACATATGTTAGTACATAAAGTGTGAATACAAGCATAAGAAGATTTATACTAAAAAAAAAAAAAAAAAAAAAAAAGAGCCAAGAGAAATACATACTTGTTCGGCAGCTCCACTTCTTTTTTCTTATTTGCCTGCACCTTCTTGATCTGTCGGTGTCGTTCTTGTAGATCGTAGAAGCGATCCCGGAGTGTAACAGCATCATCACATGGCAGATCGGGAACCACAAGGTGGGAGTGAGTCTGCTCCATTTGGCTAAAGACCTGTGTTGCTGTCACAAAGGTATAGTCTTGTGTGTTCTTGAGTACCACAGTGTCGTTGGCACAATAGAGAGCAATCAAATTCCTCACATCTATTTTGAAGCACTGTATGTTAACACTAACAACAACAAATATGACCATGAGCTTGCTGAGTGTAACATAAAGTTAATAACATACCTGTGTTATTGGATGGCAGCGCCTTCATAATTGTTGCATTTGTGGCCAGTCCAAGTCCATAGATGTTTCGACCATAGTCATTGCGCGACACAATAGCTAGAGCCTGGAGATGCACGCGAGAGGGCAGGCCGACAACAGAGCACACCTTGTCGATGTTGTACATGAGGAAGCCCCGGCGAGCTGGCTGGGCAATAGTCTTGACCGAGAGGTATGCCATCAAGTCACTATCTTTTGTCACCACAACATCCAACAGCTGGCATTCAACAGCTATTGCCACGTCGGCCTCAAAATCCGCCACCCAGGAGTGCCAGCCTTGGTTCTTCAAATACTCCGATAGTGCCTCACGCCCTGTTACTGACAGATACCACGCCCTTTGGAGGGCTATCCGAAATGAACGGGTCTTGCCTTTGCCAGCCCAGCGTCCGGTTGTGTCGACCGCTACCTCCAACTTGTCTAGAAGCTCGCTCGCCTTGACACGCTGTACATTTCTTGCTTCCCATCTCTTCTGTGTTGTAGGATCTTTTTCTGCAGGTGATTCTCCATCAAAAACAAGATCAATGTTCTCTCTGGTATGGAACATGTTGAGGAGGGCTTGGTCGATAGCTGCAAATGCTGATCCTGATGTCGACCAGAGTGTGCGGTTCTGAAGCATGGTATGCATGATGGACCCAACATCAACCAATACTCGACCTGACCGAGGGATCCGACGTTGCCAGGTCGCCTGGTATCCTTTCTTTCGTAGCCACCACCAAAACGAAGTGATACCCATAAACTTCCTAATAGTAAAGAAAGTACCAATAACTCGTCAGCATTATGCAAGGGAAGCATCCATCAGCCATCAGCCATCAGCCATCAGTCATCAGTCATATAATACTTACTGTTAAAACAGACAAAAGGAGCAAAGAAAGGATGGAGTGGGGGAGGGTTTGCCGCTTTGCGGGACCAGATACAATGTTGAAAACGCTGAAGAATGTCAAGTCAAACACGAACCAGGACCAAGTTAGCTTCCAGTTGTGCTAACCAAAAAAAAAAGATCAATCATAGCATCAAGATAAATATCGCGTTCCTGCTTACCTTGAGTGTGCAATACACCGAAAAAAGTAAGGGGCCGGCCGCTGGGACCGGAGTGACCTTTGTGAAAAATATGATATCGAGAACGACTACGATAGTGCAGAGAAAATAGCGTGTTATCTCACTGCACCTCCCAAAAAACAAAAAAAAAGAGAGAAATGCACACCTCAGAAAAAAAGGCGAGGAATGAACACCTCAAAACAAAGGATCCGTTTGCTTACCTCTATCGATCGTGAGTTAAGATACGGGGCGAACCTCGTTGGGGCAACGTGTCGTGTCTGGATGACAAATTGAAGGGGAGGGGGGTTTGCCGATGAATCGAAAGGAGAAGAAGGAACACATGTGTTCCAAGGAGGTTTTTATTCCACGAGGTAGTCTACGCGTAGTTGTGGAGTGTGCTTAATTTGTATTTCTTAAGGGTCATCTTTGAAGTAGAATACCAAGGCAATGAGTAACAGGTCCCTTTTATTGCATTACAACTACTCACAAGATCATCTCTTCATCATAAACTCTCTTCCCTACCTATCATCTCAGCCGATCATTTTCTTCTCGTTCTACATTAAGTCGCACGCACTCGAACTCAACTCATAACGTCTTTTTTTCGGGAGCCTCGAGCGCCATCGCCTCCGCTCTCGCTGGGACTTGGGTGCAACATATTCCCTCCTCTCTCTCTAGTATCACTTTCATCTCACTCTGCTTTGTCACTCAACTGGCACACCCCATTCTCTTTGAGTGCCTCTAAGATGTGACGAAAACGTATATTTGACTTTGCTGAGTTTCTCTTTCTGTCTTTTTCCCTTCCATGATAGGACCTCATGCTAGGCCACCAATGGCAGGCGACATAGACAACGGCACAGCGCGACTTATCGATCCAACCGTTTCAGGATACACATAATACACAGCGATGACATGATCTTTTTTTTTTTTTTGGGACATTGATAGATACCCTGGGTGTCTGTTTGTCCACACACAGCGAAAGCAAGTTTGTTTCTCGTTTGGTTTGAAATGTGGCGAAGGTGGAGGCTTGTGAGGAACGCTTGAAGGATGGCCACTGCTTTGACTTTTGACGCGAGTGAGAAAGAATTGTCTTTATTAATGGACGACTCTATATACGATATGAACACAAAAAAAAAAAAAATGAATTGGCCACGACGACTTCATCCTGCTGATATCACTTTCTCTTACTTCGTTTCTTTGAACGGTAAAGCATTCCTTGGAAGCGTTGCTGAACCATGTCTTTGGCATAGGGTTTCGCAAGGATCGGTGTGGCATAAACAGCCTGGAGAACGAGTACGCGGATAGAGACTGATCCCACTGATACTTCTTTCCTCGACTAAAAATCCATGGCTATATCGTTCTTGCCAACAGCATGCAAGAAGCCACAGACCCTCCATATGACTTCGGTGTTTAATGTACTGTCGGTTTATTTGTGTAGACGCAACCAACGATGCATGTCTTTCAGTCTGACATCCAAGGGTTGGAAATTTTGGCGGCAAGTATGGAAAGACAAGAAGCAAGAGAAGTTGAATAGGTCGAGATACCAGAAGATAAACACTCATCCGTAATAACGTTTTTGAAGTATTGTATACGTCGCTATTGGTGTGCACGTACCCACGGGGCTCTTGTGGGTATGCGCAGGGCGGTATCGAGACGTCATTTTGTCAGTATTCCTCTCATCATATCCAAAAGTGCATTGGCCACTAAAAAAAAAAAAAAAAAAAAAAAAAAAAAAAGCAACTCAGCACCACCAATTTCTGTTTGCATGCCTAAAATTAAAATTTACTTGACATTCGACATGTCTTTTCTCATTGTTCCTTCTTTCCACCACAGCTCAATCAATCATGGAATCAAATTACCATCCTCTCAATGTTCCCGAGATTCTGTTCATGCTGTCCAAGTACTTCTCTGCGAAGGAGGCCGTCAAGCCCAGCCAAGTGTGTCGTACCTGGAACAAAGTCTTCAACAACGTTGTCTGGCGTGAGTGCACCATCGACCGTAATGCCATGTTTTCCGTTGACACCTTGCACAGGAACGCTCATCATATTCGAAGCCTGGCATACAACGTGGGAGCCTCCATCGAGGCCTTCCCTGCACCATGCAAGCAGCTCCGGAAGATCACCTTGGACAACTCACAGGCACTCATTGGCTTTCCTGAACAAAAGCAAGCCTCCTTCCTTATCGAGAAGAACCCAAACCTTGAGGATCTGATCATCCGCTTTGACAGAAGCAAGTCCCACTCAGAATTGATCTGGACCAGAGTCAAGGGCGCCAGCCATCTGAGGTCACTGGAGGTCAGAGACGCCTGTTTCGACAAGAAGGCTATTGGTGCATTCTGGAAGGCTTGCAGGAACATCAAGTGGCTGTCGCTTCAGAGAATCATCAGGCACAATGGAGAGGGAGATTTCTTCAAGCGGTCAGAGGCCAGCTACCCAAACCTGACACATGTCGCTCTGAACTTGTCACAGAGGTACCTTGTGCTTTCTCAACTCGAACTCATCAACAGGTGTCCTTCACTCACGACCCTGAGCATGAAGACAAATGACAGCACAACCATGGTCCCTCTGGATGGAATGCGTGTCTCGGTCGGCCAAGGAAATATGTCGCGTCTTGAAAGCTTGGCAATCGATGCAAACTACGACGAACAAGAATTGGCGAGATGCCTCGCTGTGTTGCCTTTACTCAAGGAATTCAAGATGGGTCGCGGAGTCTTCATCAAGTCAACATTCCTGCAACTTGAGAGACACTTTAAGACCCTAGACAGGCTGGACATGTATGACACAGGGTTCTCGAGCGAGATGGTGCAACAGGTGATGGAGTCGTGCCCGTGTCTGACCCGACTGTCTGCACAGTGGCTGGAAGCAACCACAGTCCTAGCAGGTAGGCCATGGCAATGTCTGGATCTCCGGATGCTAAAGGTTGGGTTCTGTCTGGCATCGACAGACCAGTCCCGTGGCGTGTTCCAGCACCTGGGCCAGCTGACCAAGTTGACCTTGCTCAAGATTGGTGTGAAGCATCGAAGGTTCATTACAGATCGCCTGTTGGATTTTCGGGTGGAGAGTGGGATGGATGAGCTGCTGCATCTGAAGGATCTGCAGGTCTTGGATATCGAGCCTGCAAAACCATCGTGGAGTGACTCGGACCCTGCAGACAGAGAATGGCTCCGGGAGAATATGAGAGGAGTCAAGATTGTAGTGTGAAGAACGGTCTTGAGGGGAGACAAAGACTAAAAAATCAGTTCTAGTCCTCTTTATTTCTTTTTTCTCACCCATTTGTCTTTTTCTTTTTTTTTTTTTTTTTTTTGGTTTGTTATGGCTTGCACACCTAGGACTAATGAGATTCATATATTTGTATGTAATCGGATTGAAAAAAAAAAAAGGTGCGGAGCAAACATGATATGCATTTGGTCGATGGGATTTATATCGCATAAACAGAAATGGGATTAGTGCCGTCTCAAAAGACATGCCCACTTGATGCCATGACAACTCCAGGTGGCATACACGTATATGCATCATTTGTGGCCAGTTTTGTAGGTATACAAAAATTCTTGTGGATCAAATGCAGGCTAACGGGACGGTTCTCGGCGCCCAAACACAATTATGTCACTTAGGGCTGAGAAAGTGAGATCTAACGGATAATCATGAGATCCAAAGAGTTGAAGATCGCAAGTGGAAGAAACCCACGAGCCAACGCTTGGAAGAGAAATGAAGAACCTTATCTGTGAACTAGATTCTTCTGCGATACTATTTCTGTTGACCAACTTGCCCGGCGACGGTGTGATCTCTTCTAGCCTTGATCTGCAAGGATACCTGGATGCAGACACGCTGCTCCGGGTAACCAGTCAAGAAAGAGCCACGCTCGACAGCTTGGCGACATTTTTTTCCCCTCATTCACTCAGTTTGCACCGCGGATCGTTGTCTCATTTGGGATAGAGTGATTATGCGGACGTAAATACTAACAATGATGGCACCTTTTTTTTTTTTTTTTTTTTTTTTTTTAATTTGCCCGAACTGCTATAACGAGATAACGATGGAGAAAAATCCGATTTTTTCTTTGTTTCCTTTCCTCTCTCTCAAACTCTCACTCACCCATCACCAAGTATGTTGAATAAAACCTCAATCCGCCGGAACCCCGACCGAAAGGCCCGTCACCTCGACACAATCACCACCTCCATCGCTTTCCCTTTCAACGAGAACCAGGCATTTGTCTACGATCCAAACCGAACCTGTAAGTACACTTTGTTCCCCCCCCCCCTTACCCTCAAAAAAGTATAACATGCTTTGTAGTTTCTTACGCGCTGGTATGTATGAATCCATTTAGATTCTGTCGAGCGCATCGAAGAACACCAGCATGACTCCCACGATGAGGTGTGGTTTTTGGTCAAGTGGGAGGGATACTTGAAGAAAGACTGGGTCCCAGAGCGAAATATGAGGTGCAAACGCACCATCCAATCCTATTTTTCCGTGCGCAACAACAGCAACAACCGTCGCACCAAGAAATTCGCCTCTCATGGCAAGGCTGGTAAAAAAAGTAAGAAGCCACGTCTGTGTCTTGACATATTCGCCTAAACAACCCCCATATTCCAACATTCAGCAATAAATCTGTTTAATAGCTAAGCGTGTGAACTCCAAGGTCAAGTTCCACCAGAAGGTGGCCCTACGTCGTGCCCGAGGCAGCGGAAGCCGTGGCGCTGACCGACATTCTGGTTGAAACCGAAGTGGTGGCTGCGGCCGAGGACGTCGAGGAGGACGAGACGGATACAGAGATGATGGATGCCTCCGGCATCTCTGAGGATCACAGCGACAATGGTGGCGACAACCACGGCCCCCCAACAGCTCCAACCGTCTTGTTTAGTACTTGAATACATACAACATCTTTTTTTTTCTTTTTCTTTCCCCTTATTCTTGCATCATCAGAATAAATGACATCAAAAAAAAAGGGGGGGGGGGAGTGGGAGAGGGTCTTGGCAAGGAAAGAGAGATGATTGCTTGTTCCGATAATCACTATATTTCCCAAGTCGCAATGACATGTGCTTGCGAAGTTCCTTCCGTTTCCTGTGTCAATCACTCTACGCGAATCCAAAAAAAGCGTTCAGAGCAGTCACGCAGTTATCAGTCACATGTTCGTTGCAACTTTCAACTTGACGGTTTTCCCACACCTTCGTCCACTTCATTCCGTCACCCTCGAAGCACCATCCACATACCATCCACGCACCACCCAACCATAGAGAACCATGCAAGCAGTGAAAGGTACAGTAAATGAAGACCTAAAGTCACTCCCCATATAACCCACACGTCCAATCTATTCTTCGCCATACATCCTCTTCCGTGACACTTCAAAATCACCGCGTTGATATCCCATTCACAAACACAATCTCATTTCTATCTCATTCACCCGACGCACAGCACACATTCTGGGGTTTGTTGTGAAATGTTCATTAGATTTATTAAGGTGACAGTGCCAGTCAGGACTGATAATAGTGGACAAAAAAAAAAAAAAAAAAAAAAAAGGGACAACTGCCAGGGGAAGGGACACTGCTGTTGGTTATCTAGCAAAGCGCGCCATGACTTTTCCATAGATTGTTGTGATGTGTATTCATCATGTTTGCGAATTAAGCATGGGGCGTGGCGCAAGCAACGGTTTTGAACCTATACCTTGGCGTTGTGGTGGACTCCAAAAAAATTATGGACAACAGGACAGAAGGATACGGGGACATGTCACTTTTCAGGGAAAGGGGACACTGCTGTTGGTTATATAGCAAAGCGCGCCATGACTTTTCCATAGATTGTTGTGATGTGTATTCATCACGTTTGCGAATTAAGCATGGGGCGTGGCGCAAGCAACGGTTTTGAGCCTGAACCTTGGTGTTGTGAGCATGGTCGATATGTGACCTCTTTCTTTAACTGCGAGCTTGCGTTCTCTGATATACTTTGCTACTGGAGCAATATGGAAATTATTATCAAGTATACGAGGTTCATGGTTCTTGTCCTTGGAAAATGCATTGTGGTGTCTTTATACTATGTCCCCTCATTGAACTTTCTCACCAAATTGCGCACGCTCGTTTGATTCCTCTTTTTTTCTAGTCAATTTGCAATCTTTTCCCCTCTTTGGATGTGTATAGTCAATGCAGAAACATCAATTTCGCCACCGTCAGGCATACTGTTTAGGCGCCTTCTTAAGGGGCCTAAGTGGCTATTATCTTGTGAGTGAAAGAAAGGCGAAAGTCATGTTTTGCGGTGGCGAATTTGGGCGGTTTTGGTTGTACTCTCCGTGTGGAATAGTGAAAGAAAGTTGAACTTCTTGCGTGATCGGTTATCGTATCGGTTGGAGTTATAATACGTTTATGTTGTGACGCTGTGCCCGAGAGAACGTGAAGAATTGGATGTGGTCTTCTTGATGAGAAGGATGGAATCTATCTATCTAATCTATGATAATATAAAAACAAGGGTAGGTATAAGCTAACGGAAACCCAAGCTAACGCGAGTCACATGACTGCGGCTCACAAGGAAGAATATAAAAGCAGAGACATGCTCTCTCCTTCAAACTCTTGCTTCTCCAATCCCCCATGCTATCTTCTTCCATCCTTCACCAAGAAGAAGCAATGAACTGCCTCCAATGAGCTGGCAAACGGTCACCCCTTCCATCCCTCGGACACCCCAGGCGTGAGCGATCTCAAGGGTAAGGACTCAGAGCAACAGCTTCACGCTGAATGGCTAGAGAAATAATTCATGGAGTACACAATGTGAGGCAGGGGAAACCTGGTTACAGGTTTGGTACATTCTATGATGATCCATCCTGCGAACTGTATGGTGTCCTAAAGTGCTTTGAGGCATGGTTCGAATCTTTCAACAACAAGCCTCGGTGGTCCAAAGCAGGTGGTATATGATCCCCTGAAATGTCGATGCCCGTAAAGTATTTCTTCGATGTTACTTTTTGCAAGAGGCATGGTTATCGTTTTATGGTTTTGTTTGTATTTTCGAATTAAAATTACTTTTTTGCTATTAATCGGAATATTGTGACATTGATGCAGTTTGTGCCAAAACTTATGATATTTTGGCCGACAAGATGATGGGCATTGAAGGAGTCTAGATTAAGCAAGCATGGGAGGCAAAAGTAATGAGCGACCTTATTATTGTTTTCGCTGATTTGGTGGGTCCTGGGGAGGAAGAATCCTGGGCAGAGCTCGAAAACAGAAGGATATTGATGGATACGAAAGATTACTTCAGACAGAGATGGAGGAAGTAGAAGCAATGCGAGTAGAAATAAGTAGAGCGAGCCTTATTTCGGTCCAGAGGACGAGGACTTTGCTAAAGTGGAGCAAGCTTGGGCGGAGTCATATTGTACTGGGGAGCACGACTTACATGTATTTTTAGTTAACGAAGAGCTGTCACGTTACTGCGATAGCTGTTCTACACTGTGTAAGAGCAAGCTTGAGGAGAACTTGAAAAATAAATTCTTTGACCTCGTTCTCGTTACTTTTGGACCCCACGCTTTTTTTTTCGGACTTGACACTACCTCGTTAACTCTCTACCGCTAGACGCGACACATATATTAAATCTCGCCATGCAAAACAGGACTGGAGGGGCAGAGAACCAGCAGGAAGGTCCCACGACGTTCCTGGCTGTGTTTTTTATGGTCTCGAGGTGCACGACGAACCAGGCAGTTTTCTCACCTCTATCGAAGTTGTTCTCCCGAACAATTGAGTCAGCTGTCATGGGAGTTTTGGGGTCCGGCATGACCCTGCGCATGGTAAGAAAAAAGTTCAATTATGATATGCACTCTTCTTTGTGTTTGAGAAAACAGCCACTTCGTTGCCGACGAATTTTTGGCCGAAGAGCTGTGAGAACTAGAGGGCCATGTGAAAGTCGAGGAACAACAGATAGGAAGAGATATGAGCACCACATTCCCGGAGGAGGATGTGTAGAATGGCTTGCGGACTGACAGGAGTGCAGGAGAACGAGGAGAAGCAAAAATAAAACGTGAAACGATTTAACTCTAATACGAATAAGGTCGCGCCGCACTTCGCTCTTTGCGTCTTCTCCTTTGAATAATAGAAAAAAAACCTCCCTCTTCCTATGAACGTTCTTTTCTAGCGGAGGCAGAGAGAATTAAGCTCACGCCGCGATTTGTTCAATCATCAAAAAAAAGGAATAAATATAAAAACTTACTATGAACGTCCTTTCTGGCGGATGCACAAAGACAAAAGCAATTAAAAAAGCTCACGTCACACTTTGCTCAAATGCCGAAAAATAGAAAAATAATCTTCCCATGAACAACTTTTCTGGCGAACACAGAGAGGCATAGGCAACCAAGCTCGCACCACCCTTTGCTGTGAGTAGAGGAATGCAAATGAACAGATTGCTAGTGAAGGGGGGGAAAAGCAAAAATGAAACTCAATTTTTTCTCTCCGTTGCGAGCAAACCACAGTCACACCGGTTGACGGGACTGTAAACCCCATGAAATGTCAAAAGGCAGTGACTGCTTATTTCATACATAGTAAAGGTCCATGCATGCATTCCTTTGTTTTCTACGTCATCCATCTCATAACACCACCTACAACAAGCTATATGGAAAGACCTGTTCTGCCCGACCCGGACCCAAGGTGCTCGACAGGTCCGACTACAGACGTATGTTACGTGAATAATCCAAACATACGTCGTTGGGAGGTGACTTGTTGCTGGTTCCTAACACTCCCTTTTTGTGAATGTGTGCTTGTTTGCTCTGTTCAAAAATAGGTATCGAGGGCTGCTGGAGGAGCTGGAGTAGCCAGGACATCGGACTCTTATAAGATTTTTTCACCAAGGCCAGCTCCCCGCCCAGCGCGGGGCCCCTATGCCCAGGAGACTCGTTTTTTCACAGGAGGACGCACTTCTATGGAACCAGCACCGCCATCATCATCAACATCGGCGTCGTCGTCGTTATCGTCGAGGGGCTCAACTCCAGAGCCGACTGATGAAGCCCACAAGCAACAGTTTCATTCACCATTGTGTCTTGCTCTGGAACAAATTGCAACTATCACGGCAACACATCGCGACACTTCAAGTGCCCCCATAGCTCTTCGCAGCACGGACGACATTGTATTGGCGCCAAAAGCAGACTTGGACTTCTGGCAGGTGGCGGTGAATGCACTGATGACGTGTCAGCATCGCCCAATGGATTTCAACAAGAAGAGATTTATCAGCTCAGCCCTTGTTAGCCTGTCGAACCATCACAGGATTGACACATCTCCATTGATTCCATTGCTTGTCGAGACAGTTGACAGGAAGGCCCATTTCCTGGCAGACATACTTCAGACGAGAATGGTTACTTCCAATGCAGATGATCGCCAGAGAGTCTCGTTTCAGTATGTCATTGTCCCGCTGATTGGGCTCCTCACCCGCGAGCGTGTTTGCAACAGTCCTAACCGTAGCATCTTGGAGCTGATCTACCGGACTGTCTACAAGTTCCATAACACGTTCTTCATTGATGGTGTGATCCCATGCTTGGAAAGTCTTGTCAGCAGTCCGCTCTGTAGCATGCAGCTGCATACAGCCTATGCAAGAGGCGGCAAGAACATGCCCCGGCCTGGAGTCCAAGACTGTAAGGTGGAATCTTTGCTTGCTGCCTTGATCGTCGTGATTCGTCTTTACCATCTGGTTGCCATCCATGCCATTCTCGACAACAAGGGCCATTTGGAACATACCGCGCATCGCATCATCGACATTTCCAAACGTTATCTTCAGCATCGCAACCGCCCACCACACGAGAGAGCCGACTTTGTTGAAGTCCTCAAGCAAGATATGGATAAGCTTCAAGAATACTTTCAAGATTTCGCTAGGGAACACGTCAACTCATCACCCAACAGTCCCAACCCAGCGCCACTGCACAACAACACCTCGTTCAACTTTATTCCAACTGGAGAACTCGTCCTCGGATCAAGTCAAACTGAGCTGCCACTTTTTGTGAGTCCGCAAGAGCCAGGAACCCAACCATTGACGACAAAACTGATTGCCCAGCTCTCTTGGTACTTTGATGAGTATCTGTCCCAGGTCCGCGAAACTGTTCACTCAACCACTCAACCAATCGATAATGCACCACAAGGAGCTGAACGACCAACAATTATGGAGCTGAACAAGAACATGGATATTCACATCTATCACCATGTCAGGTTTCGCAGGTTCTCGCATACCGTCAACCCTATTGGAACCGTGATGTTGGAGCTCAACCAACATCAGCACCTTGCGCAATTGACAGAGGAGTATGATCGTACGACATATTGGGAAACCTCGCGGTCGATGATGCCAGGATCAGTACTCCTCTTGTACCGAATTGACCACAACTTTACCGAGAGTACTATTCCCAGATTGATACCCGTTGTAATCAAGGATTGGAATGCGAAGGACATTGCAGAAGGAGCCGAGTATTTCCAGATTGGTGTTCAGTTGACTGTGCCAGACCATGTCGTTGACATCGTTGAGATGACGGAGAAAAGCAACCACAGATGGATTGCGATCGACATGCGGCACCCTTACTATGCATCATTTATTCCCGTCCTGAAGATGCTTGATTACCATCGCCAACATCCGGAGCTGCTTCCATTTGCACGTTTTCTCGCCCCAACCACCAACGACAACCAGTCAACGTCTCTTGATGGCTTTGTTCATATTCGACCACCCAAGTACGCCAGGAAACCTGGATTCACACTGGACCTGGAACCAATCTCTCCAAGAACGATTCTAGACCCCAATAACGGCATATCCATCCAGCGCACAAAAGATCGACTAATATCTGAGGGCAATTTTGACAAGGAACAAGCAATCACCATTGTCGATATACTTTCACGAGAGATCATGTTGATTGAAGGGTAAGATTGGTGTTTGTAATCTTATCTACTATTTGTGATGCAACTCGACTGTTACTGACTATCACTACTTTAAATTCTCAGACCACCAGGTACAGGCAAAAGCCATGTCACTTTGTCCATCATCAAAGTTCTTGTGTACAACCGCCACAATATCGGCTCCGGACCAATTATTGTGGTGTCCCACAGCAACTTTGCAGTTGACGAGCTACTGGAGAAAATCATTACTGGAGACAAGCTGGGGCAGATTGATGTGGTACGTGTTGGTTGCCAATCAAAGTCAGAGATCCTGAAGAAAAAGACCTTGCAACATCTCATGGGCAAGTGCAGCATGACGATCAAAAGAAAAAGGCAGAGGAACCGACTCTCCGATCTATGGGATATGTTGCACGCTCGCCTCCATGAACTGGTCAACGCTTTGCACACTGAGATGACCGATATCTATACCCTGGTTGAGGGTGTTGTAAAGAGAGATAACTCAGATCTTTCTCAGCAATTCCGCTCTGCCACTTTCAGGACTGACAACGTTGGCAGTAGGCGCAAGGCAGATAGACCAGTCGATGAGGTGTATCAGCATTGGTTGTCAGGTGCCGGGCCTGGGTACGTTCTTGGATTCCCAAGACCTCCAGCGGAGGTAGAGGACATCTGGACGATGTCAGAGGACAGACGAAAGGAGCTGGCGGAAACATGGAGTCAAGGCTCCCTCGAGCTCTGGAGGGAACAACTTGTCAAGGCTGCCCATGAAATAGCAAGCCTGGTTGAGGAACAGGAGCTGTTGAAGGATGCTTCCCACTTGGACTTGCTTCGCAACGTGCATGTGATTGGACTCACTACGAACTCGTTGTCACGACACCACTCAGTCATCGAAGCCTTGGAGCCAATGGTGCACATCTATGAAGAAGCTGGACGTACATTCGAACCGCATACTATTGCAGGACTGACTCAATATACTCAGCATGCTATATTCTTGGGAGACACTCAACAACTACCACCACCTGCCATGGTTCACCATAGCTCAAAGCAAACCACTATTGGTCAAGTCAACCTCGACCAGTCAGCCTTCTATCATTTACTGCACATGGACCCACCGCTCCCGAGAGCAACACTAAAGACCCAGTGGCGAATGGAAACCAATATCGCAGATATCGTCAGGGCACTGTATCCCCATATTGTCGACGACGTGTCTGCTCACCAACATCCAACTGTCAAGGGCATCATCCAGAACCTTTATTTCATTGACCACTGTGGGGAAGAACACTTTGATGAGGCCTCAAACTCCATCTTCAATGAGTACGAAGCCAACTCTGTTGTCGCAACTGCTCTCTATCTCTACAAGCTAGGATATCGCTCACCTGGGCAACTGGCAATTTTTACCCCATATAAAGCTCAAGAGCATAGGATCCGCCAACTTTTGAGTCGGCTCGAGGTACCTGTCATCAAGAAGATAAAAGTCACCATGGCCGAGGACAACTTCCAGGGATCAGTGTACTGTGATGGACAGATCGAGCAGGACGAGGACGACTTCTTTTCTGATGAACTAGTTGAGGTGACGGTCATGGTGTCTTTGGCGGAACTTGTCACATTCCAGACTGTTGACAGCTGCCAGGTAAGTTTTGTGTTTTCAAATCAGTGTATGCATAATGAATGCCGATAGTATTCCAACATCATCTTATTTGTTCCAATGAGTTTAGGGTCGCGAAGCACACGTTGTTCTGATATCACTTGTGCGGAATGTTGGTCGTGACAAAACCTCCATTGGATTTCTGGATTTCCTCAACAGAGTGTCAGTGGCAATCAGCAGAGCCAAGGATGGTCTTTACTTCTGGGGAAATGCTGAACTTATGGAGAGTCATGAGTCTGGATATGCTTGGCAGCGGGTCATGATGGAGCTTAGAAACAAAAAAGCTGTTGGGCGTTCCCTTCTGATCCAATGCCCAAAACACCCACATGAGATTAGACCCGTCACCACCAGTCGCGACTTTGGTCGAGTCGCCCCAACAGGAGGTTGCAATAACCCTTGCACATTTTCTTGTCCTTCTTGTGGACAGTCATGTACCTGGAAGTGTAAGTAATTTGAACATAATTGTGTTTGTTGTACTTTGTCATCTAAATGTTTGAACGTATCTGACTCTTTTTTTTTTTTTTTTTTTTTTTTTTGTTGTGTACCTAACCGTCAGGTCATGCGAATGACGAACATGAGCCCCACGAATGCATCGACTCCTCGTCACCGTCCGGACCACCAAACCCTGCGCCTGAAGATTTCGCTTAATACCCTTGTCGACAATGATCCTATTCTTCTACAGTATGTCGCTCATGTGAATGAACGTACACTAGGACAAGCAATGAATCCAAGGGGGAAAGTATGCTTTATATGATGCTTAATCTTTAAGTTCAGCTTCTGATATGTGCCTTTTATCTCTTCTACAATTAGTCCGCACTGGGCATGTCTTCATCCAACCCCAAGCCAACTCGCACTATTCACCTGCACCGATGCTCCTACTCGCCGTGACATTTAGATCCTTAGTTTTCATTTCTACTCCTGAAAAAAAAAATAAAAAAAAAAGATGCTTTATGAAACAACGGCCGATAAACACCCATCCACTTTTGTGCCCTCCGCACCCATGTACTCTGTCGCATTTAACCATTTTCGATTTTGTTCTGTAAATCCTTAAATATTATCTCTTAGGCAACTGCCACTCTCGGCACACTTGATCCTTGGCAACAACATGTAACGCACCACTTCTCACATATTTTTTTTTTGGATCATGGACCAGTGGTATCAAAAGCCTCCAAGAAAGGGGCATTCAACGCTGTCGCATAAAAAAAAATCGAGGCCACCGGCGACACCTGGGACATGACACTTGCAAGTCGCTGAAAAGCAGAAAAGAAAAGGAAGAAAAAAGAAAAGGTCAGAGTCCAAAGACATACCCTACCTTCTTCCTACCCCAACCACCTCAAGGAGTCAGAGGTGGGAAGACCTTTCCCGTCATGGATGCATTTAGCACTTATGAAAAATGCCCACAAATCAACCCTCATTGTGGTGAGAAGGGAAATAGGAAGAAGGAAACGGCCAATGTGTCGCAAGGCTGGGTGTAGGTTGTGCAGTTGGATCTCATCGTCTTATAAAAACTTTTCATACTTCCCTCGCGTGCCTTCTCTCCATGTCCCCTATGAAAGATCCTCATGGCTCTCATTGTGTTGCTCTTTGCTTGGTGGGAAAAAAAGTAATTCTATTTCTGTGCGCGCACTTCGTGATATCCTCATCCTTTGTCAGTGCATCGTGTGCACTGGGAAAAGTTACTCTCAAATCCACCTTAGGGTCTGTTGTATGAGTTCTAGATAATGCAGCCACCGTGGGGTCGTATATGCCAAATATCTTGAGTGTTGCTGCGTATCACGTGGGTGCCCGTCCTTCAGATCACACAGGTTCTCCTTGTCCATGCAGAGGATGTGTTTCTAATGGGTAAATTCTTCATTGCAAACCTGACGGGTCCTGTGCTTCAATGGAACACCGTTCTTGCGGCACGTCTCGGAAGATCGAGTGACGGGGTTCTGGCCGTTCAGGCCGAATTTGGGAAGGGAAAATCAAGGCGGTTGGACAAGAACAGGATGTCATTTTGGCCATGTGGAGATTCCGTTTGCTTGACACAAATACTAAGACCTGAGGACAAAAAAAACAGACAGAGCGGCTCGTATTTCGCAAGACGATTCCCTGCATGATACGATGTCATTCCAGTACTATCGACCTCAAACCTTGAACTGATTCCTCTCATCTCGACAGCATGCTTGAAAACAGCCTCAGCCCTAAAGTGTGTACAATATACAAAAACAAAGCAGACCATGATGGTTTGCTAGGTTAACGATTGGGTAACATGGAACCATAGGGTTCAGTCATGATTCCAAAGCAATGTGAGCCACATTCACTTTGACACAAAAGATAAACAAACTGGCGCAATGGTAACGTACATTGTGGAACGGCAAATATTGCCCAGGCAAACGAAAAGAACTTTGTGATGGGCATCTTGGAGAGAATGGATGTGGGTAGTTGTAGCAATGTCGAGGAGACGCAAGAGAAGAGCGTGAATGCAAAGAGCCAAGGTTGGTTTGGGTTGTTTGGGTAGCCAGGATTGCCAGAAACTTCAAGTAACAACCATCGAGACTACGCTTGAAGCTTTGATAGCCTTCTCAGCCTTTTAATAAAATTATAACGAATAAAGTGCAGGCCATTAGATTTATATTTTCATGAAATGGCATTCACAAGCATGCATACATAATAATACAACATACCAGCTGATCAATCAACTTCTGGAACTCGTCGTCAATATCTTTCTTAGTAATACCCATGAAGGAGCCATCGGATACAACGTTGGCACAATTAGGTATGATCATGGGGAGATGATTATGTGTGGAGAGAGAGGGAGGAATGAGGGAGGTAAATTGGTTCATAAATGTGTGAATTGTGATTGTTATTTATATTCCTGAACTTGGGTGAACTAAGGGAATTCTTGTGCCTAGCAGTCACATGATATCGACCTCGTTTTCATGAACCAATTTATTATTAAGGGTTCGTCTTATAAGTTACAACTCAAATGAGTCGCAAACTAGTGTGTTTGAATCTAACCTGTGCACCCACAAGACAGATATGTGACACCTTGTACAGTGCCATTGCTCCCTTGTCTGTGACATGGTTATACCACAAGTCCAAAGTCGTCAGAGTCGAGTTCATCTGGATGCCTTGAGATAGTGCCTGAGCTCCATTGTCTCCGATCGAGTTGTTTTGTAAGTACAAAGTAGTCAGAGTGGAATTCCTCTCCAGTGCCTCAGCCAGCGCATGCGCTCCATTGTCCCCGATGGAGTTGCCCCACAAATCCAAAGTGGTCAGAGATGAGTTCGTTTTGAGTGCCTGAGATATAGCTAGAGCTCCGTTGTCACCAATCGAATTATCCTGCAAGTATAAAGTGGTCAGAGTCGCGTTGGTCTTGATTGCCTCGTCCAGTGCCTGAGCTCCGATCTCTCCGATCAAGTTGCGCGACAAGTCCAGAATAGTAAGAGTTGAATTTATCTTGAGAGCACCAGCCAATGCTTGAGCTCCACCATCTCCAATTGAGTTGTTCTGCAGGTCCAAAGTAGTCAGAGTCGAGTTCATCTTGAGCGTGCAAGCCAGCGATTGAACTCCACTGCTATTGATCAAGTTGCCAGCCAAGTACAAAGATGTCAGAGTCGAGTCCGTCCTGAGCGCCTCACCCAGTGCCTGAGCTCCATTGTCTTCAGTCAGCTTGCATGTCAAGTCCAAAGTGGCCAGAGTACACTTGCTCTTAAGTGCCTCTGAAAACGCCTCGACTATTTTGAGCAGAATCAAATTACCCTCCAAGCCCAATGTGATCAGGGCCGAGTTGGTCTTGAGTGCCTCAGAAAATGCCAGAAGTCCTTTGTACCATATCAAGTTTCTAGTTAAGTTCAAAGTGGCCAGAGTTAAGTTGGTCTTGAGTGCCTCTCCCAGTGCCTGAGCTCCTCTGTCTCCGATCGAGTTGCTACTCAAGTCCAAAGTGGCCAGAGTTGAGTTGGTCTTGAGTGCCTCTCCCAGTGCCTGAGCTCCTCTGTCTCCGATCGAGTTGCTACTCAAGTCCAAAGTGGCCAGAGTTGAGTTGGTCTTGAGTGCCTCTCCCAGTGCCTGAGCTCCCCTGTCTCCGATCGAGTTGCTACTCAAGTCCAAAGTGGCCAGAGTTGAGTTGGTCTTGAGTGCCTCTCCCAGTGCCTGAGCTCCGCTTTCTCCGATCGAGTTTAATGTCAAGTCCAAAGTGGCCAGAGTTGAGTTGGTCTTGAGTGCCTCTCCCAGTGCCTGAGCTCCGCTTTCTCCGATCGAGTTGCTATTCAAGTCCAAAGTGGCCAGAGTTGAGTTGGTCTTGAGTGCCTTCCCCAGTGCCTTAGCTCCGCTTTCTCCGATCGAGTTTAATGTCAAGTTCAAAGTGGCCAGAGTTAAGTTGGTCTTGAGTGCCTCTCCCAGTGCCTGAGCTCCGCTGTCTCCGATCAAGTTTCTAGTCAAGTCCAAAGTGGCCAGAGTTGAGTTGGTCTTGAGTGCCTCTCCCAGTGCCTTAGCTCCGCTGTCTCCGATCGAGTTTATACTCAAGTTCAAAGTGGCCAGAGTTAAGTTGGTCTTGAGTGCCTCTCCCAGTGCCTGAGCTCCGCTGTCTCCGATCGAGTTTCTAGTCAAGTCCAAAGTGGCCAGAGTTGAGTTGGTCTTGAGTGCCTCTCCCAGTGCCTTAGCTCCGCTGTCTCCGATCGAGTTTATACTCAAGTTCAAAGTGGCCAGAGTTGAGTTGGTCTTGAGTGCCTCTCCCAGTGCCTGAGCTCCGCTTTCTCCGATCGAGTTGCTAGTCAAGTCCAAAGTGGCCAGAGTTGAGTTGGTCTTGAGTGCCTCTCCCAGTGCCTTAGCTCCGCTTTCTCCGATCGAGTTTAATGTCAAGTTCAAAGTGGCCAGAGTTGAGTTGGTCTTGAGTGCCTCTCCCAGTGCCTGAGCTCCGCTGTCTCCGATCGAGTTGCCATACAAGTTCAAAGCGGCCAGAGTGGAGTTGGTCTTGAGTGCCTCTCCCAGTGCCTGAGCTCCGTTGTCCCCGATCTTGCAGCTCTGTAAGTCCAAAGTGATCAGATTCGGGATGGTTTTGAGTGCCTTGAATGCCTCAGCCAATGCCTCAGGTCCTTTGGTTGTGATCATGAGCGATGTAACAGGCATGGTACCAGCGATAGAGTCTGAATAATAAAATCGATAGGTCTGGGAGACGAGAAGAAATGAGTGAAAGTCATAAAAGACTGAAATAATTGAAGAGCGGGAATTGTGAAATTCGAAGTTCATTCCACTCCTTCAGTTTTGATTCAGGATGGGGCGAAGTAATGAATAATTTTTTAAGTTTCATGATTCTGACTCTGGATAGGGCGAAGCACATGCACAACTCTTAATTTGATCGGGGTACTTTTCGTTCTTTGCTTTGTCTTCAGTGTCGACCATTGTCCACATTTCTTTTTCCTTCATTCAACACAGTTCCAATCTTGGTCCAGGGCACTCAAAGTCTCGCAGCTTCCCTCAATTCTGCCCTTGACTCTATACAGCAAAACCTCTCCCTCATTTGCCACAACATTTCGTCTCACCTCTGTCCAACACACAACCCGCATTTGTACCTATTCTCTGCTCATTCCTCGTTTTCTCCAGACACCCAACATTATAGTCATCCACCGGGCGCCAGAATCTTACCATACACACCTGTGGCGGTTGAACTTTTTGAACTGGATATTCTTGGGATTCTTCACTTTCAAATTGCGCCTCGGTATAGCCTGGAGCAAAGCTTCAGATCGATCGCCAAGAAGAATGACACCCCACCAAGCGTCTAAGATTATATCGAAACCCTCCTGGACGATAACACAGGTCTGAACGACATTTTGATCAAAGCTGGCCTCTACGTGCGCGTCAGGGAGCGCCTGTGTTTGGTCATGCATGACTCTTCGTACGTACAGCGACTATGCGACACAACTATTCAATACACCACTCCACGAAAACTCATGTACTATACATTGATTGAAATATCATCATCAATAGGTTACACTTACTTCAACGAAAGAAGCTCTCAAAAATGCATAGATCATTTCCAACATGTTCTTCTCAGATGAAAACAAAGAGAGATCGAGCAATCGCAAGCGCCACCGAGAGGGTCAGCCATCTTCAGGATGCAGCAAGAAAAAGTCGAAAAGGCTGTTAGATCGGAAAACGCGTTATCCTCATCCTCACCCTCGACTTTGCTGCACTCCTGGGAGAAAACAAACAACTTTTAGGTCAAGGCCTGACTCGCAGGCACACATTTTCAATGCGGCTTCAAGTGGTTCACCATGGAGCTTCTGCAATACAGACTAGTGACGGAATCAAGGAGACGGTGCGAGAGTTCTTCTTTAGTCTGATCCCGAGTTCGACAAATGGCCTGCAGCCTAAGCTTTTGAACAGCAGACGGATATCAAGTTCGTTTCAAGAGCTGCTTGAGGAATACTTTCAGCCATGTCTGTCGCGGGATCCCCAGAGCGTGGAACTGAATGAAGACCGTTACGTCTGGAAGGTGATGAATAAGGTCGCCGATAAGTGGGCGATGAAATCATCGGGATTCGCGCGCCAGGTCGGGTTTGGTGGGACCCTCCACTCAACTCTGCTGTGGATTCCCACACATGTGCCTGGTACCGACTTGCTTACGAACGATATCGAGATCCTTGGGGAGTCTGTTTCTGAGTTAGACAGCACTACAGCGCAATACTCCGCCACCGTTTATATGAACAGGAAGTCGTGCTGGAACAAAAAGGTACTAGAGCTTAATCGACCTGCAGTAAGCGTTGAAGAAGTTGGAGATTAGCCTTGCAGTGAGCTTCGTCGCTCTACTGGGTCCCTGAGTCAAGAAGAAGGACGCGACATTATTCGGTGTGTTGTTTTCAGGTAACGCTTTTAATTAATGCTGGCTTTGCCATAGTATAGTTTCTTGGAGCACAGATACTCACTTCATTTCTATCTCCATACCCAAAGGCCCCAAGATTATTTTCTTGGAGACTAGAACTGTTAGAGACCATGTTCTGATGTACGATGCGAGATCCTTTGTCATCCTAAGCTCTGTGACTAAGTGTAGCGAGGTGGTTCAGGGCGTTGTCAGGTTCATAGACATGAAGTGTCGCATCACGATCATAGCCGAAACTATTATTGGAGGAGACACTGATGAGTCAAAACGGCAAGTGACCATAGATCAGCCTGCGGAAAAAAAGATTGAAGGCAACCAAAGCTGCTGCTCATAAAAAGAGGATATCTATCAAGATCATGCTCATCAGCAGTGTCAACCCGTTCAGTGTGGGATCCAGTTCGCCTAAGTTTGGAGGTCCCCTGCACCGGACTGGCAGCGTGGGTCGCTCGTCGCTCATCAGTTGGAAACCAGCGACCACTGCTTGTGTGAGCGTGGCATGCGGGCCTATTTGCCGGTGCTCTGATGAATATGAGGGGACACGGAATGTCAGGCCATAGACGCCACCAGGAAGCGCATGAGCGTGCATTCACTATTGTGCTACTATTTTTTTTTTTTGAACTTTGTCCCTTTTCATTTTCTCTTTAATACCAACTACACTTGTATCTAAATAAGCCCTACCTAATACCTTTAATAAGAAGCAAAGACAAGTCCTGCAAGCCAGCCAACATACCACCACCATAATTTGCTACAACATCAATTGGAAAAAGAAGCCTGATTCTATCGGTTCCCTGCGCACACTTGATGGGAATTAAGCACCAAAAAAAGCAAACCAGAACTATCGGCTTGTCAAACTAGCACGAGTCGCTTGTTGAGGAAGTACCGATCTGCTGGGAATGTTTTTTTTCTTTTTTATTACAAGGCAACTATTTACATTGATGATTGCAAAAGGCCGCATGGCCACATCTTAAGCATTTTCGTGCATCAGTCTAGTTTTTAATGAAAGTGTGCTAATGTTCTACTATAAATCTTATGTCCTGCGACACTTGAAGCAGTGAACGGGCTTCAATGTATCCGATCGAGTTGCCAACCAAGTTCAAAGTGGCCAAAGATGAGTTCATCTCGAGTGCCTCAGCCATCACTAGAGCACCATTGTCTCTAATCAAGTTGTACCCCAAGTCTAAAGTGGTCAGAGTCGAGTTGGTCCTGAGTGCCTCAGCCAGTGCCAGAGCTCCACTGTCCCCAATTGAGTTTCGCCACAAGTTCAAAACAGTCAGAGTCGTGTTGGTCTTGAGTGCTTCAGAGAGCGCCAGAGCTCCGTCATCTCCTATACGGTTGTGCGGCAGGTCCAAAGTGGTCAGAGTCGAGTTGATCTTGAGTGCCTCAGAAAGTACCAGAGCTCCGTTGTCTCCAATTGAGTTGCCCCACAAGTCCAAAGTGGTCAGAGCAGAGTTTTTCTTGAGTCCATCAGATATTGCCAGAGCCCCATTGGCTCCGATCGCGTTGTTCTGCAGGTACAAAGTGTTCAGAGTCGAGTTGTTCTTGAGTGCCTCAGACAGTGTTAGAGCTCCGTTGGACCCGATCAAGTTGCCCCACAAGTCCAAAGTGGTCAGAGTCGAGTTAGTCTTGAGTGCCTCAAACAGCGCCTGAGATCCGTTGTCTCCAATCGAGTTGTTCTGTAAGTCCAAAGTGGTCAGTGTTGAGTTGGTCTTGAGTGACTCGGCCAGTGCAAGAGCACCATTGTATCTGATCGAGTTGCCAGCCAAGCTCAAATTGGATAAACCTGAGTTGGTCTTGAGTGCCTCAGCGATCACCAGAGCATCATTAACTTCAATCGAGTTGTACCCCAAGTCTAAAGCGGCCAGAGTCGAGTCAGTCTTGATTGCCTCGGCCACTGCCTGAACTTCCTTTTCTCCAAACAAGGTTCTCTGCAGGTTCAAAGTAGTCAAAATTGAGTTGGTCTTGCGTGCCTCAGAAAATGATAAGACGGCTGTGTCCTCAATCATGCCCTGTCGCAATTCCAAAGTAGTCAGAGTCGAATTGGTCTTGAATGCCTCGGAAAATGCCAGAAGTCCTTGGTACCAGATTGAGGTGTCGAGCATCTTCAATGTGGTCAGAGTCGAGTTGGACTTGAGTGCCTCAGCCAGTGCCACAGCCTCGACGTCTCCAATCTTGCTGCCGGTCAAGGCCAAAGTTGCCAGAGTCGAGTTGGTCTTGAGTGCCTCAGCAAGTGCTTGAGTTCCATTGCCTTCAATCGAGTTGCCAGCCAAGCTCAAAGTGGTCAGTGTTGAGTTGGCCTTGAGTGCCTCAGCCAGTACCAGAGCCTCGACGTCTCCTATCTTGTTGTCGGTCAAGTCCAAAGTTGTCAGAGCCGAGTTGGACTTGAGTGCCTCAGCCAGCGCCACAGCTTCGACGTCTCCTATCTTGTTGTCGGTCAAGTTCAAAGTTGCCAGAGTCGAGTTGGACTTGAGTGCCTCAGCCAGCGCCAGAGCTCCAACGTCTCCAATCTTGTTGCCGGTCAAGGCCAAAGTTGTCAGAGTCAAGTTGGTCTTGAGTGCTTCAGCCAGTGCCAGAGCTCCATTGCCTTCAATCCAGTTACTAGTCAAGTTCAGAGTGGTCAGAGTCGAGTTGGTCTTAAGTGCCTCAGCCAGTGCTTGAGTTCCATTGCCTTCAATCGAGTTGCCTTGTAAGTCCAAAGTGGTCAGAGTCGAGTTGGTCTTGAGTGCCTCAGCCAGTGCCAGAGCTCCGTTGCCTTCAATCCAGTTGTGCCCCAAGTTCAGACTGGTCAGAGTTGAGTTGGTCTTGAGTGCCTCAGCCAGTGCAAGAGCTCCATTGCTTTCAATCGAGTTGCCTTGTAAGTCCAAAGTGATCAGAGTTGAGTTGGTCTTGAGTGCCTCAGACAGTGCCTGAGCTCCCTTATCTCCGATTGAGTTGCTGTACAAGTACAAAGTGGCCAGAGTTGAGTTGGTCTTGAGTGCCTTTCCCAGTGCTTGAGCTCCGTTGTCTCCGATCGAGTTGTTATACAAGTCCAAAGTGGCCAGAGTTGAGTTGGTCTTGAGTGCCTCAGCCAGTGCCAGAGCTCCATTGCCTCCAATTGTGCTGCCCCGCAAATCCAAAGTAGTCACAGAGTTAGTCTTGAGTCTCTCTGCCAGTGCTTGAGCTCTGCTGAATCCGAGCTGCGACATTGCAGGCATGGCTCCAATGATGATAGAGTCTGAGAAATAAAAAGGATAGATTTAAGAGTGGCAAATGGAAACAAAAGTCATAAACGATGGATGTGAATGGAAGAGGGAATCGAGAACTTCGAGATCCATCCAATCGCGCATGTGAAGAAGGAATAATTTTGGTGCTGACTCTTGATAGGGCGAAACATCTTTCTCGGGATTAACATCCATTTCAACTTTTTTTTTCTTTGGTGGTTTTGTATTTCACAAACAAATAAGCTTCCGCTTGCTTAAGATCTTATAGTTTTATTGGACAAGATTTTTTACGCCCGCTCTAGTTCAGTGTTTTTGAAGGTATTCGTCTAGTTTATAAAAAATGATCCTGTTCATAGACGAACCATGTATCCCAAAGTGGAACGAATTGATGGGGAGAAACGAAAGAGGAGCGCGGTGTTGAAAGTGGCACCAAGTGAGTTGGATGTGCCTTTGCTCTGTGTCATTTAGGGTGAGGGTGCACCAAGCATTTTTACCGAGTGGATCGAACGCATAGACACGCTTTGTGGAAGAAGGCTCAGCCCAAAAACACGCTGATGTTAGAAGACATCTCAGTGTGAGTGACATCCCACAGGAACGCGGCGTGAATCGCTGGATCACGAGAAGGTGCTTGGTTGGACCATCTCCTTTTATGAGGGTATCTGTGTGTTCTCCCACTGAGGAAATAGAGACGAGTGAAGAAAAAAGCCTTTTTTTCTTTCGTGTTCAGGCTAGCTGTGGGTAAATAGGCCCTCTCACTTGTTTTTCATTTGTGCATCCATTGGTGCATTGATCGAGATGGGACAACGATGTAGTGTCCGAGGATTTGCTGTGTACGTGTAAGCCCCAATATTCTTTGAAAGGGCCCCAGAAGTCGCGTGACACGAGTACGGAAAAATATGCCACAAAAACAAAATATAGAGCTTGCAATCTACCTGTCCGTATCCGGGTTATGAGAAAAGGTGTTAATAGCCATTCCAAATAAAATCATGGTCCTTTGCTTTTTGACTCTCTAACGTAGGTGAATGACGCACTCACACAAAGGGAGGAGGGAAACAATATGTGCTTTCTCCTCATAGAATGAAGGATGGTCTTCGGGCCTAGAGAGACCGAGCTTGGCAGGTAGTTTGATAACATAATGAGTCAGTTACGTGGGCTGAATGCAAATAATAGCACAGAACCCATTTGTGTAGCCGCTCCTCCAGTGCGATAGGCGAAGCTCTAGGAAGCAGTTCTTTGGTTGGATTTCTGGCTGGTTCGTGACATCTCCCTTGCCACTGCGTGTGTTTTCTTCGTTCCAGGTACAATTATCAAATATATTAACTCATCTAAATTGTAATAAAAGTCTTCTTTTTTTCATTTCGCTAAGCTACAAAGCGCAAACAGCAAACGCTACATATCTTTTCTCGCTTCTACAGCCATTGCAACCAAGTACAATCCATCTGCGCATACTTCAACGGATTCGACGCCTGCGAGATCAAGTCCAGAATCGTCTGGTTCGCCGGGATATTCGTTCCGCGCCCCTTCTCCCGCTCGGGCTTGCACGACAAGATCGACGTCCGCTTCAGCACTTGCTCCACCGTCGACGTCACCCGCTCGCCCAAGTTCTGCTCATTCAACGGCTTCATCCCCGCCGTAAACCAGCTCACCAGCTCGTCCCGGATAAAGATCCCCAGGTACTGGTCAAACTCAAACTCGGGCTCTGTTAGGCACCGTGCAATCGACATCAGCGAGCTTGTGAACACACCCTCCACCCCTGTAGGCGTAATAAAGTGCTGGATGTTGGGCGTGAACCGGAACGGCACCGGCTCCGAGTTCGAGAAGGTCGTCGTCTGTGGTGAGAAGACCGGCAGCATGTCCGACGTCCATACATTGCCTGTCTGCAACGAAATAAACCACTTGGTCGGGAACCGGTGGCCAATGCTCATGATGTACGTCAAGAACGTGACCGACGCCATCTGGGTCGTAAACTGCTTGCGGATCATCCACAGGTCCGTGTACGACTTCATGTTGCGCGTCATAAAGTCCGTCAGGATCGTCTCGGGAATCATCTTGGACGCGATTTCATCCGCAATCTCCATCTTGAGATTCAGCATCTCGGCCTGCTTCTTCATGTCCATGCCGGCCTTGACCTTGGCCGTGTAGTACATGATTGGGTCATCCTTGTGGATTCCGATCATGTTGCAGTGCTCCTCAAAGATGCTGTGGAGGGAGGCGTATGAGGGGTCATCTTGAAGGATGCGGATCTGGGGGGCCAGAGGAATGATCAAGGGCAGGTGGAAGAACAAGTTCCTCTTGCGGCTCTCTTTCTTGCGCTCCAAGATTCTATGGGAAAAGATTAAGAGAGAGAGAGAGAGAGAGAGAGAGAGAGAGAGAGAGAAATAGGTTAGCGAGAGAGAAATAAAATCAACTTGTCCAAGCTGACTATAATAAAAAATAATAAAAAAGACTTACCCGTTCAGGATTCTAAAAAGCTGCATGACACGCTCCTCACGGCGTCCCTGTCTCGAGGCTGGTTGCTGGACAATGAACGGATGGACACTTCCGTCATGACCTCGGATCGTCAGTCGACGCGTGCAGTTCATGGGTCCACGCAAAAGCTCGACCTCCGACTCGAAGCGATCAATCCTGACAAAGTCGTTGCTATTGTCCTTGAGCAGTAAGTACTGACCAGGAACCTCCACATCGTCAAACTTCTGGTGCTGGAACTCGGCCAAGTAGTGGCTCCAGTTCTCCAACTGCTGTCGACGAGGCTTGCTGTCCAGAATGTCCTCAAATTTGTCGCGCCACTGCTGCAGGCGGGTCACAAACTGGCTCAGCGTCGGCTTGTTGGCAATAAAGTCGTGCACAAAGGCGGCCTTGACCTGGGGCTGGAATAAGTTCTCAGAGAACCTGGCCAGGTTCGCTTCGGTTACGGCGGAGAGTTGCTCGCTTTCGTTGTTGAGGATGAGACGCTGGAAGAGTTGCTATTCCAAATGAAAAGCGAGGTTAGATATCCACTCTTGGGAATACCTTCATACAAAAATACATATCACACTACACATATAGCAGCTACATTACCTGGAAGCTGTCGGTCAAAAGCGCAACGATCAATCGGTACATGTCCTCCTCGGGCGAAGGCTTCAGTCGCTGTTGAATCTGATCAACCATCGACTCCATGGACAGTGCAAGCAGAGGGAATGCAGTCTTCAGGATGTTCATAATGTCATCCACATGCTCCCATGGTTTCCTGATAGGCGACACTCCTGCAGCGTTCAAAGCTCCACCGGGTCGCTGGGCGGCAACCTGGCTCAGGCGTAACTGGGCCTGCGTGTGTGCTTGCGCCTGAATCTGAGCTTGTTGCTGCGCTTGGCCGTGGAGCTGAGCTTGAGCTTGGACTTGACCCTGAGCGGTTGCAAGGGCCTGTGCCTGGGCAGGACTCTGTGGCTGTTGCTGCAACGCTTGAAGATTGGCCTGAGTATGGGCGAGCGCTTGGGCGTGCATCTGGACTTGTGTCTGAGCATTTGCCAAGTTCTGGGCAGTCGCCTGAACGAGTGCCTGGGCCTGCATCAACTGTGCCTGGTGTTGCTGTGCCGCCTGTTGCTGGGCTGCTTGCTGAGCAGCTTGTTGTTGGGCTTGCTGTTGCGCCTGCTGTTGAGCTTGTTGCTGCTGGGCTTGAGCTTGTACCTGCTGAGCGTTGTTGGCGTTGGCGGGCTGAGGCGATTGAGGAACAGCAGTAGCAGCAGCTGGTGTCGAGACAGATGAGGGGCTGGCCTCCGACGACGCTGCAGGCTGAGTTGTAGGTGTAGACGAGGCAGGTCCCTGGGTCGTAGGGGTGCCAGCAGAAGAGGTCACCGGTGTTGTCGGTGTTGCAGGAGTGTTCGACGTAGGTGTGCCTCCAGCCTCCTTGGCCTGAGCACTCTGTGGTTGCTGAGCTGCCTGCGCCTGTTGCTGTTGAGCCTGTTGCTGTTGCTGGTTCTTGCGGATCGATGTGTACTCTTCCTTCAAGGTCCTGAGCGAGAAGTGCAAAGCCTAAAGTGGAACAAGAAATAAAAAGAGTTAGTAAAGTGCATCCAAAATTTCTTCCGCGAAATAAACTTGATAAGGCGCGTGAGTTTCTTACCTGAGGGTAAGTCTTGGCAATCTTGAGCAAAATATGGCGAGCATGCTTCGCTTCTTTGAGATGAGTCAGCGACGAAAGCAGCTGTGGGATGAAGGTGATCCAGTACCACACGGGGACTTCGCCCTTGAAGGCCTCAAAGGCGCGGTAGACGGTGCCCTGGCTGTCGTCCTGGGTCATAAGCCACTGGATACGGACAAGGTACTTTCGCGACTTGGCGTTCTTGTAGATTCCAGCGGCTTGGAGGTAACAGCTGACTGCATGGCTGGCCAGGGTGATCTCCTTGGGCTTCTCCTTGAACTGCTGGTCGTTGTAGTGTCCCCAGGCGGCCCAGGCCTTGGCCAGTCCCAGATCGATCTGCACCGCGTTCACAAAGGCCATGTTGGCTTCCTCGTGCAGAGACAACTTGGCGAGGAACATGCCCTTCATGGTGAAGAACTCGGCCTTCTGGTTGGGGCTGAAGTACATGAGATTCGTATTGTTGATCACCTCTAGTCCTGTCGTCAACTCGGCCTCGTTCTGGAAGTGGCACTTGGCTTGCTCACGAAGCTTCAAGAACGCCTCCTGGATTTCAATATTGGGAAGGGTGTAGATTTTGGTCAACTGGTTGATGCACACCTCCGACAGCTCGTGCTTCCTGGCCACATGAGCGAATCGGTTGATGATCCAAGCGGTTTCGTGGTATCCGCGGTACGCAAACGAGTTCGAGTTGGAGCCTCCTGTGCCGGGAGTCACCGAGGGCAGTTGATGAATCAGAGGCAGATAGGTCTTGTTGATCGCCGAGAAGATGTGCTGACGCCAAGCTACAAGGTCGCTCCAAACATTGATGTCGTCCCAGGTGTTTGGCAGGCGCTCTCTCCATGTCTGCAGTGTGCTCTTGAGATCCTGCGACTTGTTTTCCAGGTTCAGTGCAGTTGTGTTGGCCAAGCTGGCATAGATCTGGCTGGCTTCGCTGAGTTCGACGAACTGCTGGAACACCTGCAGCAACGGAACGTGCGTCTGGGAGACAATTTCGGGCAAGGTGTGCCACTTCCAAAGTGAGAGCTGGACACCCTCTTCGCACAGCTTGAGGAAGTCCGCGGGGCTGGCATCCGTAGGCTGGGCATGAGGCTGATTGGCCTTGATCAGGGCTAGGAATGACTCAAACACCTTGCGGCGTGGAGTGGGTGCATCAGGGATCGAGTACACTAGCTGCTCCATCATTTCGCGCTCGGCAGTCCAGTCCGACAGACGCCAGTTGGACTCGAGAAGAAGCTCCGTGTTGTTCTCGTGCTTGGCCAGATCGGACAAAATATCCCAGGACTGCAACTTTTGTGTGCAAGTGATCCAGTGGTCTTCCCAAAGAGAGTACTCGGACTCTGTAAACTGAAGAGCGCCTGTCCTGGCCTTGTTTACAGCACTTTCGTACATGATCTGCGCCTGCTGCCACATGCCGTTTTGCTCGTATGAGATGGCAGCATTGGTCTCCGAGTACAAGCATCGGCGGCGCCAGAGACCGTAGAACATGTCCTCCTCTCCCAAAGTGACATACAGCTCCGCTAGGGCGTCCAGTGTGCTATTGCGCAACTTTTCCTCGTCCTTGACACCAGCAATATCATTGGGCTTGCCGTCAGGGATTGAGTTCTGCAATAGATTGGTGGCAATGTGCCAGGCACAGAACCGCTTGCCGAGGAACTTGACAAGATGGGGCGGCAGACGAATGGATGGAGTGCAGCGTGAGATACCCTCCAAGAGAGCCTGGATGACGTTGGGGCGGGCATCCATCTGTTTGTTGTGGTACTCCTTAGCGAGCAGTGGGATCAGAATTTTGACAAGCTCCTGCTTCTCCTTGGATGTGGTAGCCGACCAATAGAGAGGGAACAAGTCGGTCCAGAGACGATGAGCGACAGTGACATCCAAGTGCTGGAGCTGCTTGAGTGGCAAAATCACATCGCTTGTGCTCAGTTGGTTGATCTGGGTCAAAAAATCACGGTGCTTCTGCAAGAACTTTGTCAGCTCCTCGGGCGTGTTGACGGTTCCTTCGACAGCCTTTTCCGTGATGGAAGTGCCAAGGCGTTGAAGCGGCTTTGTCTGCAGACCATCCGACGACAAGGACAGCTGCCTGGACTTGGTCACAACGCCAAAGAGAATGTCGAGCGCTTGTTGCAACCAGCACTGGCCTCCAAGGTATTCCCACGACTGTCCGCCGATGACATAGGTAAGGCGAGTGTACAGTGATCGCCCAATGCTCCTGTCAAAGATCTCTGCAAACTGGTTTCGGATCCTAGGGTTGTCGCTCCGGGTACCCATTAAGAAAGCCTGCTCGAGTCGAACTGTCAACTCAGATCGTGCAAAGCTAGGGTCGTTGTAGATGGTCACCACCAGGTCCAAAAAGTCTTCCACGAGCTTCTTGTCTCCACGGGTCTCGAGGCACATCATCTTGACCATAAGGCTGGCCTTCTCCTTGATCGTGGGGAAGGTCTCAGTCTTGCCAGTGACCCACTCAGTTACCATGTCCAAGATGGCTCGCGAAAGCTCAACATCGGTTGACTTTTCAATCAGTTGGATAAGCGAGGTGAGGTACCATCTGCGCTGGTCACCGAGGTGTGAGATCCGAAGCTTGATCAGGCGCAAAGCCATGATCAGTAGGTTGCTCTGAGAATCCGGTCCAGCGGCCTGGGGAGCGGGTGTTTGGGCTGGAGCAATATGGTCCTTTGTAAGCTTGCTGATGACCTTCATGACTCCAGGGACGAAGGGGTCGATGGTATCCTGACGGTACTGGCACGACGACTGGATCAGGGTCAACACGGAGAACAAGTTTGTGAGGTTCTGGAGTCCATCGGTGATAATAGCATCCACTGCGCCAATGAACGAAGTCACGTCGGCCGGCAAGGTGACGGAGGCGGATACAGACGCAGATATGTGCTTGTAGATCAGATCCATGATAGGCTGCAGGTTGGTGACGATCCTGGGGTTGTCGGAAAGAAGACACTTATCGAGCAGGCGGTAGAGCTGGGAAATGTTGCTCATAAACCAGGCACCGGACTTGTTCTCAAGAAGGACCAACAGCACCTCGAGAGAGTTGCACGTCACCACCTGGTTCAGATCCGTGAGCTCTGGAGGAAGGAGAGTCCGCTCAAAGAACTGCAGCTTGACGTTGATCTCGGGCCAGAACTCGGCAGACAAGAACTCTTTCAAAAGTTCCACGGCACGGTATGGCAGACCTTTCTTCGCCAAAGGCTCAGGGAAGGCACAAGCAAATCGGACCAAGAAGCTGAGGACATTCTCGCGCAGGCCGAGGTTGGGTGTGTACGACTCGGACGTTGAGGGAGCCGCAACGGAGATCTCGCTGGTGGCTGGGGCATCCACGTCCATAACAGATTTAGACTCGGAAATGCGGCGGCGCTCCCATTTCAAGATCAGTTCGGCCAGGTTAATCGTCAATGCACGGCTCTCAACGCTGGCGTTCTGCACAAGACCCAGTTTGGACAGAGTGGTGACAATCTGGGGCAAGAAGTGCTCGCGGCTCTCGTAGAACAAATCAGGGTGACGAACAAGAAGCTGGTACACGTTCACCAACTGTGATCCGCTGTGGCCATCCTCGACAAGCACACGCTGGGTCCAGCGTGCCCATGTGGGGTTCTTGGGGGAATCGGCCGTGTTGTTGATCCTCTTTGGCAGCACTGGGGCGATGATATCGAGAGCTTGCTTGACCAAAGCTCGTGCTTCTGACTGATGAGCTCTCAACAGTGCAACGTAGATCTGGATAATGATCTTGCTGGGAGTGTCGTAGGCGGCAATGAACCGGGCAATAAGCACGTAAGCGGCTTGCTTCCCAGTGATGTCGTCAATCTTGAGATAGTTCCAGCCGAATATGATGATGTCCTTCCTGGCGTCCGCAATGAGATCCGACGCGAACTGGAGAATCAGCGACGTCATCTGCAACAGCTCAATCTTGAGGGCGTCGTCTGAGTACAGGTTGTCGTCTGAGCTCTCGTTCAAGAGTGGCTGCCAGATCTTGGAATGGATCTCAGTGATCATGGCATGGTCGATCACGGCCTGGTAGTCGCTGGGTCCACGGGTAAAGGCCACCAGGAGCATGGGGTTGATGATGACACGGAGAGCCTGCATCTTGACACCCTGAGAAATCTCGCGGTCCTGGAAGATGACGAGGAAATGGTCCAGGATCGCCCGTTTCCGTGCAGCTGGCGCCTTGATCGCAATCTCATCAATGTAGAACAGCTTCAGGAAGCTAAAGTCGATCACGGTCTCCTGGGTAAAGATGCTGATCATCTCAAAGATCACCTCAACATCGTCTGGCTTGTGGTTCAGGTACAGGATAAAGGCCTCCACCAAGTACTGAGACTCGCGCAATCTGGCAAGTGACAGCGAGTCCTCGTTTTGGAGGCGTTCAACTCGGCCGGGGGCACGCCACATGACCAGAAGCGCATCCAAGACGGGTCTGTTGGATGAGATAAAGTCGGGGTTGAACTTGCAGATCGACCGTGTGATGGACAAGCCGTGGAACTGGACAGCAGGGTCGGCGTCGCTGAAAGTCTTAGCGATTAGCTTCTCTGGGTTGCGGATGATTTCCTCGCGCAATGGGGCTGCAAACTCGGTGGAAAGCAGATCAACAAACAGGCGGCTGTGACGGTCCTGGGTCAGGCGGTCCAAAAAGTAGTCGACCGACTCGTCGTGGTAACGGTTCAGGAACTTAAGCAGCGAGTGTCTGAAGGGACTCGACATGGAACGGCAGAGGTGGCTCTCCATCTCGAGGACAACAGTCACCAGATCGTCTAGGAAGATATTGGCGGCCTGGGGGAGCAGGCAGAACACGTTGAGAATACCAACAATAATCCTGATCTCTTGGTTCTCGCTCAAGGGTTTGCCAGCACACTCTTGCAACATGGTTGGTTCGGCCCACTGCCGCAAGTGATCCAGAAGCTTCTTGCCGATCTCGACCTTGAAGTAGTTGGTGAGAAGTTCCAGCAATCGAGCCAAGCCTTCCAATCCAGCTACTGTAAGACGCTTGTAGTCGGACAGATTCATCAAAATCGGACGGAGACCAGCCTGGAGAAGGTCCCTGGGCAACTTGTGCTGCTGGGCCAGAACCTGCTTGAGCCCTTTGTTGGCAACCTCGACAACCTCAGAGGATTTGCTGTAGAGCGACTTGAAGAAGACTGAGATGATGCGCTGACGGGTTGTACTCTGCTTGGGCGAGCAAAAGTCGTTACATGCCATGGCGGCTGAAAGAAGCTTGATGCAGACAATACGCAAGTTGATCAGCGACGAGGCGTTCTTGTACTGAGAGGTCCGGGGAACCAATGCTTGGTCTTCGGCATCCGCCAGTGCCAGTGCCTCGTGGAGCAGGCGAACAAGCTCATCGTTGAACTCGAGGAAGGGTGGACGCAGAGAAAGGCAGAAAGTGATGGCATCGATGTGGCCAATCTGCATGGCGAAGGGCAGAGCTCGAAGCGGTTTGGCAAAGATGGGCAGCAAGAGGCGGTCACGGACGGGAGCCAACAGATCAGTGACATCGCTCCCTGTTAAGTCGGCTAGCAGCTGGAAGGACGACTGAATGGTTTCTCTCACGGAGCTGTTGGAGTTAGACAGCTCTGAGATCAGCAATCCGATCAGGTTGTTGAACTTGGCTTTGCGTTCAGCAGACTCGACATTGTCTTCGGGCCGGTTGCAGACCTTCAAAACGTGTGAAAGGGTCTGAGTTGCATCCTCGACATTTCCTGTGGCCAGCTCGGGAGACATATCCTTGAGGATGTAGAGCAATGCCTTGACAAACTCGAGCTCGTGATCCAACATCCATTTGACGCCCATGTCCAGCTGAGAGCACATGATCGAGATACCAAAGCACCCTCCGCTCTTGCGGTACCACTCCTGCTTATAGCAGCTCGACGAGAAACGAGTGGCGAACAGGTGGAAGACTGGCAGCTGGAAGAGAACCTCCTTGCTTGAAGTCACGGTGGTGCATGTCTCGTGCAAGATTTGGAGAGCCGACTCAGCAAGTTTCCTGAGAGGGAGGTTCTCCGAGGTCATGATATCCACGACTGCGTCGACAAAGATGTTGGTATCCAAATGCATCTGGCCCTTGATGTGGTGCACATCGAAAGTGAGTGCCTTGCCCTCCTTGAAATCCATAGCTTCACCAACCTGGAGCAGAGCAAAGTGGTGGATCAGTCCTTGCAGGAATGGCCAGGCATCATCCTTGAGCTCTTCAATGGAAGCTGCCATGAACAATGAACGCAGAACCAGGTTCAACGCACGCTCCTGGGCTAACTTTTTTCCTGCTGGTGGTGGCTTTGTCTTTTGCGATCTCTTGGTGTCAAACTTGCTCAAATTGCCGGCATCCGTGTCCACGTCCATGGCGTTGGTGACCACACTCAAGCGAGATGTTGGCTCCTGTGAGGTGAACACCATAATGCGGCGGCGGATTTGCTCGTCCAAGTTGTCGGGACCGAGAGAAGTGTCGATCAAAAGTGGAACGCATCCCTTCAGGAACTTGTAGGCGTGCTCTCTGTAAAAGAGATCTGCGTTGCCATCCTCCAAGGTCTGGGAAGCGAGTGCCAGCGAAGCGTCGAGCGGCAAGGTGTGGGGCTTGAGCGTGGGATCAAAGTATATCTTGATGTCGACACCGATATCCGCGGGCGAATGATGCTGGAGCTTGGGAGGGTACTTGAGCATGCGGCGGTTCCGGCCTCCCAACTTGCCGAGGATGCGCATGGCGGCATGGCTGTGCACAGGGCTGTAGGGGAGTGGGCGAAGATGCTTCCAGAGAGCGTTCATCAACTCAGTGATAACAGGCGCCATGATTGGGTCAAGGAACTCCTGGGTCAAGTTATCAATGCACAGCTCAAGCGTTCTCAGACCCTGGCTCACTAATTCGGAACTAGCCTGCAGTGCCAAGACGAGAGGGTTCATGAGGAAGTTTAGGTAGGGCAGCAGCACACTCAGACGCACGGGAACTGTGAGACAGAGCTCCACAAACAGCTCTCGCATGTGCTGCTTGTTAGCCAGCGCCAAGAGACCGTTGAGGCCTTCGAGAAGAACCTGAAGGAGAGGCTTCACCTCATTGTAGAGCAACTCGAATCGGCCTCCACCGATGCTCCGGAAGAGGGACCGCAGCAAAACAAAGTAGTTGACTGGCTCTTTCGCCTTCGTTGACAACTTGATCGAGTTCATGATGATGTTGCCCAAGTGAGGCTGGAGGACAATTTCGTTGACGTCTGGGAAGAGGGTGACAGCCATGAAGGCAATCTTGAAAAGACGAAGGATCACTGAGGAGTAGTTCTGGTCCTCCCCGCCCAGCTTATCCAGCCGATCCACCAAGAAACGGAACAGGATCCCGGCAAAGTTCTGCGACACGTTCTCATTTGCGAGGAAAAACTGTGGGATCTGGAGCAGCGAAATGTTGAGCAGGGTCTGGTCAAAGAGGAAGCCCATTTGGGAGGTGAACACTTCTTGGAAAATCGCTGGATCTGCGATCGTGAACACCAGTGCGAAGTGCTCAAGCGTCTCCTTTTCCTCCTTTGAAGTTGGTCCCAGCCTTCCTGTGGGTGTCGCGTCCAGATTTGACTTGTCGCTAACAGTCTTTGCAGCAGGGGCAGGGTTGTCGATGCCATCCAGTGTGTAGTAGTCGAAGCACTTCAAGCCTTCCTGGAAAAGTCGAGTGAAGATCTCGGCCTGCTCCTGAACAAAGTCCCGTGCTGTTGGGTTGGTGACTCCAGCCACCGCAGGCTCGTTCAAGTTTTTGAGGTTGATCAAGATCGTCTTCAGTCCCGCCACCAAATTTTTGAACAGAAATCGACCATCTGCGAGTATATTAGTTAAGAGTGAGATGAATGTCAGTGACGGTTTCTTTTCTCTTTTTTTAGATACCGAATACGTGTCACAAAAAAAGCTGCCTGATTCCTACCTTTTGCTGGATCCACCTGGATCTCGGTCGAGCCAGTGGAAGTGTGGATGGACCGAGCCTTCTCAAAGTCAAAGTCGTCGTCAGCAGCCTCGTCGCCGTTCTTTTTGCGCTCAGCCTGCTTTAGGATGCCAGGGAACGCCAGATTGAGTGCCGCGAATTTGTTGGTGAACGTGTCCAGGATTTTGATGAGAAGGATTTTGCCTAATAATAAGTTGAAGTTGTTATACACAAGAAGAGGTCTGTTAGAATACTGCTATTCTGCGAATGACGGCAAGGCAAAATTGAGAAGAGAGTGTTTACCTTCACCGTTGGGTATACGCACAATGCAGTCCACCAAGTTAAGAAGCAACTTTGCGCACATTGTCTGGATACTGGACGCCAAGCTCTGATCGTGCAAGTTCCTGGAGTAGATGTAAACTGTCTTGGCAAGCTGCGCGGGTGTGAGATCCGCACGCACATGATGCACCAAGTCAGCGAGCATACTGTAAGCGAGAGGTCGCAGTGTCTCGTGAGAGGTGACTCCTGTGCCGACCAGGACTTTTTCGTTCAGCAAAATGTCGATTTTGGGCACAAAGGCCTGTCTGAAGTCAATTGAGAGGATGTGTCGCGTCGCCACAAGAAGTTCCTATTCGAGAGAGAGAGAGAGAGAGAGAGAGAGAGAGAGAGAGAGAGAGAGAGAGAGATAGTCATGTTAACAGCTGTTGGTGTACAGATATTTTGCTCCGTTGCCATTGATCCTGATACGAGCTCCATACCTTTCTCGTTGCTGCAGCTTCTGGTGGGCAGTCGCGGAGAAGTCGGATGACGAAATCTGGGATGGCGTTCTGGTGTGGTCGGAGCACATTGGCAGATCCTCGCAAGATATAAGCTAAGAACGACATAGTCTAATAGAGTAAAATAAATATTGTAAGGTTAGCACACTGCGGTTGTTTGATCAGAGATACAATAACCGAATATTAGACTTCTCACCTTGACTTGCGCCACAATGAACTCGGTGTAGACTGTTCTGTTGCGGATAGCTGGACTGACACCAACAAAAACCTCTCCGTGCGCACTGGCTATCCTCTGTGCTTCCGCTTGCTGGCTTGCCTGCAATCCCAGTGTCTAGAATGATAAAGCACATAATATCTTAGTACAAGTTATTTCCCCAGGGGTCAAAAATACCACTGCCGCATGCTACTGGGTCGTGTGCTTACTTGAATAATGAGCGGAACAAATGTGGCAATGTTTGGGTTGACGAATTGGCGATGGGTTTGGAACAGGAGCACCACGATGATCGGGCACTCTGTCAGGACTTTGAAGCTGAACAAACTCTTGGCGAGAATCTTAGAAGGTTGATCGGCCATTTCCGATGCCGGAGAGACAGGGCGAGGCGATGTGAACGCCGATGGGCCTCCGGGCTATAATTCAGATATAAAATATAGGCAAGGTGGTCAGTAGTCCGAGGAGTCAGCTTTTCCATGCCCAAATGAAGAGAGGTGAGTAATGTTTCATGCGTACAGTTGCTCCCAGTGGTGTTCCTGGGTTGTCGAACTGATCCTTAACCGTCTGCTCCATGTTCCGGTACATTTCCTGGACAATGTCGATAAAAGGCTGTACTTGGCTCTCCAGGATTTGCTTGTATGATCGGTGGAGGTCGATAATGGTCTTGAGACAGGTCACAGCATTGTCCTCGTTCTCGACTCGCAAGAGATGCATGAGCAGCTTCAACAGTTCTGGAGCATACGCGCGGAATGAGTCGTTGTGGGGGAATCGGTGGAGGATCTCGAGAATTGTGCTTCTCAGTTTCTAAACAAGTTGAATCATAACGTATCAAAATGGCTGATATTAAGAAACGATCGAATTTTTTATTCCACCGAAACTCGACGTAGATGCATGGCTCGATGGAAACATACCTGCTCAGGAGCGTTACTGGCAAAGACCGGTTGACCGTTCATCAGGATATCAGTAAAGACCGGCATCAGGATGGATAGGAACCGCGCGTACTCCACCGACTGGAAGATCTCGACAGAGTCCCGCAGCTCGGAGGCAATCTTGACCTTGAGTTTGACATCTGTGATCCAGTTACAAAAACAGAGAAATGAATAAGTATCAAGTTGTGAAAATTGTTTGACTGTTCAAAGGACCACTAAAGTGGGCTTTCACTCACCGAGAGCTGGATCGGACAAGCGGGTAGCAAAGACCTCGCAGTTTACCACAGCAGGTACCACCATGGTGTGTTATATCTGTTATTATCAGAAATGGTAAAGTACAGCTTGAGTTTTGATGATCGGGGTGATACATGAACAACAGGTGGTGTCGAAAAAAAATACAGTACCTGTGAGTGTAAAGTAGTATTTTTTAAACGCGAGGAAGGAGTGTGCGTGTTGTTGTTGGGTGTGTTACGTGTGAATGTGTGTAGCGAAGGGGTAGCTGTTCTTTTTTTGTTGCTTTTTGTCGCGATAGTGTACAGGATGGACCGTTGAAAATAAAAGCGCGGTCCGTATTAGAAAACAAAGAAAGAAAAGCAAAAGAACAATAAGGTGTGAAATAGTACAAATGAAGAGAATGTGTGTCCCCACGGTTGATTTGGAGTGAATGGTGAATGGTGAATGGTGAGTGATATCGAGTAGAGTGATGGGAGTAGAGTCGATAGACGGATTGGATGGAGTATAATGGATGGGACAAGTGGAGTGTGCTGTGCTGTGTGTGTGGACAGGAACAGGGACAAAGAACAGAAACAGGAAACCAGAAGGCGGGAGAAGAAAAAAATAAAAAAGTGGGCAGTGGTCGAGCGAGGCATTCGCGAATTCGGCTCCAGTGACGTGCAAATTGCTAAGCCACAAGACTACATCTCATCGCAATTGCTGCAGTTGCGTTTTGCGCAAACAAGATCGCCCACAGAAATTACATGCCATTATCCATCCAGTAGTATAACGAAGCACGCGTGCAATTACATATTAAAGACTAATATAATTTGTTCACTATCAACAAGCAGAAAAAAGTGCCAGAAGAGAGCCATTTAGCATCATTCAACTAGACAAAATCCCTTTCATCACACCTAGGAAAAGCACGGAGTATCAATTACCTTCGTCGCAATACGGACAGTCCACCCATCCTGCATATACTCTCCCTTCTTCTCAGACTTGCCGTTCCGTAATGACCCAATATCAACCGCAACGGGTGACTTGGGAACACCCTCCGTCACCTTCCACCCTTCTACCACCACTGTCTCTGCCTTCTTCACTGGAGTAGTAGCCTTGGGCATAGGCATCTTGAGCGGCTTGAAATCCAGATCCGCCAATGGGCTCAGGTTCTTGAGTGTTCCTGAAGAGGCGACATTCGCAATAGGAACCCCGAAGATCGACTTGACCGCCGATGCTGACGAAGCAAAAGATGTAGGCGCGGAAGAAGATGAAGATGTTGATGATGATGACGAAACCTTGGCAGAAGTGGCGAGCTCGTAGTCGTTCAAGCGCTTCTGGGCACCCTTCTCTTGCTCCATCTTTTCCCGCATCTTCTCCAACTTCAGCTTCTTCCTTTCAGCCTTGGTCAACTCACTTGGCGCACCACCAAGTCCCAACCCCTCTTCGACCTTGACCCTCTTGTCCTTGGATACTTCCTCGGTCGATCGTACTTTGGTGGTGTTGATGTCCTCCATGTCGTCTGCATCAGGCCTTGAGCGCTTCATTTGGACAGGCGCAGACTTTGTTCCTTCAACTTTGACCCCGTTCGTCTTAGAGCCCTTCTTCTCCTGTGCGTAGAACAGCATGTAGGCTGTCTGTCCCAAGACTGTCTGGAGACTCACAGGGCTCACCTAATTCCATAAGCAAAACGTGTTCATGAAATTAGTCAAAAAAATCTTGGGTCATGGACAGCTACATGCGCTCAAAAACGATTGTGTCACTTACATGGGAGTCATTCATGGAGTACCAGCTTCCGTTCGAGCCCTTGACGTAGCAGTAGTAATGTCCGCTATGGCAGGATCCTCCAGCGTGAACAAGCACAGCGTACAGGCCGTAATTCAACTCCGGGTGCTTCTTGTTCGTGCTCATGACTGAGTTGAGCTCCAGCTTGGTGTCGAATTTGACATGTCTGTTAATCTTCTGTCCCGTAAATGTGAACCGCTTCAAGTGGACGGACAAAATCTTGGGAGCGTCATAGATGGTCATCTGCTTTCGTGCGTTCACCAAGACCTTACATCTAAAAGTTCGATGAAAAAAAAAAAAAAAAAAAAAAAAAAAAAAAAAAGAAACATGTCAGTTAAATATTGTTCTCAAGTCCCAAAATCTCAACTTGTAAAAACGTCAGAATACACTCGTCATTTTACATACTTGTCGCACTTATACTGGTTGCTCTTGGATAGAATCTCGGGCTTGATGTAGTCACGGAAAGCGCTCTGAACACTCTCGGCGCCCTTGATATCCAGACTGACATCCAGATATGTCTCGTAGGTGTTGGACTCGTAGCCGCACTTCATGCACTTGACCTGACTCTGGAAGTATCCTCCAAAGACCTGGTGAATGAATGTTGTTTCTTTGATACGGTTGTCCATTTTGCTGTAAGGTTCAAAATGACGGACGACAGTTAGTTGTTGGCCTCGTGTTTTCTCTGTTGTCTGCGCTATGATTTCGTCCGCCTTTAAAAAAAGAAAATGTACCTGTCGTAGCCCTCGAGACAGCTCTTTTGAAGAGCATCGATCAGATATCTGGCAAACTCATGAGAGTCCTCCTGACGACCGATCCTGAACTGCTTTCCAATGTCTATTGTTTGCGAACAACAAAAAAGTCGATAGCGATAAGTAAAATTGGCGATGTTTCCGACGACAACTGCTTTGTTTCTCTGACAAAAAGGACTTACTGCGAAGGCGACCGACAATGACCTTGGGGTAAATAGACTCCTTCAGGTTGTGCGAGAAGCAGCGCATAACGTGCTTCTCCAACAGGCACATCATACAAAAGCCAGTAGCCTTGCCTACGAAGGGAAAAGCAGATGTTTTCTCGATCAATAGTGCGTATCAACTAAGGATGCCTTGAAATATTCTGCACAGAAGGAAATCCTTCTTCCGCCTCCTTCCTCACTCGCCCCCTTTTTTTGTGTTTGCCGAATGCACGGTTAACAAACAAAAAAAAAGTACATGCTCCCTTTTGCATTTTTAGGTTCGTTTCCTTACAGGAATCACCATGCTGGCTGGACAACAAGTACATGGCCAATGGTGGGGTGTAGGTCAGGCACTGGAGCACTGAGTTCAGGAAACAGGTGTTGCCCATATTGCCGAGTCCAGGGCCTACAGGGCGGGACTGGGGCCAGTTCATCTGGACCTTGTCCTTGTTGAACAGGATTTTGGCGGGCAGACGGAAGCCATTGGGATCCTCTTTGTCCTTGGAAGGCGAAGGAGTGGGTGCTGATGGTGGAGCAGGTGTGGTCTGTGCCTTTGGGAAGGGCGAGTTGACCGAGGGCTGGGCATGATGCTGCTTGGGGAGCTGATGATGCTGCTTCTTGTCTGCATGGAAGTGCTGTTTGTCCTGGTTCCCATGCTTCTTGAACTTTTTGTGTCCATGCTGCTGCTGTCCGCCGTGGACCTTGAATGCCACCATTGTTGCAAAATGCAAAAAGGGAAAAAAAGGATGTGAGGGTAGAGGGGGAGCCAAGTTCCTGTTTGGCAAAGGCACTCGCCCAAAAAAGAAGAAAAAAATTCGTAAACAAACAAAAGTGACTGGCAAACCCCAGTTGTGGTGCCTGAATTATGTTTATTCAGATATATCGGTGTCTAGCAATTTGTCTGTGTCGTATTGGTAAATCGTGTCGAGTAGTGTTTGGCTCTTGACCACCCGAAGAGGTTTCCCAAGCTGTGCTGCTGTTTCCTGCAAGGTTGCTACTTCAGTCCTGAGTTTGCGGAGGCGCATAATCCCTTGGTTCGAAGGATCGAATAGTAACACATGGTGCTGAGGCGCCAATTCTGGACGACGACTTTGGGGCTTGATGTCGTGTCGAAACAATTCTGTCACAAGCACCCCTCCTCCTGCACTGATCAGCTGCTCAAGGTCTTCTTTTGGAAGATTTTGGATCGTGCCGAACAACTGAAACTCGTATCCATGGAACAGTGGCGGTTCCCCTTGTGCTTTCTTGAACCATGCTCGTCTCTGTCCGCTATTTCCATACTCATTGTCAGGAAGTTGGTAGTCGTCCTCGAGCACCCAGTATCCAGCCTCCATTGAATCAGTCACCCCTACAAGAACGAAAGCAAAACGTGAGTGCTAGTCCGAAAAATATCAAAGCGCAACGTCGACAAACGATATTATGTACATACAGTCGAATTGGAGGATCCGCGCAGCTGAAATAATACCCATGAGTAGCTTCACCGTTCGCCCCGAACCTGGAGAATCGTCTTTAGACACTACTCGTCAGAATTAAAGGATTTAGTTAGTGGCTGTGGGTACTTCTTGTTTGATCGTGCGGCTGAATGGGTTGGCTTTACCATTTTTCACGACGACATGAGTAACCTTGGAAGAAAGTTCGTCAACAACTTTTGCTTTGAGGGTTCTGGCCACCTTCTCGACCACAGTCTTTTTGGTAATGACATTGAAAGATATGTGTTAGTCAAGGGGAAAAGAAGCTTGGAATGATATATCTCCCAAAAGATAACGCGGGTCAGTAGATGCCCTTACCTTATAGTTAATCTCGAGATTCGTAGTGGTAATAACAAACACGTCATCTGATGATGCCAACTTAGGCTTAGTTTCAAATGATTGAGTGGACAGCACTTGGGTCTCTAGTGTTTCCGAATGAGATCGATCGTCGATATGGGGATCCTCGTCCTCTGTCTTAATAGTTGACTCGCGTTGGGGTTGGTCCCTAGAAGTATCAACGATGGCCATAGCACGCAACATTTGAAGCGCCAGAGCTGCCGCTTGTTTCTCGCTCACTGTGTCCAGATCAACGTCGAAGCAAGCAAGTTCCATATCGACGCCGACATCATGCTCCGTATCCAAGTCATGGTCTCCTTCCTCATGCTCGTGAGGTGGGGTACGCCCGTTCACCTGCGTAATTTCGGCCACCTGCGTTGCTTCTTCGTCAGCATCTTGGCGCTCGGATTCCTGAATAGTTGTTATCGTGCTGGTGATCTCCTGCAGTGGAACCCTTGTCGTTTCTGAGGTTGTATCCGTGTCTGTGGAGCGCCCTTCATCTAACTTCTCTGGATATGGGTATAATTGCGTCAAGTTTTCTTGAGGGTTTGATTCATAATGCCTAGGTGCTTGCGACAGTGCTAAAGTGGCAACAAAAAGCAAGTCAGAGTGAGTGAGAGATTTCCTTGATCTTAAATGAAGTGGCAAACTAGCGCGTTGACTTTACCATGTCCGTATTCGTGCTCGTAAGTCTCTTTGAGGTCAAGAAAGGCGTTGATGACTTTGTCCATGTGGTCTAACGTGTTGAGCGATCTTCGGTCGTATTTTTTGTTGCAGAGTGGACAGGCAGCCTTGCGCTTCAGGTTGTGGAGGATACATTCGCGACAGAATCGATGTGTACAGCTGATAGAAACTGGGTCGGTCATGGGCATGAGACTATGCATTTTGTCCGCATGGTGGGGAGATAACTAAGTACACGCTTTTGTGTTGGCTTTGCATTTCTCGGGTAATGTTCTTCAATAATTACCAGATGGCACACTTGAGCTCCTCCTCCATGCGGCGGAGAATGCCATCGATGTGGTCTGGCAAGATCTCGACCGGGTTTTCCTGGGATAGCATGGCTGGATCATGGGGTCCATCTGTCTTTGTAGCGAAGACCATTTCTCATGTTCTCACCGCGTAAAGGATGGAGGCATTTAACGGATGGAAGTGTGGGAGGTGAAGATATAAAGGGTGCAAAGCAGTTTGATTTGCCACCCAACACACGAACAAACGGAGGGAAAGAAAGGAACGACAAACGCCACCATTTTCCGATTTTTGCTGCGAAAGTCTAAAGCCGCAAAGAGTGATCCTTCCATTTCTCTCGACCTCGAACATCGACGCCATTGGATGCATGGCAAGATCAACCCTTCTTTCCCGTCATCGCCACCTTCCCACAAATCTTATCGCGTCCATTGGGCATGATGGCTGAGAAACTACTGGCCTCACTGCTGGTCTATTACAAGGATGCAACTACACCTCTCTCGCCGCAGCCGCCAGTCCTTCGTGATCTCCAAACACTTATTGCGTCAGCAAACCTGAACATCTCTCGCCATTATTCTTCTGAAGGATCGGAGCTGGAGAAACAGTCCTTTCAACTGGCGACAGACCGGTCGGTGCTCGCTTCCTCCGTGCCTTTGGTGGACCGGATTTTCCATGTTGTCGTGAACGTTCACAGGCCGTCTATGGCCTATGTCCGATCCGTCGAAGTATGACCTGAGAATGGACCATGCAGGTTTAGATAAGTACAAAATATCGTCTCTGACGTTTCTTATTCTTTATTACTTGACCCTTATCTTAGATCAACGCTAAGGCTGTGTTCAATGTCATGATCGCTTCCATGGTCGAAGGTGTACCAAAGATGGACGACTGTGAGCGGCTGCTTGTGCTGTGCATCCACTTAAAAGATGCTTCGGATCGTTGTAAGTTACAACCATATGCATTGAAGTTGTCATAGGAGGACCCTTACTAACAACAAACTTTACACAAACCGTTGTTGTCGACTAAATAGATCCACTTCGCGTCCTGGCCATCAATATTTGCTTCGAGATGCTTGAGCAGCCACTTCTCCCCGTCCCCGCCAGGAAGTTGATCTTAAGGTTCGTGCTCGGTCCTGCCGATTTTATCATGCACCACCTCGAGTGGCGTATCTCGCTGCTGGAGAGAGTGGATCAACTGGTAAGGCACTACGTCATCTTCATGTTTTGGCGAAATGGTGTGTGTTTGATGCGTATCGAGATGCTAACCAAACTGTCAACTGTTTTGACTTTTTATTAATTTTTCTCCGCAGGTCAAAGACAATTCATTTGACGACATCGAGTTCAGAGCGTTGCTGCGAAGGGTAGTAAATAAGCTGGGCATGGAGAGCCCGACGACGCAGATCGAAAGGGATAAAGTCAGGTAAGTGAATCATTACTCAATCATTAATGAACGACCACTTTTTTTCCTTCTCTAACCATGGCCTTTTTATCGCCGAGTTAGACTCTATTCGTACCTGGAACTTGTTGTACTGGATCCCGTCAACTACACAAGCTTGGATACTGTCTCGAAGCAAATGTCCGTGGCTCAGTGGGCGGATATCATGCACCAGGACCTGGTCTTTCACTTGTACCTGAACGAATTTCGGCCGCAAATGCTTCTCTTCGTCGAGACCTTGAGAGTCCTTGGAGTCGCTTATTCGCCTTACACATCCGGTCTGGTTCACACGGAAACTCTGAGAAAGCTCCCTGAAACAAGCCATATCGTGATTCAACTTTCGTCATTCAGCGACTCGTTGCTTCAGTATTTCCAGGGGCTGACATCACGGGAGCAGCCATCGGACCAAGACAAGCACGATCTCCGGGCTGCATTTGATAGAGCACTGAGTCTCGCTTTGGACAACAGGATACTTGTTCAGGAACTGCAATTCTCTGTCTACCGAACTAGAAATGCGCTCCAGGAGGGCGTGGGTGCAAGTGCCCTTCTCGAGATTGCCCAGATCCTTGCAAGATTTGTTATCGTGACTCCGTTAAGATACCTGTCTCAGATCATGTGGATGGTGGCGGCTGTACAACGAGTGGCTGGCGGTATCAAACAGCAAGCGACCTCTGAACAGGTGGCTTCCAAAGTAAGTGGGCGGCTGCAACACTGAGATGTGAAAGAATACCGTGTTTTTGGCTATCGCTGACTTTTTGACTAAAATTTACTTCTATAGATTGCCGATATCTCGACGCTATGCCTGGATATCTGGCTGTCGTGCCTGGTCTACAGATCCGAGCCGCGGTCCCAACTGAACTGTGAACACGACGTGACCCTGAGTCTTGCTCTTTTTGTCTGCCTCTTCCCGGCATCCACCCCAGAAATATGGACAGATATATTTGCCTCTTCTTCTGGTACTCCCTCGCAAAGCCTTTGCTGTATCTTTCTGCAGCGGCTTGCTGGCCAACTGCTCCCGCTTCTGCACAAGACCACGCACCATGGGTCCTCCGAGGTGCTATTGGCGATGGTGTGTCTTGCGTGCGAAGTGCTGTCGCTGCAGATCCCGCCAGAAGTCCTTGCGCAGGATTTGGCTGCTTTCCGACAGACGCTAAGAGCAATCGCCGACCAGCAGCGTGACATGGACTTGCGGTTGTTTGTGTCCATGTTGGACGACATCTACCAGCAGGGCATCATCCACCCGTTCCCGACTTTAGAAGCGCGAATCGACGCCCTTGAAGGAGTGAACATGTAATAAAAGGCTTGGAACTGTCTTCACTCTTCAAAATCCAGGGTGAATCCACCCCTTGTGAATGGTCTGTTCAAGTTTTATTAAATGTTGGTGTGTAAACGAAAGATAAAATGTACTCTATGACAGCCTTTTTTTTCTTTTCTTTTTTTTTTTCAACCCATCATATCACCTCTATCCAAGATGTATCTACAAAAGAGTCAACCCGGCGGCCAGGACAGACACCACCACCCCCACGAGACCGGTCGCCTTTTTCCCACTCGCTCCTGAAGGTGCAGGGCCACCGACCTTGGCGGGCACAAAATCCGTGACCCAGGTATTGCTCTGGAGGTTCAGAATATAGGGTGTGTTGGCATTGTACACCATTCGCAGCGGAACACTCGAATACTGGTTGTAGCCGCCGTAGAAGATCAGGTAGTCGCCGTTGACGGCACAAGTCGCTCCATAGAAGCCCACGGGCGTGTTGGCGACCTTGGCCCAGGTCGAGGAAGCCACGGTAAAGACGTACACGTCGCTCAGGACGTCGTTGTAGTTGGTGGGTGGGGTGCCCCCCGGTGTTGTGGTTGGGGTTGGGGAAGCGGTCACGGTTCCTGGGGGTGAGGTGGAGCTCGAGGTTTGCAATCCTCCAGCCATGATGATCTTGGTTCCTCCGGCAGCTAAAACGGTGTACAGACGATAGATGCATTAGTTCTCAAGGCTCAACATCGATGGTTACATCGGTCCATGTCTGCTTTGTGAGTGAGATTGATCCATCTCCTTACCAGATAGGTAGCACTGGCCCGATCGTGCTTGAGGAATGTCACCCTTCTCTGTCTAAAATGGAAAGCAAAGAAGACGAAATTTGTCAATACGTGCCACATCCTTTTTGACTCTTCCCTCCTCTTAGATCTGTGTTACCGCACCCATATAATAATAGCCAGACGACATCCCCATCCCCTATCTATCCCGTCGACGTGTTGTTGACATATTTCCAGTCGCTCTCACTTACCAGGGAGGTCCATGCTTGGTTGGCCACGTTGAACTGGTACTGCTTCGCATTCGGGCCGTCCATATTAGCAAAGTACAGACTCTTGCTCGCACTGCTGTACACTCCCTTTGGGAACGCCGCCCCGGGCGTCAGCGTCGTCGTGTTGACCAGCTGACCCATGTCCGACGACACCACCTGCGCACTATCGTTTTGCGGATTGAACAGCACCAACTGCAGCGCGTTGGTCGCGGCGGTCAGATTTTGATTCAGGTGGAAAAAGTTGTCCTGGTCCGTGTCTGCGATAGCGTCCCCCATTGTGTTGAACGGCAACGTCAGGTTAAAAGGCTTTTCCCACACGGCCTGGCTCGTGTTGTACTTGATCGCCTGGCTCGTATCGAAACAGTACACGGCTGAGCCATTCTTGTTAACCGCCAAGGGGCGGGCCGTATCGTTGGTCAAGCCAGGCTGGTAGACCAGTTTTGTCCAGGCGGGGGCGTCGGTTCTCCAGGGCTGTGAAAAGTCGAGGGACCAGAAGATGGTACGCAGGAGCTGAGTCTCGTTCTCGAAGCTGAATTTGGCCTCGCCCAAGAACATTTTCTCGCCGGTGAAAGCGGATCTGGCTTGGGCAAAGATGCCGGGAGTCTTTCCTGTGGGGTCGCCGGGGCTTGTGGCGTTCTGGGCGACAGTTGTGGATGTGGAGGTAAGTGCCACCAAAATGGTCACCGAAGGCAGAACACTGAGCTTCATTGTTAAATAGGAGGGACAGCTGTGTCAATGTTTACGTCTGTGTAATGTATGTATCGGTGTGTGTGTGTCAGTGAGTGGGAGAAAGAGGAAGAAGAAAGGAAGAGAGAGAGAAAGAAGTGTCTTGATGCGAGTGGTCTTTTTATATATACTCGTATTTGTATGCATGTGTCGTATTGATAGATTGCAATCTTCTGATGATGACAGTGCAATGGGCACTGCCACTGCCAATTCTTGACAGAACTACACTCCAGCCAAAGAAGCAAGCATTGTCCATGCGAGACTAGACGGACCAACGAGGAGGCGCTGTCCAAAAGGGGGTGAGTGATGGTGTGCTGTGGGGGAACTGGGCCGGCCGCGCTATTTTTGCTTTGCTAGGTCACATCGACAGCATTGCTTCCTTCCTCCAAGTGACTTCCCAGGAATGCAGTGCCCACCAAATAAGCGCCCGTGCCAAGTCCTTTTATTTCTCGGTCCATGTTGCCCTCACCTGGAGGGTTCCCACGAGCAGTGCGAGTATTAATATTTTGGCTAAGCCACCGATGCCGCGAATGGACCCAGAACTAAGAATAAAGCCAACGCCTCTAGCCGAGTCAAGCGGCGGGTGATACTTTTTTTGGCCTCCATCGCAGTCTTTTGAGTCTCGGACTTGTTGAGTGTAGTTAAGGGGTGTCAGAATTCATCGAGCTTCACGTTCTGCTCTACGCATTTCTTCATTTCTTTATTTTACCATTACATCCACCTCTACTTCTATTTCCACGTCCATCTCCACCCCCACTCTCTTCACTCTACACAGCATCCTTCCACATTTATCTCCACTCTCACAAACAAATAAACTAACAGACAAATCGTTCTCCGTTTCATCTAAAGCAACAGCCATGGCCGTCATCCGCCTCTGCGCCTACCGCTACAACAACGACGACGCTTCAAGCGTCTGCACCTTTGAACGAGCGTGCATTCGGTCAAGACATCCTCAACTTCGACCAGGGGCACCACAACCCATTCTGAGACTCGCAGGACAAGTTCTTGACGCGCTATGGTCCCAAGTGATTGTAAAAACAGTTTGACAGGTCAAACTTCTTCTTGAGAGGTATCATTACTAACCTCTCTTGCTTGTACAAACACTGCAACATACTTTCCTTCGTTCTCGTTATTATCAAGTTGCGTTTGCTTATCTTCAAAAAATAAATAATAAGTAGCTTCCTCACCGCAAGTTGACTCTTCCCCACCCACTGTCACTTATTCGAGAAATAAAGAAAACTAGGGTTTTTCTATTCTGTTCATAAACGCTTTGCTCTTGCGAGTTCTACGGTGTTACTCGAGACTTAGATGGACATCTCATTTACTCTCGCGTCATTTCTCTTACCGCTCTTTTTCATCCAAAAAAAACCAACAACAACCTTGGCGCGATGTACCAGCGATGAGTAATGCTCAGCCCAACAACCGACTGATTGTATCTTGTTTCCTTTCTCTGGAGTCCATCTTATTTGCTTGCGGAATGTGCACGACGTGTGTTTCTATGCATTAGCCTTTCCTCCTGGCAATGCATCTCATCGATATTTAAATCATGTGAGCAAATCCATCCGCCTGTTCGCCTTGCAACAACATTTGCGCCACCAATCATCTCGTACCTACAAAGATGCATCTAAACACGCCGCGAGGGGTCTTTGACTTGTGGAAGGGGAAGAGGAGACTCGAGGTAAACCTCTGCGGCGTTGCTTGTCCCTTTCTCTCTCTCTCTCTCTCTCTCTCTCTTGTCCTGGCATTGTTGTCCAGATTGAAATAGGCCCTCGGCCACCATGGCAAGTCTATGGAGACATGTAGAAGTGTTCGACCAACGTAGTCAGATGGTGAAGTTCGATGTATCCTTCCTAGGAGGACACACCCCTCATAATAAAGGACAATAAACATGTCTTTCGCCTATCCCAATAGGACATCCAGATCCCTAACACACAAATGTCACTCGTCTGCCCATAATTACTTTAAAGTTAATTGCCTTTCATTTCTTGTTGTGGTTGGTCGGTTGCCCGGGAATGACATTAAATGTTCATGAATGTCCCATTTTCCCCATTTTCCCTCGGGTCAATATTGCCTTGGTCCTTCTCTTGTCATTGAAGAATCAAGACATTCAGGAACCGGGAGGTGACCAATTGATCCATCGACCAAAAGGAGATAAAGATCGTGAATACAAATCAAGTGGTGGGAGAACTAAGCAAGTGAGTGAGTGAGTGGGTGTGTGGGAGAAGAGAAACAAGAATGACCCGATCCGCTCTATTCTACCGATGTGTAGGTTGTCGCCACTGCCAGGGGGATCAGCTGAAGTGAAAGTGCCAGCCACCTTGTCTTCGAGTTCTCCGCTGTGACAACGACAACAACAAAAAAAAGAGAGACCCTTTTGTTTGTTGTCCCTGATCCCTGACCACTGTTCCCTGACCCTGTTGGACAATTGAGATTGAAAAAAATCCAAAGCCATGTTTGACCTGTCTCACACACACCCTCTGACTGCGCTTACCCACAATATCCCATTCCAACGGCTCAAATCTCTTTGTTCAAAGCATTTACTGTACTCATATTACCCTGGAACCTCAAAGAAGGTGCGATCCATATGCTCCATCCCGTCCTTTGAGGAATACAAGCAGCGTATGTATCATTCTCGGTTTATGCTTGTTTCAGCAATGCTCTATCGAGTCCATTATTCTTTCGAAGGGGATGGATAGTACTAATTTCGCCCTGGATTAAAGAAATGCGTTCATGGTTCATGCATCAGTCCATGTACTCATTGCTTAGTATTCGTGTCAATGGGTGGGCATCACCAAGGATGCTATCTATGATGATAACATAAGAGTGAGCGATGCCTACCTCTGTGCTATTTTCCTTCTTTTTCTTATGCCAACCATCTCCGACAGGGCACCCTTCATTTCTTTGTTGGTCGGGGTGTTCCACCTCTCTTTGCTTTGTCCCGGAAAAGGAAAAGAGAACGTCGATGGACTGGCTCTGGGGCTCAGAAGCGCTTAGCTCACTGCGTGTGTGTGAGTATGTGCCATTCGAGCGGTAGTTTTGGCGGGAATCGTATTTTTTTTCCTTGTAATGAGTGAGTGGGTGAGTTACCTCGTCCAGGCACATAATCCCTGCGTCAAACATGAGTAAGCAGGGTTACCCTGCACCAGACAAAAAGGTAAAAGAGATAAAGCCATATAGGTCTTGCGCCCCAGATCGCAGCACAGATCTTTGAAAGACGATAATAAACCGAAATATTGTAATTAATAGGGTTCTTGCGAGGAGAAAGGAACAAAAAAGACGAGCAGGAGCCGGGGATAAATGCCATTTGGACAGGGTCCCAACTTTAAGTCGATCGAGACCACTACCGGGGAAAAAAATATTTATAAAAAGAAGCCTGTTCATACCACATCTCCCACTTCTATTCTTCAGTCTCATCACTACAACAAATAAAACACAACTACAACCAAAATGTTCAAGTCCATCCTCCTCCTCGCCGTTCTCTGCGCCTTCGTCTTGGCCGCTCCCGTCGCCACCCGCTCCTCCACCGCCGTCTCTCTCTCCAAGCGCCGCACTTCCTCTTCCCCCTCACCATCCTCCGGCAAGTACCGCGGCCGTGGTACTTGGTTCTCGGACGACTCTGGCTCGTGCGAGATCGATTTCGACCAGTCCGACATGATTGTGGCCATGAACGAGGACCAGATGGGCGCTCTCAGCGGCTCCGGCTCCAAGTGCGGCCAGAAGGTGCGTGTCTCCTACAAGGGCAAGTCCCAGGTCCTGACCATTGTCGACACCTGCCCCTCCCAGTACTGCGACAAGGGTGATCTGGACTTGTCCCAGGCTGCCTTCAAGAAGTTTGCCGATATGGACGTTGGCGAGCTTGAGCTCGAGTGGTCCTTTGTTTAAATTTATTCTCCAGTCTCTCTTCCACTTTCTTTCTTTCTCTCTGGTCGGTTGCTGAGGTTCGTTTGATATGACTCGACTCCTTGTTCCACCGCATTATACATATCATCGTCCCACCTATCGTCTGTCATACTGGTATGGCCAGCAACTTGCATCTTGTTTTTACCTTAGTGATGCCTAGTTTTTTTTCTACTGCAAAAAAGCACAATTGAAAATATATACCACTTTCTATCCTATCTTTAATATATATGTCGTGTTCATTGTTTGAAGTGTCGAAGGTGGCATCTGCCCTTATACTCTAGTTTGTGATCCACGAGAGTGAATAACATTGAATATGATCGAAATCTGTTTTTTTTTCTTGTATTAATACTTTTTATGTTGTTGTTGTTGTTGTTGTTGTTCAGGTCTATGGAAGTAGGGTAATAACAAGACTCCTTTGTTTGGGCTATTGTCCGTCTAGGGTCTAGGATACTACTTGTTGTGCCACAAAAAGTTCTTGAGGGTGTTCCAGCGGTTCGAGTCGATGTAAATGTACTGCATCGATGCCTGCAACGATGGCTGGAGCACATCTCGCTCGTTCTGGAACAGGAACATGACCGTCGCCCACACGAGCGAGGCAAAGATGGGGAAGGTCTGCGAGGGCTCTGCAATCACGTTCTTCTTGACGGGCAACTTGGCCAGACCCATCATGATACGTGAGAAGAGGTAGAGGACGATCTAAGGACGTAGGATGAGGGTTAGGAACTAGAGGTTAGTGAGGGTAATAAACCTAGGTTTTTTTTTTTTTTTTTTTTTTTTTGGTTTCCTGGATGAGAGCGGTGGATGGTCCATGATCCATAGTGCATGTGCTTGCAAAGAAAAAAAACACAAACAATGGCGAAGGTAGGACAAAATACAAAGAAGTATAGTGCGGGGTATGTTCTTCTTGGCTCTCATTCATCCATGTACAGGGATAGGTTGGATAGCGAGGATCGTACGACATGGACATCCAAGGTTACATCTCTCCAGAGGGCTGTGAGTCGAGTGTCCATGTGCATGTTGGGTGTTGGAGTGTCGGATCCGAGTCCGGAGCAAAATAATCAT
>KN042422.1:397006-499419 GCA_000739165.1 Podila verticillata NRRL 6337
AAAAATAACCCGCTCCCCCCCCCCCCCCCCCCCCTTCCTGCTCCTGCTCATCATTTTTTGCGAAAGTGTGTCCGTGATCATCCTCTTCTTCTCCACTCGATGTATCTCTTCGAGCCATGAATAATAAAGTTTGCTGTTCACACCGTGACAAAATAATAACGTCTTCGATTGTAACTGTTGATTTCAGTGGTGCCATTAATACTGAGTCGAATGTCCTTGGAAGTCCATGTCTGTCCTGCTCGATGATCCGTGGGTGGGTATCCTGACAGCCATCATTCGTTCACTTCCTTGTGTAAACTTGTATCACTGGTGGTATAGTCTCACGGGGTCCCAGAAAGTAGGTCCTCAGAGTGCATACAAATAAGCTCGAAGAGACACAAATAATTCCGTGGTCGTGGCTTTACCTGTTGGTTGACGTTGTTGTTCTCGCCAAAGACCATGTATCCGCCTACAAGACCGGCCAAGAACGAGTCCAGGGGACGCTCCTTGCCGTGCATTCTCCGCTGGACAATCAGCAGTGTCTTGTAGATCGTTGCGAAGAAGGCCAGGTTCCGAGCATGCTGTTTGGTCGCCTTGAGCACAAAGCGTGCCATGTCCTTGAAGCTAATTTTAGTGTAAGATCCATGTTCTTGTGAAAAAGTGTTTCTTTTCTTTGGCTTGTTCTTTTTGCACTCAGTTGTTGTTCGTGTTCGTGCGCTGTCTCGAGCGCGTGATAACAAATACTGGGTGGATCGAATAAGACATACTTTGAGCGACGGAACAGGAGGGTCATGACGAGCGCGTGGGGGAAACGGATCTTTGCTCCGTAGACCAGACCGTTGCGGAAGCCCTTGACGATGGAGAGCAGATCATGGTACTCTGGGGTGAGAATGAAGTCGGTGGCAGCCTTCTTGATGGAGTCCATGGTGTTGTATGCCTGTTGGTTGGTTTGCGGAGTTGATTGTTAGTTGTCTCTAGGAGTTGGAATGAATTGTGACGCCCAGCTTGTTTCCTTGTCAAGAGATGAGGATGGATGTGGAGGTATAAAGAGTGGAGAGTGGGAGGGAGGGAAGGTAATTGTGATTGGAGGAAGAAAAGAAGAAAAAAAAGAAAGGAAAAAGAAATGGAGTAATGCCCAAAGGTAAAGAGACACTTTTCCCCCGCTTTTCCCTATGTTCTCTTTGTTCTCTTCAGGGCACACATTCAAACGTTTAGAGAAGAGCAGAGCACACAGAGCAGAGCAAAGTGTCATTCCATTCACTTTGACGAAGCGGATATGACGCAGCATGGACCCTTCCTTGGCAAACGTGTGCTGTGTATGGTAGAACACGAAACAGCGACGATACGTTAGAGACAGCCAGCCTGGCACCCACCAGCCCATCTTGGCATGGGCGTATCAGTACAAGCTCACCCTTGTTCTCCATGCCGTTACTCATACGAAATGCTCCATCCCACAAAGCACAGAGGGTTCAAAGGGATACATATCGTTCCATCGCAAAGGGAAAACAAACAGACGAGAGCACCGAGCATGTGAAAGAAGGATCAGAAACACACCCTCAACCCTGTTATTTAGTGTTTGTCTCTTTCTTTCCAATCTACGCTGGGTAAAAACCCAAGGACACGCCCAGCTACTGCCGCAACTTCATCCCCGCCACCCTGTAGATCGAATCAAGCACTTCCATCGTCGCAATGCTGTTCTCGCCACTGACCCACCCTGGGATCGTTGCTTCGTCGCCACCTCCGCTCCTTACTCCCTGAACAAATGCCTCGAGCTGGTACCGGTACGTCTGATACCCTTCCCTGTACACCTTGGGCAAGTTCTCAGTCTTGCCCGTGACCTTGTCCTTGACAGTGAAGTAGTGGTATGCCTAGATGCAGATAGTATCCGCCACAAAGAACAACAATCGACATGAGTTCAAATGACCAATCACACTTATTGAGACGCCAAATCCATCCTCGGACACAAAAAAAATAGACTCACCCCCGGCAAGAGGAACCATCCAAAGGTGAACACTTTGGTGTCCGTCTCAACCACAAACCGCGGCGTAAACTCCTTCCAGGTCTGGATCGACAACCACGGGTTCGTCAGACTGGCGATCAATGTCGCCTTGCCCCCATTGCTCAGCGTCATGGTTGCATCCATGCGCCCATCAATATCCTCAGCCACAATCTTGGGCACCGCACTGTCCACCTTGACGACATCTAGTCCCGTGAAATACAGGATCGGGTTCGCAGTATTGCTGCCCGCGTCCATGGTGACGCCTCCTGCAAGTTTGTAATTGAACCGAATGTCATCCAGGGAAAAAAAGGACATGAACGACATGACAGACTCGACTCGCTCGATCCGGTGACCCTCTGAAACGTGTTTCCGGATCAGGTCTTTGAAAAAGATGGAGGCCGGGTGGAAGCGGTAGTGGAAGGCTTCGAGCAGGACTAGGTTCTTGGCCTGGGCCAACTCGAACAGTTTGCGGGCTTGGCTGGCGTTTGAGGCGGAGGGTTTTTCGAGCAAGACGTGCTTGCCAGCCTCAAGGGCCTTCTTGGTCCACTCGTAGTGCAGGCCGTTTGGGAGTGGGTTGTAGATACAGTCGATGGATGGGTCCGAGATCAGGGCGTCGTAGGTCGCGTGTGTGCTTGGGATGCCGTGTTTCTTGGCAAATTCCTATTCACGAGGGACAAATTAGATGATGCCAAAGCGTTAAGATGAACTTCAAGTCCCGACTGGGACCTGTTTTCTTTACCTTGGCTCTGTCATGATTGCGGGCAGCAACGGATACGACGTTGATGGTCCTCATGCTTTTGGCGGGGTAGATTAGGGCACTTGGGGCGATATTAGCAGCTCCCAGGATTCCAATGCGCAGTGCGTCCTGTTTGCTCAACCATGAATAGTATTTACACCATTAATTTTCTCTCCGCGGCGATCGTCGAAAAACGAGTGTTTGAGAGAGAGAAAGAGAGTATACGTTACGGGATCCTTGGAGACAGTGACTTTGGGATTAGCTATTCGCAGGCGAGTGATCAACCCAGGTGATGATGTCGAGGTCATGGTGGAATATTTTAGTGTTGATGGTACAAAGTAAAAAGTTTCGAAGCAGAAATGGGCCTGCTTAAATACTTTTTTTACGGTCTTGCCTAATTGCCTGTTGTTTCACCTGTCTTTTTTTTTAATATTTTGCTGAGCACGCCCCACTTTTTTCTCACACAGAGAAACTCTCACCCTCTGTCTTCCCCTCACCCAATGCGATCGAGGGATTCTCAGAATGCAGCGTCTGTGCCTTATTTGCTCAAAATGAGGGAGAACAAAGTCTGAATGATCCACACGTAGTGGTGACGCGTTCTCTCAAATCTGAGCCACCAACAATCTGACATTCTTCTCTCCCTCTGAGCATAATACTTTGGGCGTTGCTTCTAGCGGACTGTGCACATACTCTTTTTTGGTGTGTGTGCATGAATGAATACAAATTTGGCGACAACCAAGACTGCCGCAGCAAACAGGCCGACGAACTTGGGAAAGCAATACAAAAATGTCTCAACCACAATACGGATCATGATCAGTAGTCTAGAAGACGGGCATCGTCGTTGCAATGTTTCTGTGTGCATGATCCACGGAATGTCAAAGGCAACGTTCATTTTGGGTCCTGAATTGACAGAATAAAAGTTCATTTAGCTCCCATCACTCTAGATCATGCACATATTTGATGGCAAACACGGAACCAGATCCGGAGAAAAGAAAATGAGACAGCGAGAGAACACCAGATCGATACTCAGACGAAGTCCATATTTCCTGCCCTATTTCAGTCAGCTACCTGCAATAGACAGCAACAGAGAGTCGATAGGGAAAAGCGTAAGAAGGGCAGCAGAAAATTCAGCTTTGCCAGAGAAGTACACACATACATAAAAGGAAGGTGTCAAACTACCTTGCTTAGAAAACGAGAATGCAAAAGCAATGGCACTTTGCTCGAAGTTCGTGGAATTGATGTGCTGTCCAGAGTGAGCGTGGAGTACAACAAACACCGGGCCTCAACTCGCCAGAGAAGAGGATCCATCAGCTGTAGTTGACTCCACGTGCCTTAGTTTATGTAGGAAATTTGTTGGTGGCATTCTTTTCGATAGCAAACATGTTGCCCGAAGTGGAGGGTATTCTTGGAAGCATGATGGTAGCATCTTTTGCAGCCGATGGACATGGAAAATCGCGACTCGCTAAGACGTGAATTTGCAGCTAGCTAAATTTTTGTCAACCTGCAGGCTTATCATCATTCTGTCATCAGAGAACCCACGTTTGTATCTTTTTTTTAAAAAAGAGAGAGGTGACTCCACTTGCGAACCCAAGGTTGCCACTACTTGCGCATTAGACAGTAACACCAACACCTTTCCTGGGGAAAAAAAAGACCTCTCCTTGTGATTTCTCTCAAGTATCCGCCTCAGAAGGTAAGTTTTTATTTACGCAACGCAATTGCGATGCCAAGGCCAGGGGAGAACAAACAGGAAAAGAGTTATCCATGGCCTTGTTTGGACGCTATCACGGACGCACCTTTAATGATTTATGCTTTGGTGGATTTAAACAACAAACAGAGAAAAGACACTCAAGTGGAGGGTCCTTCTTTACGTTTTTTATTTCGCCACCATGCATGCTTCGAGGACTGAGAAGAGTGGAGGAAAGGAGCGATACGCATCTTGGGTCGAGCACGGACGCGCACTTTGGAGACCAATTAACGAGGAAGCGGCTCTTCGTACAATCATAATTGGTCATAGGTCACAATGGGTCTAGATGCAGCGGGCGTGGGCGCCGAAAAGTAGTAGTAGATCCGCTCCTAGAAATGACGCAATTTTTAGTTTTGGTGGCAAATCTAAGGCATTAGTCATTCGCGGCTGCAAGGAATGGGAATAGGACAGAGCTCATGTAATACGTATGTTGGCGAATTGTTACGGCACAATTCTATGTACATTGTCAAGAGAGAAGAAGCCACAGTCAGACACTCGGACAAAGTCAACTTGGAAAGAGAAAGATCGCCGATAATGTCGCTTGGAAACCTGATGAGGCAAGGCAGTGACAAGAGAGGTAAAAGCAGTGCCGACGGCCTGGACTTTGAAGGCAGATTTCATAGTGGAGGACGAGAGAGAACGAAGGCAAGTGTTGATGTGGAGTGACTAACGTAACAAGAGATTCCTGATGTATTTATACGTCTCTTGTTGCTTTGATTGCGTCACCTTTTGCCGATGGATTGCGTTGTTTAGTGGTTAGTGCTCTCTTCTTCTCTTCTTCTTTTGTGTTCTCTTCCTACCAACGTCGATGTCGCTCTTGGGCAAAGGGCAGCCCTCGCTGCTATTCGAAAACATCGACCTTGCAGATTGTCTTTGGACGGAGCATGTTGAGTCCGTGTATGGCTCTTCCCCCTTGCATTAGCAAAGAGTGCCCTGAGAACTTATAGTGGGATAAAAAGACGTCCCCATTGTTCTCCCGTGCCCTGCATGCTTTGAGCTACAGAAGTGAGGATCCATCGGTCATGGTCACTTTGGATTGTGCCATGGGATTGGGTTCAACGGGGCTTATTGGAGGAGCGAGAACATGAGTTCGAGCTGTGGACACAGATTTAGATCTGAAGGAGTATTTTTCAGGGCTTTGTTGTTCAAGGAGATCGCATACTTTAGTCTGCTGTATACCATCTATTCGCTACCGTATGTCGCGAAATGTGTCCAAGCTTTTTTCATAACAGAGGGATGGGTGACCATTGCCCAATAAGATCGAAGGAAAGGGACAATGGGGGTGTGCATTCGTTTTACGCGAGACGGGACACGCGCTCTGTCTGATATTGTGATATTGTTGCTATTGGACCTAAACTACAGTTCACAAGATATAGGTAGGTATCCATCGTGTTACTCGCGCACCTTCATGCCCGCTGCTTTGTAGATGGAATCAATCACCGTCATGTTGGCAACACTGTCCTCCCCAGTGACCCAGCCAGGGATAGATTTCTCATCACCACTTCCATTCCGGACTGCCTTGACAAAGGCCTCGAGCTGGTAGCGATATGTCGAATACCCCTCATTGTAGACCTTGGGTAAATTCTCTGTCTTGCCTGTCACCTTGTCCTTGACCGTGAAGTAGTGGTACGCCTAATGATTTACAAAGGCCATAACTAGTTAGCGCCTAGCTACTTCTCATGATTTTCGTAAAACATGGACTCTGAACGAATAAAATGCTTACGCCAGGCAGCAGGAACACGCCAAAGGTAAAGATCTTTGCGTCCGTCTCAACAATGAAGCGCGGCACCATCTCCTTCCAGGTCTGAAGCGAGAACCAAGAGTTTGTCAGACTGGCCGTGAGCTTGGCTGGCACATCACCCACAAGCTGTAGGGTTGCCTCCATGCGCCCGTCAATCTCTTCGGAGATGATCTTGGGTACTGCTTTCTCCACCTTCTCGACCTCCAAACCCGAGAAGTAACGGATTGAGTTCACGTTGTATCCACCACAGTCCATGATTACACCTCCGGCCAGTTTGAAGTTGAAGCGGATGTCGTCCTTGGGGAAGAGTGAGCCGAAGGACATGATTGACTCGACCTTTTGGAGTTGGTGGCCCTCGGCGAGGTGCTTCTGGATCAGGTCTTTGAAAAAGATGGAAGCCGGGTGGAAGCGGTAGTGGAAGGCTTCGAGAAGGACTAGGTTCTTGGCTTTGGCTAGCTCAAACATCTCACGCGTCTGAGCAGCATTCGAAGCGGCGGGTTTCTCGAGCAGAACGTGTTTGCCAGCCTCGAGAGCCTTCTTGGTCCACTCGTAGTGCAGGCCGTTTGGGAGTGGGTTGTAGATACAGTCAATGGATGGGTCCGAGATCAGGGCGTCGTAGGAAGCGTGAGTGCTTGGGATGCCATGAGTGGTGGCAAAAGCCTATTTGTGTGTATGAAAACCATAGCGTAAGTCAATCCGCTCCATTTGTAGGCATGTTGTTCTTTTTTAGTCTGTCTTCCTTACCTTGGCCTTGCTGTGGTCGCGAGCAGCAACGGACACAACATTGATCGACTTCATGCTCTTGGCGGGGTTGATCAAGGCGTTTGGGGCGATGTTGGCAGCTCCCAGGATTCCAATGCGCAAGGCATCCTATCCAAAGACGACGAGACATACAAGCGGGTTAGCCAAGATAAAAGGGCAATCGTATTTAAAGTATGGGAAGCGCAGTAAGTCGGGTTGGCGAGTACAGGGTCCTTGGAGACAGTGACGTTTGGTTTTGCGATTTTGAAGCGTTGCCAGAGCGAAGGAGAAGTAGTGGCCATAGTGAGTTGCGAGTGAAGTGAGAGGTCGGAATGAGGTGAATGAGAGGAATGAGAAGGAGGAAGATGGAGTGAATGGAGTTTAGAAGTTTAAGTAAAGAACGGGGAGGATGACGTTTATCAACACGTTGCGTGGGCGATTGAGTTCCTTTTGAGGCGCATGGACAACTTTCAAAGACCGAGTATTTATGCATTTCGATAACACAAAAGAACGAACGACGAACGAGATCAAAAGAAAAATGGGCGGAAAACGAGGTCCGAGTGAACTAAGAGAGGGAACAGAGCTGAACCAACCCAACCCAACGTCGATTGGTTTTTTTGCTGTCCTCCTCACTTTGACAACAACAGCGGTTTGATCGGTGGAGCTCACATTCGCATGAAAGTTCAAGAGAAGAGAGAGAGCCAATGGCGAACTCGTCATTGCGTCCGATCACCCACTAAACTGGCTTTCACTATTCCGATGATGTGCTCAACAATACTCCAAGCAGAAAAATAAATAAGAACGCGTGTCCTGAACTTTGTGCTCAACTATGTCCACGATCCACATTCGTGAGATCATCGATGCGAGGTAGCATGAGTCGAGTCTCAGAGACTGAACAATGCTTGATAATCCAAAGCATCGGAACCTTCTTAGCAAAGCACTGAACCACCGCTTAGCTCAAATCGAAAAGCGGAGCCGCCTGAACACAACACACGCTAGAAAGAAAGAAAAAGATCAACTCCTCCAAAGAATGATCTACGAATAGCTCATGCGTGATGACCAGTCCTGGTTAGCGCCTACTCCATGCCGACTCCGCATGAGGGAAGATTGCGTGTACACACCCTATCTAAGCCAGATCCAGTGTCTGTCTCCATCCTGTCTACGCCCGTTGCTTCCGCAGAGAAATCTTATCTTTCACACATTGCGCAGTTGTGCCACGCCTCTGGATACAAAGGAATACGGATATGGTGTAGTGTTTCTCAGCTAGGGGGTTTATTGTTGTTGGTCGATCCCAAGATCTACAGGACTCCCTTGGTGCTGGGCACGTCGTTGGTTCCTGTCCTCTCGATAGCATTCTTTAATGCAACAGCCAACGCCTTGAAGGCACTCTCAGCTCTAAAAGAGAAAGTGGACGTTGAATATTTCACAAAACGTTAGTCAAACAGAACACAAAATCACTTCATTTGCTCCCAAAATATGATCCCGCCTATCGTTTTTACCTGTGGTGGTCGTTGAAGCCCTTGAGGACATCAACGTGCAGAGTGATCCCAGCAGCCTGTGCAAAGGACTCCATGACATGAGGAATCATTTCGCAGGACAGGGTCCCGATCATTTCCCGCTTCAGTCCCAAATCGATGCTGGCATGGGGTCTTCCCGAGATGTCCACAACAGCCCTTGACAGTGCCTCGTCCAGGGGTGCATATGCCGATCCGAACCGCTTGATGCCACGAGGCTCGCCAAGAGCTTGCTTGAAGGCCATGCCGAGAGCGATGGCAGTGTCCTCGGCGGTGTGGTGGTCGTCAATGTGCAAATCGCCCTTGCAGGCTAGGGACAGGGACCAGCCCGAGTGTTTGGCCAATGCATGGTACATCTATTGATATCGTGAAAACGGGGTTGTCTTGGTATGTGAGTAGAGTGCAGACTAGCAAAAAAAATCCAAAAATCCAAAAAAAAAAAAAATATTGTAAAGGACATTTACATGGTCCAGGAAACCGATGCCAGAGTCGATTTGAATAGCCTGGGCACCAGCACAGTCCATGGCGAGGGTAATGCTGATGTCGGTCTCGTTAGTCTTTCTTGAGACAGTGGCAGTACGAATGGCGGTCATGGCGAATGCAAGTTGTGGAGGAGGAAGAGAGGGAGGGTGAGGAAATGGGGTTGGTGGGTGAAGAAGGAAGGAAGAAGGGGGGTGGCGGAGGAGGTTAAAAAAAGAACCAGGTTTTGCCACTGAACTTGAACTGCTCTAATTCCACGGACAAACACAGCGGATGTACGGACCCTGGCAGTCTGTCTGGTGCTCAAAAAGCCAAAGATGGTTTCTGACTCAACGGCAAAAGATGGAAAATCTCCGAAATGCAGACTGGGACAACCTCTAATTGAAGGCGTTGGTGACGTCGTGGAAGAGAGGTGATGCATGCACTTTAACCTCCCCTCGATTCTCCGAATTAAATTTTTGGAGGTCCACTCACTCACTCGCACTCATCAACCTCAAAGGACACAGAAGGAATGACATCGACACGTCCACGCGAAGGAAGAGGCGTCAGACACGCTGTTGGAGGAGAACACGACAGACTTAAGCGAGCTGTGCTTCAGCCTGTCCAGTGCTGGTAATTGCAGGACGGATGGATTACACATCACCTGCGTCGAAGACAGAGACGTCGAATGTTACAAAGCCAACTCACAGACATCGCGCCTTAAAATACACACATATAAAAAAAAAAATCGTTCAACCATAGGGACAAGAAATGGGCCGAGTCAAAGAACGGAAAGCAGCTCCAAGTGTTCAAATGGGTCAAATGTACGGAAGATCTATGCCCTTTTTTTGTGCAGCTCAACCATGCTCGATATCAGCAAGTCGTTAACACACTGGATCTCTTATCTCACACCAAAACGACATACCCCAGCCGATCGCCAAGTAGACTTTGACGATGACGATGAGGACGATGAAATAGAACAAGTCACCGCGCCACGCCCAGCAGAAGAGGTACACCATTGGACAGCACAATCAAGGACATATTTCTAAGGCTGAACTCTCACTGACAAAGACTCTTTGTTTGGATCGACTGTAGGAGGTTGGAACTCCTCTCCCATCGTTGCCAACATTACAAGATGCCGATGACACCAGTGCATCAACACCCGTACAGATCGGAGATGACGATGACGAGGACGACTCTGAGGTCGGCAAGGACGCCAAACCTACGACCACAATACACCACCACTCAACAACAGAAAAATCATCAGTCTTGCCCACTGTGATGACCACCAGTTCATCGCCCATCAAGGCACGCGAGGACAGCCCAAAAACTCAAGATGCAGATGACGACGATGACACAGACTCAAGTCGACCCCTCGTGTTTACGCCGTCATTGGAAACACCTGTCGAGACCCAGGCCAACACGCCCCAGGACTTCGAGAGCATGTCACCGGCACCGGACGTCGGCGACGACCTCAAGCGTGAAGTTCAGGTGGATCTGGTTGTCAAAGGCTTGGATGAAGGCCAGGCCGAGATGGAGGAGGAGATGGAGGAAGTGGTTGTCAAGGAGAAGGAGCATGAGCATGAGACCATGGATGTCGAGATAATCACATCAGAAAAGGCCGAGGATTCTCAAATGGATATCGACCCACCCCTCAACGTGGACGCATAATTTCAGTGTCTCATTTCAGTCTCCATTGCAAAAAAACTTCAAACGTAATACAGCTCTCGTCTTTTCGCTTTCATGTGAACTGGTTGCTAGACCGTTTTTATTTCGTTCGAGATGTGGATGAGGGCAACATCTGGCAAAGCTTCCAGAGGTCGACGGCAAGCGGGATCGTGTTCTTTGTGCTGTACAGTCCGATCCAAAGGTCTTGCGTCGTATTGTCCAGTTCGCCCTTGGATCGTTGGCACTCTTGGCGAATAGTGGTGAGGCCCTCAGGATAGTTTGCAAACAGTTTCACCATGTCGTATCTCGGCACCGTGATCGATTTTTTCTCCCGACTCCTAGTGATGATGTTTAATTTTATCTCGTCCACTGCAGAATGTTTAGCAATCAGCACGGATGGGAGATTCGGAAGCTGTCGGTTTGGGCTATCGACTTTGTCATCTACTGGGGTAGATGGTTCAGAATCTTTGCTACGATCATTCCTTGAGAAGTACAAAACACACTGAAGCCCTCCTCTGATCGTTATTTCACAATCGAGTGACCTGTTATTGGACAAATCCAGCTGAACTAAGGAGTGTCCAGTCTGCCTTTCCAAGTTCTGGAACCCGGTCGCGACTCGATATGTCATCTGTGCGTAGATCAACTGTGGAAGATCCGGTCGAATAAACGCTGCCGCGTTGATCATCTTGTATTTTCCTATAAGAAACATATTTCCAGTTAAGCCCCGTTATCAAGAACGGATATTTTACAACGACAAAAAAAATACAAGCGCACCTTCTTTCACCATGGCGCCAATGATGTTGGAGTTCGAAAAGATCCACTTGCCGAGGCCAAATCTTCGAGGCTCGCCCAAGGTGGATGCTCCTGTAGGAATAATACCTTCTGGCACAATCCAGGGACGATCGAATGATTCGCTTGGTGCCGCCTGAATAAGCTTGGTCAAGAAAGCTATATAAATATCGAGATTAGTGCAACATTAACATATTCTGCCGCCCATATTGTTACCTTTTCCTATTACTAACACAGATCCGCTGCCACTTACCACTCGGGAGAGACTTGCGGGTGAAAAAACACTGTCTAATCGGCGACGCCAAGATGGCAGCTATGTCAAATGAAAAAAAGGGGAGCAAATTTTCATTAGTGCTCACAATGTTACCCTTGACTCTTTTCTTTACCACCAATGAAAATAAAAAAAATTACCGAACTGGTTCGAGGCAAGCTCCCTTTCAAATTTTGTCCGATCCTTGAGCGGTCCGTCCTTGTCGCTGAGTTGCCGCTTAGATCGAGGTCGACGCGGCTCATCAAACAAAAAAGATCGCGCGTGTGCCGACTTTGGGGGGTCAGATGGGGTACTGTTACTTGTTAATTCTGAATTTGTGGCACGTCTACTGCCCCACTTCATGTGCTTGCTCGCGTTTTTTGCGGGGCCACCGATGTCGTTCTGGCGCGTGGTTAAGAGTCGTTTGACTGTGGGATGACTGAATTCGGCTGAAAAAGGCCTCCAGAAAGGCGGGTTCCCGATCCAAGTATATTTGAGTGCTTTCCGCATGCTTGCTTGCTCAGGTTTGAGTTTTCGTGGGGACGTTGGAAGGTGCAAGGTTGAAAAAATTTAAAAATGGAAATTGCTTGAGCAGGGAATATAGGTGGCTTAGTCAAGGCCATTCATTTGAGAATCAACCTTGGTGGCAAAGTCTCGTGCAACAAGAAAAATTATGAGGACCCTTACTCAGGCAACGCAGGCCATGCAATTAAGCTTCTGCTTCTTAGTCACGTGAACATGTGTTTCGTCCATAAATTCCTTTGCTTCTTTCCACCAATTCCTTCACTCATTCTTCTTAATAGAGCCCTTTCCCTCTCTTGATCTCGAGTCTAATACCCCCAGTACTGTAGGCGATCCCAGTGATGACTTTTGTATAAATGATGAACTTTCTTATCATCAGATGGATGATAGAATTCTCAGTATTTGAACAATATTGTAGGTAAAGGGCGGATTTAGGCGATCAGGCACAATGGGTCTCGGAGAATATGATTTAGTACAGCTAGAATGATAGGTGGATCTCTGAGAATATAACAAAGTGCAGAATGATAGATAGGTCCCTGAGAACATGATATAGTGCAGTCGGAATGATAGATGGGTCTCCGAGAGTATGATATAGTGCAGTCAGAATGATATATGCTTGCACTATATCATATTCTCAGAGATTTGTGGTGTGTGTTGGGGTGAACAAGAGCATGGCTTTGCTATTGACTGTTTCTTGCTGTGTAAGCTTGAAAGTCTGTCTATGACCCATTTCCACAACTTCAGCTTTTTTTTCTTGCTTTGCTATTGATTGTTTCTTGCTGCGTATGCTTGAGAGTCTGTCTATGCCCCATTTCCACAATTTCAGCTTTTTTTTCTTGCTTTGCTATTGATTGTTTCTTGCTGTGTATGCTTGAGAGTCTGTCTATGCCCCATTTCCACAATTTCAGCTTTTTTTTTCTTGCTTTGCTATAAATTACATCCACTTTTGTCTCAATACCTTCCTTCTTTCCTCTTTTCTTCATCATCACAGTTTTCGCTACACTCCTACACCACTCACTTCTTTTACCGTAAAGTACAACCCATTTCACCCATAGTCAAACACACACCTACACACACTACACACATCTGATAGCTTCACAACCTTCGTGGCTGATCTTCAGCCATAGGTTGGGGCGTTTGGGAGTGGCACCAGTCTCGAGAGTCGCCTCTTGTACCTCCAGCCACGGCCTTCCTCCGACCAGTGGAAGATAGACGAACAAGGAATATGCAGCTTTGAAAACTGCTAAAATATGAGTTCCTGGCACCTCGGTTCCAGGTAGGCTTCAAATACGTTCGCTGAGAGGATTGAGTTACTCTATATTTCGATAAGACAGTCACTAACCTCTAATTTTTAATCGCATGGCCTGCGTTGCTTAAATAAGGACACTCAAAAATTATCTGCCGCTAAAGGACTTGCTGTACTTTCTAATGGGAGGCTCTGCCACCAATAAAGTGGATACCGCATGGAAAATAGTTGTGCATATGACAAGTTCATCATTTCTCAATATTTTTGAAAGCCGTTTGCTGAAAACAGTAACTACAATATTGGCGCATGTTTATGTCGTTTTCATGGCTTTCTGAGAAAATGGGATGACTATTTTAGATGGTCAAGTCAACAAAACGCGTTTAAGAACTCTCTTGTCACCAACGCTTAAATGAGAATGTAACTTTCTACGAGAAACTGCAGTACGTATTCGATATTGCTCCAAACCATTCCATATTGCAGTAAAATAAGTATTTTTCACTGGCGAACACGCTAATGTCAATGGAAAATGAACTTCGCTTATGAAAATACAGATATTTTCAAGTCAAAAGTAGGTCCGGTAGGATAAAATAAAACAAATAGAACATTCAATCGACTATTACTCTCACTCATACTAGACCGAAACATGTATAAATGACAAATCATTGTGGCGATATCGTGGAGAACACATTTACAAAGTTTCGTGTCATTCCAACGCCTTTTAAGCTCACAGGACATAGTTACAGTCGCGTAAAAATGACACCAAAATACTTCTCTTGATCTTGGAAACGTCACCATTTAATGAGTTTTTGACCAATCTATACAAAACCAGGCTTAGAATGTGTGAATCAATAATACTTTTCACCTGGTTCAATCCAATGTTTGCTGCATATTATATTTCAAAAGTTATTCGCATTTTCGCATTCTTCGTTGACCGTCAAGATGTAGTCGGTCATCGCGGCCCGAGGCTTGCATGTGATTGGTTGATTTAAGGTTCAGAGGACAACCATGGCATATGTGGGGAAGTAAGCAGCTAGAGATCACTCATGTCCGTATCGCGATATCTCTTCAACCAAACGGGCTATCGACATGAAACTCAACAAGCATGTTGGCAATTGATACAACTATCAACCTTGAAAGTTAGAAGATGATCGGATCACTGGATCTCGCTAGCGTAAAAAAATTGTATCGGCCCGGTGACAAAAAACATGCGTTGGCATCCCGCTATTGACAAAAAAAAATGTGTCGTTGAAGCATTTTTGCACCTTACCATATTCTCACCCTTGCTCATGAATGCCAAAGTTCATAGACAAATAAAATGGACGAATATATGTTCTTTAATAGAGTTGTCGTGGCCGTTTGTTGTTGAGACCTTGACCTTGTTTTCGAGGAAACGTTGCTTCATAGAGTTCAAGTGCTTCTTCCAATTTCTTCTTGACTAGATGCATCTGAGGGTAATCAACATCCTTGTCTCTTATTTCCTCTAGGAGTGCAAAGCGCTGGAATACAGCAACATGATTCACCACTGGAGCAGTATTATCGGAATCATCATATGTCTCTGGCTCAAGCATTCCAAGATGAAACCTGGCCTGGTGTTTCCAAAAGTCCTTACGAAGAAACGTGATGGGAGGTGCTTCTATCTCAACCAAGGCAATCTGCTTACAGCAACTCCTGTGCATATGGAAATCCGGGCATGTGCACTGAGTGATATGACCTGCAGGTGTTCTGAAAAAGTCGATTGTGACCTCATATGCAACCGTGGGGGTTGTAAACGATTCCACGCGCAGAGTGAGGTCAGATGTTTGTGATATGTAGGTACCAACATATCCCTTTGCTGCTCTGGTCTTGATATGTTCTGTAGCAAGGTCCTTGAGCCGAAGTTCTTTTGACTGAGCAGGGCCGACATTGACAATGCTCCGCATGCACTTTTGCTGAAAGCGTGGGACTGCCAGGATGGCAAGGACATATATGACTGTATCCACACGACGGTGTTGCTTGTCCCTGAAAAAATGTCGCTTGAGAGTGTTGTGCCAGGACTCGATTTAGTTGTTTGTGTCGATAGAACTGTAGGATATGTCTTGACGATGGCAAAGCATCCATTGCTTCTGAATGTCAAAGACCTGCCACTCATGGTTATCAAACACAGGGCTGCCAAAGTAGTTCTTGATGCGATATATTGGTGGCGTTCAACCGAGGGACAGACACATATATTCTGTGTTTGTCCCAGTTAATAAAGAGTTCCTTCTTCGACCCATTATTCTCATTTTCCGGCCTAAAATATTTCACAGCTATTTTCTCTCAAGGAGTATGCATGATTGCCTGAGAAAATTCCCAGACACAAGTCCACGAGTCGTGGGATAGTCTCTTGAAAGGGATTTCAGGAACCATCCAACTTGTAATTCGCATGACAGTCCTTGGACCTCATGCAGGTGTAATAATCTGAGGTTGGTTATTCGCAAAGTCAGGATAGGAAGAGGAAGAGGCTCAGGAAACAGGGGGTGGACTAATGAAAGTTAAGTACAATATGATTGTGTATTAAAAAGCTATTCTTCTTGGGTACAGATCAGGACTATTCTTATACTTGTTACTACGGAATGTTCTGGAGCCAGGATACTGACAAGGCGATGCAGCTTAGTAAACAGGCTTGCGACTATGTTCTGGATGATCTTGGTAAGCGACTCGAAGTTTCTAGCAAGGTCGTTTGAGTCGCGTCTGTGATCATGGGGTCAAGGAAAGATGTTGTGGTCACGTTCCGAGAGTTGACGTGCAATGTCAAAACTGAGACTCGGCCTTTTCCCCAAGACACTTATTCATTTTCTTTTTTGCTGCTTTTTTTTCTTCTGGATTAGGCTCTTTGATACCCTTGCCTACAAGGCATACACCAAGGGCCTTCATCTTGACTTCGTTTTCGGGGCAGAATGCCTTTTTGGCCTCTGCCGCTGTATGGGGATCCGTGTGATAGATTTCGACGTAGCACTCTGACAGCGCCTTAGAGAACTTAGGCTGGAGTTCCGCCAGGCATTCCTTAGAAGGCTTAACGAAGGCCTCGAGTAGTTTAATTTTTTCCTCGTCAGCCCCACAAAGTTGATCCAATTGCTTCGACTCATCGCCTGCTGCAAAACTCATAACGATGCAGACAACAATCAAGAATTGGAGCTTCATTTTCGATTGGGATGGGGCAAGTGATTGTTGTGCAGGGTGGAACAAAAGGAAGAGGTTGATTGAAAAGAAGCGAATTGGAGTGAGGTGATATAAGATTTGAAGGAAGGATATGAGCAATAGCAGAAACAAAGGGCGTGAGATGTAGCGAGGATAAATAGTTTGAAAAAATCAATGCGAGGTTGGACAGGAAAAGTGCATTAAATAGAGGCAAGGACGTTGATAAGAAATGACGGAAAAGGGAAGAGAAGGGAAAGGTTGTGGAGACCAATGGGGAGGTGAAAGATCAACGGGAAAGTGGACGCAGAAACGGATGATAAAGTGCATACCAGGGACAGGCAAACAGATATGAGATACAGAAACCACAGGGTTATAGAATAAGTGAGGAGGATAAAAAAAGCGATTTGATGTGACGGGAGAAAAAGAGGTTGGCATGCACGCCCATGGATGAAGGGAAAAAAGTCAGCTCTAGAAAGAAAAGGAGAACCTTCGAAAGTGAGGGAAAGATGCTGGAAAATAAGGATAAGAAGCTAGAACATGGGCAGAACAGAAATAAGAGCAGGGAGGAGCCAGGGCAGGAAAAAAGTGAGGGCAGGGAAGAACGAGGGCAGGGAAGGGAAGAGTAAGAGGATGCAAGAAAAAAGGGAAGGGACACGAAAAAAAATAGATGGAGATGCAGAAAATGGATGGGGATACAAAAACACGGAGGGTGGATGCAAAAAAAAATAGATGGAGATGAATAAAAAGAAAAGGATGAAAAAAAAGATGAGGATGCAAAAAACTGGGGAGGGGCGCTGAGCAAAGATAGGATGGAAGCGATGGATGCAGGGTGAGAAAAAGGGGAAGGACGCCAAAAAAAATGTAGCTGCTTTACAACTGGATAACTGGCTTGTGGCAGCCAAGCGTTCATAGCGACATTGCTTTTTGATCTTTCGATGTCGGCTCTTCCTATCATACTGAAGCAGAATTCAGTAAGCATTGGATTGTTCACCCACAAATAGGGAACGTGAGCTGGGCTTAGACCGTCGTGAGACAGGTTAGTTTTACCCTACTGATGAAATGTTGTTGCAATAGTAATTGAACTTAGTACGAGAGGAACCGTTCATTCGGATAATTGGTATTTGGGCCTGCCTGAGCAGGCAATGGCCCGAAGCTATCATCCGTTGGATTATGGCTAAACGCCTCTAAGCCAGAATCCGTGCTAGAACGCGACGATTACCGCCTTTTCCGATGTCAAGTTGAATACGAATAGAGACTCCCGTCGGGGGGTTTCCTGAATCATACTACGTGGGGTCGTCAGGCAAGACGGAAAGGTTTTGTTTAGCGCCTGCTAATGTTAATTTCAAATATTGGAAGAGATAAATCCATTGCAGACGGCTTTTAAGCAATGGTGTACAGTAAGCGGTCGAGCAGCCTTGTAGCTACGAGTCGCTGAGGCTAAGCACTGTGTTGCGCAGGTTTGTTCAAGAGAACACATCTTTCTCTTCTTGCTCGGCAAACGTTAAAGGACCCTAAGTAATGGTTGGCCGACTTGAACCTTTCGGTATATGTTGACGGACTTGAGCATAACGAGGTATTGTTTTCATCTTCGTTCTAAGCTGCACGCACTTAAGGTGTTGTGGCCATCGCCAAGAGAACTTTTGCTGTGCACCCAGAAATGATTTGTTAATCGTCGTTCGAGTCCTCGAAGGTCCATAGGACTCCAGTGCTAAATAGAGAATCAAACGAAGTCCTCAGTGTTGCGCTCGAAGCCACTCATTGTCACTGATGAATCTCCTTGGGGTATAGTTGAAGTTCATGCGTTTGACAAGCAAGCGTTGACAAAGGCGAGGATGAGAGGTCGAGATGTATGCTATATTGTTCTTCATTATTCATTCCTCCAACGTCATCGCTCTCGCTCTTCTTCGCGGGGGTTACTTCAATCGGATATATCTATAATTATTCCTCCACAGGAAGCGCTCCTCAGCAGGCAGCTTGGCTGCGAGTCGTGTATATCAAGCAGCTTCCCATCATGGTCGAAGGGTCAGTGATTTTGTAATGGAAGCCAAAGTTGTTCACGCCAATGAAGACTCCACCGTCAAGGACCCTGGGAGCAGATACGGAACCATCTGAGTAGTAGTCGATCTGTTCATACCTACATGGCACGATGGCTTTCCCCTTGGTGCCAAAGAACGTGATTCGTGTGGAGCCACCGGACGGGACATCTTGACGGCTGCACCTGGTGTCGAAGACTTGCTCTCGGTTACACTCTTTCCCCATTCGGTGGTGAAGTCAATGCTCGCTGAGACTGAGATCTTGTCTTCCGCAATAAATGGAACTCCGGTCTTGAACTCGGTCGAGATTCCAACTCCAACAGAAACACTGCTGTTCCAGGTATGAGTGATGTCCTCTGTGTAGGTGAACGTGTGGGTAAGGTCAGTGACATGGGAACTGTCATTAGTAAGGAGCACACTTTCTAGGGTGAGTCCTTGCAAAAAATCAATGACCTTGGCGTTCTTCCTATCAAACACCACATTCCTCACGGTCCTTTTGCGAACTGTCTCCTCCACCAAAAACCGCGCTGCAGTCACCATATTCTTCCTGGTGCCAAAGAGTTGGGGAGGGGGTATTCTCGTTCCGAATGCGACTTCCATATACTTGTTGTTCCAGATGAAAGCGATCTGTCCATCACCCAAATCCACCACCTCGTAGAAGCTACGTGCAGTGTAGTCACCCAAATAAGCATAGCCGACAGAGGGTCGATACTCCAATAGTAAGCCCCTTGTTCGTGTCGATACCTGATTGTGTAGTATTGGCCTTCCTTGCTGATTTCCCACTCGCACGTCGGAGAATGTTCCTCACTGCGAGCTTGTACGTCATGGAAGGGGCCGTTCCACGTGCGTAGAGCCATGACATATCTGTTATTGCTGATACTCTTCAAGGCAACAACGGGGGGGAAAGTCAAAACCCCCATTCAGCCACTCTTGTCCACCCATTCAACATCACACTCCTCCAGGGCCTCGACATTGACGCTCAAACTTCTCTACGTATGAAAAACAATCCGCTCACTCCATCACTCAATAGCAACTAATTCTACACTCCACGTTCTATGCTATTGTTGTTGTGAGGAAGTGAAGGAGGAGGAAGCAAACAAAGACACCACCAGGAAGCATATGAGGAAAACGGGTATTGATTTAATAATGATATTAAGATGTGGTATAGATGTTTCTTCGAAAAATATAAAGTGTGCAACAGGGGCCGAGACGTGCCCTTTGTTCCTATTGCCCATTCTAGGCCTCGGTCTTGCCACCAATATCCTTCTCATCATGGACAACAGTGCCCTGCTCGTCCACCTCATCCTCGGTGTGGTCCTTCAGGCGCAGCGACAAGAACAGTGCACCAGGTAGCGAAGCCATCATGAGGGCAAAGACGACGATCAGCTCGGTCATGTAAGGGGTTTCCACAGCGTTGATGCGCCAAGCGACTGCAGCTCCGGCTGACTGAATACCCTTGTAGAACCCAGCATAGCGCGACAGGACGGTCACATCGTTGGAGAGAGCGCCCATCAACCAGTAGCAGTACGTCTGCCAGGTCGCATCTGTCAAGCCGTAGAGAATGAACAAGATCAGAGGACCAACAAAGCCATCGTCCTTGAAATCTTTAGGATCCAGCTTGTCCGCCCTGGTGTACCCCTTCTGGAAATAAATGCCCCCGATGTAAGTGGCGACGACAATGACAGTGTTGATGCCCAGACCCCAGAGAGCGCGAGTCCTGCGATTGACGCCCTGGTAGTCGAGAACGCGAGCAACGGCATAGGAACCTGCGATCTGAGCGAACCAGTAAAAGATGGCGTTGAACGACTGTGTACGGAGAGAGAAGTAGGCGCCATTGACACTTCCGAATTGGTAAGAGGTGAACCAGTTGGAGGACGCGAACATGGGGATGAGGCAAATCATGCGCCAGTCGCCAAAGAGCTTCAGGATAGCGACCAACTCGCCGGTCCAAGTGGGGAACTTTCGGATCTGAATGTGTTCACCGTTGGAGTGGGTGACGGAGGAAGGAGGCGCCAAAGAAAGAGCGATCAAGGTTCCGACAGCCATGATGCTCATGAAGGCAATGTAGACGGGGTTTGACAAGTTTTCGCGCTTCTCTTTCTCAATGTTGATGGCAAGCCCAATGATGGAGCCCACGACGGCACCGGCGTTGAAGATGCCCCAGAAGTAGCCGATGTATTTTCCCTTGTCCTGCTCACGAGGGTATGCCATCATAATAGCACCCTGGGCGGTCCAGAGCATACCGGCACCGATACCGAGGATACCACCGGCGACGATGTTGAAGGTACCATCTTTGGTACCGTCGGCCCTGGCCTTGGAATTGTTGTAGGCAACGTAGGATCCAACGTACAGAACGTAGGTAGTACCGCCGAGCAAGATAGTCCACTTGGGTCCGAGCTTGTTGTGGATGGCGCCGGAGAGGAGACCAAAAATGGCGAAACAGGTGTACAAGGCGACGTTAGCGTTCTGGCCGACGTTGGAGTCGATTTGACCGCCACCGCCAAGGGAGTTGATGGCGTTGAACATTCCGGGGCAGCAGAAGCAGATGAACCCGACGGCGATGACTTGCGCCAAGGGAGAGTTCCAGCGGAAACCCATGACAAGAAAAAAGAATGGAAAGAAGTGGGGGAGTAAGGTTGGAGAGGTGAGGTTGAGGAAAGAGAAAGAAGGTTGTGGATAGAGTCGGTTGGGATCAGAGTGATGAGGAGGAAAAAAAGAAGAAAAATGCAAAGAACCCTCGGTCCTTTTATGCAAACTTGATCTTGACTTTAGGAAGCACAAGACACAAAATAACAGTGGAGTAATGAGCGTTGGGTTGGATTGGTCCCATCTAAAGCTGCATGCGGCTGGATAACGATTGAGATCAGATTGAAATGGACATCCCGTCTGCTTTTGAGTCCGTATGTTCATGGGGGTGTGGGAGTGTGTGTATGTGTGAGAGAGTGTGTGTGATGTGGGGTGCCCCCCATCGACAAAAGGACTGAGCAGACGGGGCGTCTCCAAATAAGGGCAACAAAACAATAACCGACTCTGTCCCGTGGAAGGAACCTCTGTCTGGAATGAACTCTGATCCTTATTGCATGCCGTCTTTACATAATGCAACCCGCTGTCCGTCATTGCATGCCGCTCGAACACATTTTGCCTGTTTAGAGTTTGCGCAAAGAGTCCATGCAAACCGATTTTTGGTGCCGAAATGATATGCTATCTCTGTGCCACAGTACCAAGGGCTAAAGAAAAATAAAAGCAACAGCCCATCAAGATAAAAAACCACTAAGCAAAAGGTAGGGGGTAGAGTGATCTGGGTGCATGAGCAAGGACGGATGATTTTCCCGAGCTTTCATGGTTCTATGGGTCTATGGATGGGTCGAGAAGCTCGTACAGCTGCGGCAGAGACACCTCGCTCGCAAATCGGCCTCGTGCCATCTGGGGCTGTCCACCCCCTTTGCCTCCGACCTTGTCCAACACAGACTTGAGCACTTTGCCCGCATGCAGCTTGGGATGCTTCTTTTGGTCCAGGGCCACGACGACATTCTCGTTCCAGACCAGCACATGCACACATTCCGGCACCTGCTCCTTCAGCAAGTTTGCCTTTTTGGCGTAGTAATCTGCATCCTGAATCTCGGGGTCGAGGACATGAATCTGGATGGGAACCGATGTGCCTAGGTTGAGCTGACCCTGTTTGGCAGGGGTTGTGGGTGGAGATCGGACAAGTCTGTCGAGAATGCGACTATACTGCTTGGAGACGTCGGCGATCTGGTCCTTCATCTTGTTCACTTTGAGATCCAATCCATTGCCTGCGCTGGTTGAATACGCTTTGAGCTCTTGGTTCAACCGACTGACCATCCTGTCCTGCTCAATCAGTAACCGAGTTGCCGCCGTGCCAACTGCAGCCTCAATACGACGAGTTCCTAAATATCAAGATGCCAAAGCGAAAATAGTTAGCATTGGCAGAACGGGAAACAAGTATCTCGCTCAGGGGCAGCGTCCAGTGCATATACCTGCTGCAACCGATCCTTCCGAGAGAATCTTAAATGGGTATATCCGGGAGAGGTCCTCAACGTGGGTGCCTCCACACAACTCCATGGACACCTTGGGGAAATCCACAACACGGACAACTTCTCCGTACTTTTCAGAGAACACGGCAATAGATCCCATGTCGATAGCCTTTTGTAATGGGTACTCTTTGATCACCGGCCTGACACTCTGGAGGGCAGTAGTGTTGATCCAGTCCTCAATCTCTCGAATCTGAGCATGGTCAATGGGCTTTCCATGTGTAAAGTCGAAGCGAAGTCTATCGGGCTCCACCAGAGACCCTACGATATAAGAGGTATTAGTCGAATTAGACGAGGTGACACACGATGCCGAAGAATCAATGCACTCGAATCAAAAGAGGAAGCCATACCTGCTTGCATGATGGGCTTGCCGAGTGTTTTCCTCAACGCAGCATTGAGCATATGGGTGGCACTGTGATGGGCAGCTATGGCAGCGCGTCTCTCGGTATCGACAAACGTCGTGACCTGGAATCCCTTCTGCAGACACACCAAATCCTCGTCGCTCATAGCGTTCTCAGGCCCTGCATCTGCCGCCTGAACACGAATCGCAAGTCCTCGCTCATAAGGTGAAAAGACATCCACCACTCTCCATTCGCTTCCGTTGGCCAGCTTGATCGATCCAGTGTCCGGGGTTTGTCCACCACCCAAACCATAGAACGGGCAGGGCTCAATCGAAAGGATCATGTCGCCGGTGCCATCTTCAGTGCTCTGGGCGGCCAAAACAGTGGACGATTGTCCAGTCAACAGCTCACGACGGTATCCTGAGAAGGTGGGGAAGACCCCTTGCTCCTTCCACTCGAGCGCCTTGGTCAAAAAGGCAGCGTTCGATCCAGATTTCCAGGAGGCGCGTCCTTGCTCCTGTTGTTTCTGGCGCAACTTTTCGACCTCGATCAAGTCCACTGTCCAGCCTCGCTCCTCGGCGATCAGGACGGTCAAATCCAGAGGGAATCCGAAAGTGTCGTAGAGCTTGAAGGCAATGTCTGCAGGAACTTGCTTCGACCCTGCAAGGTCCTTTTGCTTAAAGACAGGCTCCAGAAGCGCCAAGCCCTTGGACAGTGTGCTCATAAAGATCTCTTCCTCCTGGTGGATAACGCCCTTGATAGAATCCTGTCTTGCGACCATGTCTGGGTATACACCATCCTTGAGCGAGTCCAGAAAGTATGGATAGAGATCCGTCATGAATGGTTCTATAATCGGTCGTAATACGATCTGGTAAGCTTTCAGATTTCACATGGTGATTTGACTTTGTAATCTGCTTACTTGAAAATCCAAGTTGGTTCCCTGAACGAAGAGCACGGCGAATAATTCTCCTGAGAACGTAGCCTCGTCCAACATTACTACAATTAAGAAAAAAATCAGGATTAGCACATCCTATACGGATCAGATACACATGCGGGGAAAAGGCTGGAGAGTACTGTTGAAGCCAACATACCTTGGAATAACTCCATCGGCGATCAGAAAGCTCATAGCTCGCAGATGGTCGACAATAATTTTTTTGTGTGGGGTGGCATTGATATCGCGCGATGACTCAATGCCAGAGTCTGTCATAATCTTGTGCAGTCCGTCAAACATTGGTCCAAACACGTCCGTCTCATAGTTATTCTCTTTGCTCTGCACAACCGAAGCCAGGCGTTCGAGACCCATGCCAGTATCGACACAGACAATGGGCAGGTTCTCGAGCTGTCCTTGATCGTTGCGATAGTGCTGCATAAATACCAGGTTCCAGATCTCGAGCCAGCGGTCTTCACCGAGGTCGTCGTTTTGGGTGTCCCAGAAGATCTCTGTACAGGGTCCGCAGGGTCCTGCTCCCTCGCCCATGGTCCAGAAGTTATCCTTTTCATCGCATCGAATGATCCTGTCCTCTGGGATTCCTTCCTGGTTCTTCCACAGATCATAACTCTCCTGATCTGACGCCAAGATTCTATTGTGTTGAAGCCAATATGAGTCGTATGAGTTTGTTGATTTCCAAAACGTGATCAATTTTGTCCGCGAGAAGAAAATGAAAGAAGTCAAGCTTTCAAATATTACGTGACTCGGAGCCTATCCTTAGGGAGTTGGACCACCTGCGTCAGGAAGCGCCAGGCCATTTGAATCGCTTTGGACTTGGAGTACTCGCCAAAGGAAAAATTTCCGAGCATCTCAAAGAAAGTGTGATGGCGTGGCGTGTATCCGACATTATCGAGGTCGTTGTGTTTGCCTAGTAGGTAGGGATGTTTGTCAGCGACATTGTCCAAGAGTTTGTCATCACACCTGTCCGATCTTGATCAAAGTATGATCTACCTCCTGCTCTCATGCACTTTTGGATTGTTGTCGCCTGCTTGAATGGTGCTGTTGCTGGGTTCCGGAAGTAGTCCTTGAACTGAACCATGCCTATACACAAAAAGAACCATCATAAGAAAAAAAAAAAGGCAGGGGAAAGGACGCAAAGCGTGTCAAGTGGCAAGCGAGGGTTGACAGGTACCTGCATTCGTGAACATAAGCGACTTGTCGTTATGTGGGATTAGGCTCGAACTCTTGACTGGAACGTGACCGTACTCCTTGACAAAGAATTCGGTGAACTCTTTCCGGAGTTCAGGGGTAGTCATGTGTCGAAGGTAGCGAGCATGCTGAAATGTATGGGCGCAAACGCTAAGGCGTGGATGGGTTCGATGTGCGATGTTGCCACTCTTGACTGTGGACATGGAGGTCCTCATGAGTCCATTGACTTTTGATCGACCGAGCATGCTGCGTGTGATTATCCTTGAAAGGGATTGGTGGGCTGATCAACCTCCGCAAAGCAATCCGAGCAAAGGAAGGGAGACAGCCGAACAGACAGTCACTTTTGATTTTTGCCACCAAATGGATGTAACTCTCCTGGACAAAGCATGGACAACGAAAGGCATGTGAATTATTTTCTTTTATTTGACAGTGACTACACTGCATTGTCTTTGTTTTTCACCCTTGCTTTTTTTTTATCTTTGATCCTCTTTTCTATAATCGATTCTCACATGGGAGCTCATTGGACCTTGGTTCAAACAATTCACACTCAAGCAATCACATAGAGGCAAAATGTTCATGTTTGATATGATAGATATTTAATAGTATAGTACAATTTAACAATGATTGCTAAATGAGATATATCAAGTGATAGAAAAGGCATTTTAGGCGTCAGCCTTGCCATCGACATACTTCATGTCATGGTTGTTGGCCTCCTCAGGCTCGTCAGAGTGGTCCTTGATGCGCATGGACAAGAAGAGAGCTCCGGGGATCGAGGCAACAAGGAGAGCGAAGCAGATGATGAGCTCGGTCATGAAAGGGGTGCCGACAGCGTTGATTCTCCAGGCGATAGCAGCACCGCAGGACTGAATGCATTTGTAGAAACCGGCGTAGCGGGAGAGGACGGTGACATCGTTGGAAAGGGCACCCATCAACCAGTAGCAGTAAGTCTGCCAAGCAGCGTCGTTCAAACCGTAGAAAATGTACAAGAAGAGAGGGCCGACGTAGGAGGCACCCTCGGTGTAGTCGTGGTTGCCCTTGGGGTCAGTGATCTTGTAGCCCTTCTGGAAGAAGATGCCTCCGATCCAAGTGGCGACGAAGCAGGTAGTGATGATCATGAGACCCCAGAGAGAGCGGGTCTTGCGGTTGACACCCTGGTAGTCGAGAATACGGGCAAAGGTCCAGGAACCTCCAATTTGAGAGAACCAGTAAAAGATGTTGTTCAAGGACTGGGTGCGGGTCGAGAAGAAGTAGCCGTTGACGGTCGAGAACTGGTAAGAGTAGAACCAGTTGGAGGACAAGAACATGGGGATTAAAACAATCATACGCCAGTCGAGGAAAAGCTTCATGACGGCAATCAACTCGCCGGTCCAAGTGGGGAACTTTTGGATCTGAATGCGATCACCGTTGGAATGGGTAACGGAGGAAGGAGGGGCCAAAGAAAGAGCGATCAAGGTACCGATGGCCATGATGGTAATGAAGGCGATGTAGGTAGTGTCATCCAAGTTCTTGGCAACAACGACATCCTTGTTGATGATGAAGGCAATGACGGAACCCAAGACGGCACCGGCGTTGAAGATGGCCCAGAAATAACCGATGAACTTGCCCTTGTCGTTCTCACGAGGGTAGGCCATCATGATAGCACCCTGGGCGGTCCAGAGCATACCGGCACCACAGCCAAGGATACCACCGGCGGCAATGGTGAAAGCACCGTTCTGGGTGTGGTTGTAGCAGAGGAGGGAACCGGCGTAGAGGACGTAGGTGGCACAACCGATCAGGATAGTCCACTTGGGTCCGAGCTTGTTGTGGATGGCACCGGCGAGAAGACCAAAGATGGCGAAACAGGTGTACAAGGCGACGTTAGCGTTCTGGCCGACCTTGGAGTCGACCTGACCACCACCGCCCATCGAGTTGAGGGCGTTGAACATTCCGGGGCAGCAGAAGCAAATAAACCCGACGGCAATGACTTGCGCCAAAGGAGAGTTCCAGCGGAAACCCATGATGAATATGTGTGAGAGAGGGATGTAAAAGGGGAGGAGGGAGAGAGGGAGAGAAGGAAAGGTACGAGGAGATTTGGTTGAGATCAGAGTGATGAAGGAAAAAAAAAGAGAAAAGTGGGGGATGGCGCCCTTGGTCCTTTATACAACTTCGATCTCGGAAAGAGGAAGAGGACGAGGGGATGGATGGAAAATAGAGAGACGAGAAGGAAAGGTATCTCCAGTATGGTACCAAGGTACGGAAGAGATTGAATGGCGAGTATATGCGACTGAATACTGATGGAGTTTAAGTATGTTGTGTGGATTATATTTGTGTGGGGAAAGGGAGGGAGGGCCAGGCACCCATCATCTTGTCACTCTGGGATATCCAGTGGACAAATGCAGCACCCTTGCACCCGACGCGGATCCGTCTCTACCCCAAATAAGGTCATCAACATTTCCGTGGAAACAATGAAAACACACACAAAAAAAAAAAAAGAACCAAAGACTCAGCGAGACAAACACAGTCAGTCAGTGGAAGGAGGCGAACAAGGAAAGGGAGGAAGGGAGGATGAAACGAGTGAGACCACCAAAGCCAATCGAACAAAAGTACTCTCGCCATAGTACCACTCTGGGGAAAGTTGTTTGCGGTCTGTTAGTATACCACTGAGTATTTGCCACAGAGTTGTCCATCTGTCTTGCTCTCTGGCCGTGGTGTGTTGCACCTTGGATGTGCATTTGTCTCTTCGTTCTGCTTCTTTTTGTGTGTGTGTGTGTATGTTGCAATAGAGTGCAAGACATTCTTTCAGCAAGCAATGGTGGAGAAACAAGAAGAGACAAAAAAAGATAAACTTCAAGATATCTCTTTGTCCGCTTTATTGCTTTGTTGGTTGCCAAGTTCATGGATTGTGTGTGCCATTGCTCGCAACGAGCTGTATGGTCGTCGTGGATTAGACCAGCGCTAGCGCAACAACTTGTCGAATGGACTTTGATCATCCTAGGAGCGTAGATGTTGTGTTTACGTGTTTGCCTCTATGCATGCTGTGTGTGTCTCCCATCCAAACATGATGGAGGGATGTCGACATAGCTAACACAGGGGGTACGAGACGATGGATGTGTATGTGTATGTGTATGTGTATGTGTATGTGTGTGTGAAAAAACAAAAAAAAACCACAGAGGGACTGCGAGATATGATATCTTGTACATCTTGTGCTACCTGACCCATACAAAGTTCATGCGAGAGATTGAGAGATGTAACCCAAACGTGAGTCCTCAGATCAACGCTCACCATTCGATAAACACTAAAAATGATCTCGCCCCACTCCACCACTAGTTATACACTCCAGACCATTATTCATCATTAGCAAAAGAAGAAGCACATACTCGTACTCGTATGCCGCATCCGGATATGAACACCAATGAGATGGCTTCATGACCTAATTTCCATACACCCCATTGAAGATTGGACGTCTCGCCCTGACCTTATTCCTCTCTGTCTGTCTTCTCCGTTTCCTTTCCTTCCTCCGAGATGGTCCTTTCACACCACAGCCAAAAGAGACACAGATTACTTTCCTTCAAGCCTTTCAATCACACACCTGCGAGGTCACGCCTCTGATTTTGTTTGCTTTGTACCCCACCAAAAAAGGTGCCTCCTCCGTCTCTTCCTTCATGTGTCGTTCCTTATGTTCGTTTAGGTGGTAGTTCCAGTCAAGTACTGAATACGATGGTAGTATTCAAAGATGAAGATATGAAATCTGATTCGGTGTGTGTGACCCACTGGTACCAACCTGACCCAGCATGACCCAAAATAAGGTTTGCCATGGTTCCAGACACCTTCCGAAGGCACTCCGTTTGTCTTGGAGTTTATTTCCACCCAATAAGCTGCTCATCTCGCATCTTGATCTCTGAGTGGCCAATGTTGAATAGAGAGGATCATTATTGAGTGTCCGCCATTGTCTCCAATATTTGCCACGGGGACCAGCAGCTGAACTGCAAATAAAGCAGAAAGAGGAAGGAGCACCTCCAAAAGCGCCTTTCCCCTGTTCTGTACTGGTACCTCTGCAGAAATACCGTGGAAAGACAATACAAACTGCACACGAGCTTAATTTGTGTGCAGTGCGGAGTAACGAGATTCTTCTTTGGATTCCCATGGACACCACCAGCTGTGAATGAAAATCGAGGTTATTTTTGCACTTTTCGAGATCCATTTGAAGGAGAAGAAAGAAAGAGAGAGAGAGAGCAAACGCAAGGAATAAGAACGAGAAATGGTCTCATGAGAGACTCACTCACACGAGTGTATTTTAATTCACCTCATTTACTCAACACGGCGTATGCCTCAATGCAGGATGACGCCGAGCTCTTACAAGAGAAAATGTATGAATAGTAAACAAGAATAGCCTTGCCTGGAGCGCTTCATGGCTGATCTGTTAGATAGAGGGAGTTAGCCGAAGAAGGAGCAGGAACGAGCAACGCTCTCCGAACCCCCACTGAAGTATGCAGGGAAAGAAAGACCCGCATGAAACCCGCAGGTAACACTAGCCTGCCTTTAAGCGTGAGACTCAATGGTTGCTTGCTGTTCAAGCTCCATCCCCTTTCGTGTCTTTCCATGGTCAGTTTCTTACTTCTACGACAGTGAGTATCTCTTTCTACTTGAAGTACTTGCATGTCTTATGTACGTACCAAGAAGGGTCTTTCTCCGACAGTACATGTTCTGTGGGCATCCTTCGGAGAATCAGAGTTTAACGTGGGTCTGAGGGGGGGTTGTCAGGGGGGGGTACTGAGTAGAGTGTCGTATTTGATTCTTTTCGCTTGTTTCTTTTCCTTTCCTTTCTCACATTTCGCTTTAGCAATCACCGACCTTCCACCGCCAGGACATCAATAGTTTCGAAAAAGAAACTCGACGATCATGCTTTGATGCTGGGATCGAAGAAAAAGAACAGTTTTCAGGAACAACGACAACGATCAGGAAACAGGAACGCTCCACATATAATCTGGCATGCAGGAGATACAATGACAGCGGTTTGAACACAGATGAAAGCGAGGAAACGATCCATGCCCTTTGCCTTCATGATCCGCCAGAGACAAATAGCAGCCAACAGCTCAGAGTGAACACAGGGATAAAGCAGAGACCACACATTGCGCGACTACTAAGACCACCGGAATAAGCCTTTTGTTCGTTTTACCTGCTCGTACTTTTCTTCTCTGCGATTTGCTAAGCTGGAGTACATCGACCAGGGAAGGATGCAAGACTCGGTTATGGTGGAAAAAAGCGACCTTGACAACGACGCACACACTCCAAGGAGTACTCACTCTGGGTCATCAAGGGCAACCAAAAAAATAATAATAAGATTTGCATCCAATCGCGTGTTTTATAATCTACTTCAGATACCCATACTTCTTCTTGGCCAGCCAGCGGACCAAACTAGGGCTCAGCATTTGCAGGATCAGGCTGGCATGGTAGAACCATGGCATGATCACCTCGTGCTGGCGCAGATCAGATCCCCGCACAATCCCCTCCGCACATGCTTTGGCGCTCATGGCTCCCTTTTTCGTACCTGTCGCCTTGGGTCCCTCCGATGATGAGGACAAAGGCGATGGCAGATCAACGGCTGACTGGCGCAGATCGGTCTCGACAGTTCCAGGCGAGACAATTCCAACGTGGACGCCAGTCTTTTCTACCTCCATCCCGAGCGAGTCGAAAAAGCCCTGTGCGGCGTGTTTGCTTCCGCAGTAGATTGACCGCGTGGGTGCGCCCAGTTTTCCAGCCATGGATGACACGACGATAATGTTTCCTGCGCGACTGGTCTGAGTGAGGGCTGGGAGAAAGTGGCTGGTGAGGTTGAGGGGTGCGTGGTAGTTGAGGTTCATAATCTTGACCGAGGCGTCCAGCGCGGCCTTTGGATTTGAAGGGAGCAGATGTGCAAAGTCACCGTCTCCTGTGAGTTGTGCCGGTGGGATGTTTTCGGTGCCTGCCAAATCGGCAAAGGGAAGGACCGAGATCATGCCGGCACATAGGATCAAGGTATCGATGCCCTTAAGAAATCGAAGAGACTCGAGAGTGATCCTGTGTACGTCCTCGGGCAATGTGACATCTCCTTGGATGGCGAGAATAGACCCAGCCACGGGGCTCAGCTCCTGGACCAGTGACTCAAGCAGCGCTTGACGTCTGGCGACCAATACCACGTGAGCTTGGCGATAGGCATAGATCCGTGCGAGCTCTGAGCCAATACCTGAGCTTGCTCCGATGATCACAACTCGCTCTTGACTCATTGGAATTGAAGTCGTCCTGACAGGTGCTTTGTTGATGAGTGACTTTGCCAGCAAAGGCACAGCCAGCGCTCCTGCAACCAAGAGTGTTGTTGTGGATGATGCCATTATAACTCGCTGCTCTGTTTGATGGTTGAATGAAGACACGGCCACCAACGAAAAGAAAATGTCAGTTTTTCAAAACGGGAAATAGGCGTCAACCGTCAGCCAATAGAAGGACCGCATTTCGTTCCTGCTTTTTCGTTCAGCCCACTTTTGATGTGCCCATGAACGTGTCCCTTTTAGCTTCGTTCTTCCATCAAACCCACAACCTCATTTCCTCACCTACCCATCAAAGATGCCATCCCAGGCTAGGGTCCATCCACAGGCACACTCGGCCTCATCTGGTGCCATCATCGACCCCACCTTCACAGCTCCAGATTTTGATGTCAAGGCTTGGATAAACGCGGCTCTTGACACCCACCCACATAATCGGAAACAGGATCACCAACAAACCCCACCCACCGCTTCCTCGGCTTCATCTCCCCGCATTGGTGCTTCCAAGGACACCAATGGCGATGCCTCTCTTGACGCTTCATTAGACTTGCTTCAGACACCAGCATTGGATCCCATTCTTGGTAGGTGGAAAACGACTGTTTTTTGCTTTGCATTCTTTGTCGACCTAACGAAGAGTAGACACTCAACGCGTCTCGTTATCGCTGTGATGAACCGTTATAGATGGGAAAGACCAAGGCGAGCTACTGTCATCACCGAAACAATCCTCAGATTCTCCCGCCTTAGTGTCGTCAGCCCAACCTTCAACTCAGAGGAGTCAGAACACCTTCCTAACTCAACACGCCACCACCCATCTCACCAAGCTTCACTTGCTGGCCTCGCAGACCTCTACTGCACTCTCTTCCACCACCCAGGACATGGTGAAGCTGCTCCCCCGATTGACCCATGAGCTTGACCAATTGAGGCAGGAGACGAAGGCACTCCAAGAAGGCATCCGCCTGGTCAGGGGTGATGTTCACTCGGTCGAGTCTACAGACACTGTTCAAGCATTGGATCGACTAAAGTATCTGGATCTCGTCAAGACCCGTATGGAGGCTACACACTCAGCACTGCGCGAAGCCGAAAACTGGCGGAACCTGGAGGCTGAGGCGAACGATATTTTTGCCAAGGGAGACTTTATCAAGGCTGCTACGAGGCTTTCAGAGGCGGAGAAGTCCTTGGTCGTTTACAAAAACACCAACGTCGAGGGCGACCGTATGGCTCTGCTGCTTGTTCTCAAGGACCAGCTGGAGCAACAAATCATGGACAAGGTCAAGGATGCACTCGAGCACAAGGATACAGCCACCTGCCAAACACTCATGTCCGTATTTGGTCTCATTGGCCGCCCGGAAAAGTTCCAGGACTACTATGTTTCTCAGCGTCGAGCACCCCTCATGGAACAATGGAAGAGATTGACAGCAGGCGACTCCAAGGACTTTGTCAGCGCTCTTCAGATCTTCTATAAGGATACTTCCAGCATGCTCCATGACGAATACGCGTGGATCGCCAGCATCTTTTCGGATCCCACGGCGACTATTCACAGCCTCGTACACGACATCTTTTCTCACATCGATCCCACCATGAAGACCACATTGCAGCAGATCTCACGAGCCCAGGGTGACGAGGCAAGCTTGCCTATCCTAATCGACGCTTTCGAGGCAACAGAGCTCTTTGGCACCAGGATGGAGCGTATCGTTGCCCAGCCGCTGGTCGGCATGCAGAGGGAACATGGGCCTAACACCAACGCCAACAACAGTCGATCGAGGTCAGGAACTCTTATTCAGGATAACGCACACAAGGAAGGCCGACCTTTGGGCAGATCATCATTGCGACGAGACTCATTGGATATTGGATCGCGAGATCCTCATGAGTGGGCTTATATCCTGTACGAACCTTTTATGACGTACCAGCGTGACTATGGCAAGCTTGAGGAGTCCCATCTCCGATCCTTGCTTCTCAAGAAGGTTCCAGCCATGGCCATGAATGCCGCGAATTCTCGCTCCAAGGAATCGATCAGCGCCAGCTCGAACCTCGTGAAGGTCATGACCATCTCTATCAAGGAAGCCTTCGACCTCGCTGGTGGCGCCATTGGCCGTTGCATGAGACTTACACACGGCATGTGTGTCCCTGGACTCTTGGATGGTTTGAACGGATTCTTCAAGGAAATTATGGACCGGTACACTGAGCTCTTGATCGAGTGTAGGCAGCGATCAGGATTGCCACTGGATGAATCATTACCTGCCCCCAAGTCTACGTTCCAGACACAAGGACGAGCTTCGAGTCTTGAAACTAGGGATGAAGACGAGGATTCTGACGGATCAGCCGATGATGGCAACGACCAGGACCAAGTAAACTCACGACTTTTCCAAATGGGACTCCGATTAATGGTCCTCTGCCGACAGATCGTTGTCAAGCTTGAGCAGCTGGATGTCAAGGCCAAGAGGGCTCTCAAGGGCGTCGACGAGTTTGTCAAGATGGATTGGAACCTGGAGAACCCAACCAACTCGTCAGAACAAGGTCAAGCACGGACGCTACCTCCTCATGCTTCTATCGCATTGCTCCAGCAGTCCAACCTGAACAGCTTCCGCCTCTCGGAAATCTTAGAGGTGGTCAAAAAGTCGGCAACCAAGGAAGACACTGGAGATAGTTCCCCACATCCCGATCACATGCCAGCAGAAACAGATCTTGGTCTGGAACCCAAAGTCAACCACCTCTTCCTCCAGAGCCACCAGCGCGCCGTGCAGCTCACCAAGCTTTGCCAGCGGTTTATTTTCGATTCAATTTATATACCCTTGGTGCGACCCCTGGCGGATCTGCCACTTTTGTCCTGCTGGACCGAGGGCATGGACCAACAAGGCGAAGACATTAACAGCACCCGCCGGGTCCACAAGAGCACCATGGGAGGCACCCGGACAGACGTTCTCAAGTTCCGCTCAGGCCCTAGCGAGTACATGGGCGAGATGCTCAGGAGGCTGCATGCCCTGTCCGACACGTTTGGCATGTATGAAGGCGATGTCGGCCTGCGATTCGGCATCCATGTCCTGCCTTATGCCGATAAACCCATCAGCCAGGCGACACACGCATCGGCATTGGTTACTGGAACTGAGGGAGGATCCGAGGACGATGATCGTGGTGTAGGCGAAGCTGATCTGGCAAAGACGTCAAAGACTACAGAGGACGATTTTGATGAAGAACAGGAAGCATTCGAGGCCGAGGACGACTCAGCGGTTCTGCATCGATGGATCACCTCCCTGTCGCGAGCGGCCATGCACACTATGATCGAGAAGTTATACGACCCGAACCTGGGCGTTGCCAACTCAAGAAAGATCTCGTTGCCAGCAAATGCCACACCACCTACAAGCAGTCGTACCAGGTTTAGTGAATCAGCATCCTCATCGCCTGCTCTGGGGTCGTCTGCCACGTTTCAGACTCAGCATACATCCAAGGAGTGCCACTTCCTCAGTCGACTTTCCGAGAGTGGTGCCAAGCAACTCGAAGTGGATCTTCACTACCTTGTGACCGAGGGACTGGATGCCCTGGCGATCGAAGCAACTCCCTCGATTCGATCACTGCTGCAGGCACTTAGCATGGGCGAGGCGGGATTGTTGCGCACGTTACAGCAACAGCAGCAACAGCGTGAGGACCACCAACAGCAGCAAAAGCTGTTGCAAGAAGAGCATGAGCAGGAGAAAGAGGGCGATGCGTCGACGTTAGACAAGGACAAGCGTGCAGCAGAGAACATCGAGGCTGCGCAGCCCATTTCGATCTATGTGCCCGGAGCACCTGCCCTGCCGTCCGTACTGGCGGCTGGAGACGAGGACAGCGAGGCGGTGGTGACCGCACAGGAGGAGAAGATCTTTGAATGGGTCGCGAGACTGAAGGGGATCGCAGTGTTGAACATCTAAAGGAATAAAAATCGCAAACTTATTAAACCAACTCGTATTTGATGAGCATGAAGCATGCTCGGTAGTCAAATGTGCCGTTCACATATCTTTACCCTCATGATGGATGCCTATACTGGACAACGGCTTTGTACACACTATCCGTCAATACCCTCCATCGTACTCTGGCTTGCAACATGGCAGAGAACACCCTGCTCCTCGTGGACGGATAGGGATACGCCGGTCAGCTCTGACCATGAAAATGCCGTAATTCTATTTGGATTTTCTGGCATCTCATTGGAAAAAAAAGGTCTAATCCTCCGCTTTTATTCTTTCAGTATTAGAAGTGTTACTGGACTGATCCGCGATCGTGGTATATATTTCCAAACCCATGCCCCGGCTACCAGCAAGTGCTCTTTCCTTTGATTTTTTGGAAACGCCATTTCTTCCTACGTGGACTACCGGCTGAGCAACTGTAGGCAAAAGAGTCACGTTAAGCTAGGAGGCCGTCCTCGGGTATTAAAGTGTTTGTAAAGATTAGTTCTTTCTCCCAGGTCCTAATCTCATATTGCACCCACCACTATCCTTCTGGTTTCAACACCCATCCACCCACGATATACACAACAACACTCGCCCACCTCTTCACAGCCTTACTCTTCACAATATTTCCTGTCGTTACACTCGATTCACATCGACCTCACCTCCGCGCTGTCCGGCACCTTCATGCTCTTTGATCATCAAAAGCCAACCAACACAACCTCAGCCCTTCCACATCATAACAACCCAGACATATCATCCTTGTAGCAAATATTAATACAAAAAAACATCCTTGTTTGTTTGTTTGTTTGCTTGTAAGAATGTTTGGTTTGGTGCATCAAGAAACAAAACATGAATCCTGTTTGGCCAACGGCGAAGCGTGGCTTTTGTCTATATCGCAAACTGAACACTTTGGTATGTATATTTTCGAGATGCTCCACTGGGCCTAGGATGAAGTGCCTCTCTTGCAACCTTACTCAACACCAACGATAGGCGACACTCACAGAAGCCTGGTCTGATTGGCGACAATGGGCGAGGGACAGCTGGAGACACACACATTCCGAGCATCAGTGTGGAAGATGGTCCTGGTCTGTCTCTGAGGTGTTTCGTTCAATGCGGGCTATTCTGGCTTGTCTGTCCACTATACTCTTTATACCCTCATCGAGGATGTGACGCTCGTTGTCCAACGATCAAGAAAGACACAATGGAACAAACAAAGAATTTGTTGGATCCATGGTTGATTTTTTTGCTCCGCGCAGCATTGACATGAAGGAAGGAAGGCGTCAAGTTCGCAATCACGATCTGGCCACTGTTGTTCCTGAATATGGTTAATAGTATTTTTGCACCGGGAAAAGAGCTCTGGCCCCACAGTAAGTCTTTGTGGGGGATTGGGCAAGCACGTTCCACTCTCATTTGGGGAACAGTATTGCCTCGACTATTTATATGGCGAATGTGTTTCTGAGCAAAAAAGGCGTGCCTCTATTTTTTGGGTGCCTGGCCTTGACGGCATGCGCAGGTACGAATCGAATCATGTCCCATTGGGTAGGGGGGTCAGTTGTTGTGCTCACATCCCAACCCAACATCTGTCGTTTGGGTTTGTGCAACGGTCAGCAGGGCACACATTCGAAGAAAAGAGGGAAAGAAAAAAAATGGGGAGGATTGCGATCGTTCTCATGCCCGACCCAGTGTGTTTTCCCCAGGCAAAGCACACAAGGCCAGGACAAGGACAAGGAAGGGCCACAGAGGGACAAGGGGTGCATCGTTATCATTAACAGGCCAAGAACCGTGCATGGGATGAAGGGGGAAGGGGGGACAGACAGACAGAGGGACAAATGCGTGCACAGTCACGAAATGAGAAATGAGAAATGAGAAGAGAGAGAGCAATGGGCGGATGACATATGGGCGGCATGCTCATACGCTTGTTGCCTTGTCTTCTTTCTTTCGCTTCCATCTTTCCTTCCTTCCTTCTTCTCTTCCATTCTTTCTTTTGCCTGTAGCCGTATCCTCTCCACTCTTTCATTCTCATCATATCAGCAAGCTTTTTTTTTTGTCTTCTAGTGAATTCATCTATTCCCATTCACCATCACTTCACTCACACTCATTCACGACCTCAGGAACAAAGCCAAAGAAAACAAAGGCCAAACACTCAAAGCCAAACTACAACCATGCTGCGTACCCCAAACAACCACCGGTCCTCTGGATCCACAGTCGGGTCCACAGTCGGGTCCACCAACACCCCACCCTCCGTGAAACGCACGGTGGTCTCTTCATCAACCTCCTCACCCACCGTCTCATCCTCGTCAACATCAGACATGGGCGCAGACCTGGCCCGTAAACGGCAAATCCGTAAAGACGACGCCATCCGCAAGAAGCTGGACCAGGAGCTGGGGCGCAAGAAACCATCCACCCGCACACACAAATCCACAAAGCCAGTCCAAGGCACTGTCGGCAGTCTTCGGTAAGTTCATACTCGCCATATTTGATACACTGACAACTGGGATAGCAAGGAATCCATATGGATGGACTCAGGATGAATAGCAGCTCACAGTAGAGGGATGAACATGATTGTTGATTGGTATACTGATGACTGATGATGATTTTCTTTATTTTTGAACGCGTTAGACCCTCGGCTGCCTTGACCCTCCCCGATACTGCCATGGTTGTCGATGCGGCAAGGTAAATTTTGTCGTTGGGCTTGAAACGAAGAAGGCATGCCCCCTTTGTTCTCGGCTTCCACTAACGTGTTTCATTTCTAGAATCATGGCCGCCAAAAGGTAGATAAAAAGCAAAGGAAGACAAGCCAGAATACGCACAGCATGATGGAGCAAGGAGCTAATTTGGACGTATGAAAATATAGAGCGGATGCTGTCCTGGTGATAGACAGTGACCAACACCTCGTGGGTAAGGCCAAAAAAGCTTCATTTGCATATGGAAGACTGAGGACGATCAGAGACTAATTGTGATCTTGTTATCAGGCATCATGACCGACAAGGACCTGGCATTCCGAGTGATTGCAGAGGGACTGGATATCCGCTCAACACTCATCGCGCAGGTTATGACCAAGGTGAGCCTGAAAGGAAGACAAGGACATTGATTCATGCTCGTGTCTGATCGGGACATTCGATCGTAATGTTAACACCTCTCTCGTTCTTTTTCTTTTCCTTCATGAACCACACAAAGAACCCATTCTGCGTGACAACAGATACGAATGCGACTGAGGCACTCAACAAGATGGTCAACGGTGGATTCCGACATCTACCCTGTCTGAATGCGGAAGGTAAAAAGATCTCTTGGGACAAGCCTAGATGAGCTTTGTCAGCAGGGCTTCCATCTCCTTTTTTTCTCAACGTGGTACCAACATTTGCGCTTAACACCTGTTTATTTAGGCGATGTGGTTGGACTGTTGGACATCACAAAGTGTTTATACGAGGCGCTGGAGAAGCTGGAGAAGGCACACCAATCTTCCAAAAAGTTGGCGGATGCGCTCGAGGGCATGCAGTCCGAGTGGGCCCAACCCGCCAATCAAGGACTGCAGAACTATGTCGAATTGGTAAGTTTAGGCTGCAATTGGACATAGTCACTATCGTTGTTAGTGGAGGTAAACCAACCATCAGCTTTTTTCTTCTTTAATGTTTTCTTTGTAGATGCGCGAGAAGATGGCGTCCCCGGATTTGAGCACCATTCTGGACGGCCACCATGGAGCAGCCGAAGTGCAAACAAAGACGTCGGTCCGAGAGGCATCCAGGTTGATGAAGCAGCACCACACAACAGCAAGCTTGATCATGGAGGATGGGCGAATTGCAGGAATCTTCACGACCAAGGTATGTTTGAACTGAAAATATTAGAAGGCTTGTATACCGAGGCCTGAGGATATGAGCTTGACACTGACTCTTTTATCATAATAGGACATTGTGGTGCGTGTAATGGCGGCTGGACTCGAACCAGATACAACCTCAGTGATCAGAGTGATGACCCCACACCCAGACACAGTACCCACGACCATGACAATCCTGGATGCCCTCAAGACGATGCACTCGAACCACTACCTTCACCTTCCAGTCGTGGACGAGCGCGGAAGGATGGCTGGCTTGGTGGATGTGCTTCAAGTCTCCTTTGCGATGCTTAACCAAATGAACACGATGCAGGGGGAATCCAACAACAACTCGTCTTACGGTGCCTCGGATGGACCCGTCTGGAATAAGTTCTGGGAGACAAGCTTTTCCAAAGAGGACACAGGATCAGATGTCTCGGCTTCGGATGTTCGGTCGAACTTTATGCCCTCAAACCAGTCGGAAATGCACTATGGATCCAGTATAGTGGGCACCATGAACCCGATCCGCAACGGGGCGTCGACTGTTGGGAGCTATCGTCCATCGATCGAAAGCCAACGAGTGACCCCACCACCACTTCAGCAACAGCAACCCATCTCACCACCGGCTCCTCCTCCATCCGACTTCACTTTCAAGTTCAAGGAGCCCAAGGGCGAGCAAGTGCATCGGTTCACCTCGAGCAGTCATTCCTTCTCAGAGCTGTATACCAAAGTTCAGGGAAAGATGGGCAACACGACCGAGGCAACTCTGAGCTACTGTGACGAGGAGAACGACCAGGTCTTGATCTTACAGGACTCGGATGTCGCAGACGCCGTGGAGATGGCGGCACGGAACCAGTGGGCTTTGATCCGCCTTGAGGTCACTCTTAAGGGCGTCGAGGTTGAGGCCGTTCCTGTTGAAGCTCCTAGCGAGCCTGTGGTTGTGCCCGAGGTCAAGACCGAGTCGCCCAAAAGCTCTCCTGCGCAGAAGGAGGGAACAAACGCACTGGCCAACATTGTCAACAGCGGTGTCGCGAAAGGAGTGGATCCATTGCTCCTCACAGGCGCGATTGGACTTGGTCTGGGCATGGGAATTGCGTTGTTGTTTGCGATTATGAAGAAGTGATGAGCGAAAAAAATCGTTCATGTTACGCCATGTTTTTGTAATGCCCCTGTGTAATGCCCATAGAAAACTCCCCCACGATAGAAGAAAAAAGAAAAAAGTACCTTGCAGATCCATTTTGCGATATTGGCGTTGTGCCCTTCTGAAGTTGTTCGCATAGTTCCCGCATGCATACATCGATGAGGGGACTATTTTCTTATGCAAGTTGTGGATGGATCGCTGAAGCGAAAAATGTTTTTTGTTCGAAAAAAAGAGCGATAAAGCGCAACCGCAATTGAGTTTGAGAAGGGAGAGGGGGCCCTGATCGATGGTTTTTTGATTTTCCGCGAAAACACATAAAAACAGAAAAAAAGTCTCAGCATTCACATCTCCATTCGCCAACTCTTTTATTCTACATTCACCCGTTAGTTCCACTTGAAAGAAGAAGACAACCCCTTTTCGTAGCCTACCTATCCATCCACATCAGATAAACAATAATGCTGATCAATTGGTCCACTTTGTTGCTGGTACCAGCTCTGTTCACTTTCACACAGGCCTTGCCTACCCAACTGCCTTTCACATCACCATGCCGTACCACTGCGTCCCCCTTGACGACCAAACCCTTCCCTCCTCTCAAAAACGATCTCATCATCAGAGCCGCCCGTGGTGAAAAGACTGAACGACCCCCTGTCTGGGTCATGCGTCAAGCCGGTCGATACCTGCCAGGTAAAAAAGCCGAGCTCAAAAATGTGTAGTTTAGGAGGATAACAAATATGTCCACCTCCTACCTGCCATACTCAATCATCCTCGCTTTCATGTCCTTGCAAAACCTTAACAGAGTTTCGCAAAGTGCGCGAGGAACATAACTTCTTCGCCATCTGCAGAACCCCCGCACTGGCAACCCAGGTCACACTGCAACCCATCGACCGCTTCGATGGTTTGTTGGACGCAGCCATCATCTTTTCCGACATCCTGGTCATCCCCCAGGCCTTTGGACTCGAGGTGGTCATGCCCCCCGGTCAAGGCCCCCACTTCCCATCGCCCCTGAAGGGACCTAAGGACATGGGCCGCCTCAAAGAAAAGATCGACATCCGCCAGGATCTGGGCTATGTGCTCGAAGCGATCACGATGACCCGCCATGCACTCGACGGCCGCGTGCCGCTGATTGGGTTTGTGGGTGGGCCCTGGACACTGATGGCGTACATGGTCGAGGGAGGCGGGAGCAGGATGTTCTCCTTGGTCAAGGAGTGGATCTTCAAGTACCCCGAGGAGAGCCACGAGCTGCTGCAGCGGATCACGGATGTGTGTGTCGATTTCCTGGTGGAGCAAGTCCGTGCTGGCGCTCAGGTAAGAAGAGAATATCTAATGCCCATGTTCATTTTTCCACTAGGATGATTGTTACTTACACGAAACTTGACTAATTTTTTTTCTTCTTGAACCTATGCTTTTAAGATGTTGCAAGTGTTCGATTCCTGGAGCGGTGAACTGGGCCCTCATGAGTTCTCCCAGTTTTCGCTCCCTTACCTCCGCCAGATCGCTGAGCGTGTCAAGGGCGAGTTGGGGTCCGAGGCAGTTCCCATGACCATCTTTGCCAAAGGCTCATGGTACGCCTTGGAGGAGCTGTCTACTTCGGGTTACGACACTGTCTCGCTGGATTGGACCCACATACCTGCAGAGGCGAAGCGTATTACTCGTGGACGAGTCACCTTGCAAGGAAACTTGGAGCCGAGTGTGTTCCTGGGCGATGACGAGAGTATTGCCCAGGCGACCGAGAAGATGGTGCGGGAGTTTGGTGGACAGAGGTATATTGCCAACCTGGGACACGGGATCCTGCCCGGCGTGCGTATTGAAGCCATGGAGGTGTTCTTGAAGACTGTTCACCGCGTGGGGCGAGTGGTTGCCATAGAGGAGGAGGCAGAGGTTGAGAGACACGAGAAAGAGTGGTAGATCGAATACCCGAATTCTGAATATATCAAGCAAGACACATATGTAGTCAGCAATAGCACTTCGTATCAAAGAAAAGGTAGACCACGACAATGGGTGGGATGGTTACGGTATTTGTATTTTTTTGGTCCGCATGTTGGGAATGGAAGAGAAAGAAGACAAGAGGGGGGCAGTGCTCTCTTCCCTCGAAAGTGGGCTATGACATCAAGTTCACGGCGAGCGTGCCCGCAGGAGGGCGCATGTCTTGGGCGATGCTTCTTTCTCCCTCTCTTTGTTCTGTCTAAACTATCCGAACAACCAAAACCACGCCAACACAGCCATCGTGCGTGTCTTAGCAGCACACTCATGACGCCTCGAGCAGTGGGAGAAGACACGCAGCATGTTCGTGCTTGCCTCCTTTCTTTTTTATTTTTAGGGCAGACACCCTCGAGCAAGACAGACTGTGCTTGCATTGTGTGTCTGTAAACACATGTCGACAGATGTTGGCTGTTTGTGTGTGTGTTGCATCCCCTATTATTTCCCACTGGATTCCTGCGCATTCTTCACCATTGCCGGGCTGAACACAGATAGGGACCACTCATCCAAGGCCTCGTTCCTTCCCACCTTTCTGCTTCTCTTTTCCTTCCTTTTCCTCTTCTTCCTTATCCACCCTCCTCTTCCTGCCCACTTCCCTTTCCTCTCTCCTTCTTTCCACCTCCTCCTTGGATCCATCCTTGACGCAGCCTGGTTCCCCCAATCTTGTAGATATTTTTTATTTTATTTTTGTAGATAGACACTCCGTCAACACTCCCACTCCCACTCCAAGAACAAGGAGACACCATTGACCATACACACGTAAACGAGGACACGAACAATCCTACTCCTTTGGTACAACGCATACCCACACTCGCCGCCTCACTATTGCCATTGTCGAATCCCATTCGCTTTCATTCACATTCCCATTCAACTTGAACTCGAACCCCGAACTGACCCTGCATAGAAATACACCTTATTCCCGCATACTCTTGCAACGTTTCTAGATCAAACAACCCACTCGCCCATCGCAACTCCAACACCCACTCACATACACACATGGCTCGCGGATACCTGGAGCTGCGTGAGCCTGACAACCAGGTGCACCGGCGCCATGACCCCAAGAGCGAGGTCGACCCCGTTGAGCTCGAGCTCGACGACCTGTTCCAGACCAATCCACGGACAGGTCTTACCACCGAACAAGCCGCCCACAGACTGCAGACCTTTGGGCCGAACGAGATTGTGGAGCACCGGCCGAACCAGCTACTCAAGTTCCTGAGCTACTTTGTGGGGCCAATTGCGTTCCTGATTCAACTAGCGTGCATTATCTCTGCGGTCGTCAAGGTAACCTTCAGACATTTCCTCACCGCGGCTCATGGCTTTTCTTTGCATGTCTCGACAATGTTTCTCGACAGTGGGTGGCACAACAACAACAAAGTGAGGCCCAGTCAGCCTTCAACGTTCAGTTCACGTTCACCTCCAATGCAGAGTCAAAGGCGAAGAAGAAGGCAAATGCAAAAATGAGGGCTCACAACACGCCCACACTCGGAAATGGGCGCATTTGCCTCTGTTGTCTCAACCACCATTCGAGGGTGTTTGGCATTCGTGTACAGAGTGGGTGGTTTCTGCGTGGCACAGATACACAAAGGCAAAGCCAAGCGGACCAGACCCGTCTAAGGAGCAGGAAGGCACCAACAGCAACACGCAAGCTGAGAGTGAGGGGATTTTTGGTCGACTTTTGGGACGTGCCCATGTTTTTGCACCACCACCAATTAATTGGGAAATTAGTCCAGGGGGGTGTAGGATGACACACAGGATACATGGCAATATCAACTCGAGAGGAGACCCTGCCAAAAGTGCACACTACGCCACTCTAGTCGACACAGTAGTACGGGCTAGCGTCCAAATGGAACAACAATTACTCGGTCTCGGCGAACAAAGCTACATACACGCACACATCACAATTCACAAGGGACTAAGAATACAATACATGTCAGAACACACACAAAACTGGACAACGACGAACAAGACCATGGAAATCCAGGAAAGCATGGACTCGTCCAACAACAACAAAGACCCCACACGCACACACACACACAAAGTGCTCACCATCGTTGTCGTTGTGTTACTTTCGCTCCCCTCGGTTCCTTTGGGGCGTGTTACACCATTTTTTTTTCTTATCTCTTGTTTCTTCTTTTCTTGCCATCTTGAAGCCAACTCACCATCCTCCTTCCTCAACTATACTCCAAACAAATGCTCCTTATCTAGGACTGGTTCAACTTCACTATCATCCTTGGTCTTTTGTTCCTGAACGCCATCATCGGCTATGTCGAAGAGTCCCGCGCTGAATCAGCAGTCGACGCCCTGCGCCAGACCCTGGCACTCAAAACCCGCTGCTGGCGTGACGGACAGTTGCAGGAGCTCGACACCTCGGTTCTTGTTCCTGGCGACATCATTGTGCTTCGACTGGGCGATATTGTTCCCGCAGATGCAAAGCTCTTGGGTCTCTCGTCCTCGGGCACAGAGACAGACGGCGATTTGCTAGTGGACCAGTCTGCCTTGACGGGCGAGTCTCTTGCCGCCAGAAAGAAGAAGGGAGATGAAGTGTACTCGTCCACAGTGGTCAAGCAAGGACAGCAGATGGCGGTGGTCACCAAGACAGGTCTCAAAACCTATATCGGCATGGCAGCTCATCTCATTGCCACGACCCAGGTAAAGATTTTTTTTGTTCTTGGGCGAATTGACCTTCATATATCTCTTTGCTGTCGACTACTTGCTAAGCTATCCCATATCTGACCATGGAAAATCATAATCACGTAGGACGAAGGCCATTTCCAAAAGATCATTGGTAGGATCGGCAACTTTCTTATCATTTTCACCTTGATCCTCGTTATCACCATCGTCATCATCCAGTTCCTGAACCCAACCAACCCAGATCGTGGCCAGGTGCTGCAGATTCTTGGCCCAGCTCTGATTCTCGCGGTGGCTGCTATCCCCGTCGGACTCCCCACCGTCATGGCTGTGACTATGGCCGTCGGTGCTCGCGGCCTTGCTGCAAAGCAGGTCATTATCAAGCGTCTGGCCGCTGTCGAAGAGATGTCGTCCCTCTCAGTACTTTGCTCTGACAAGACTGGCACACTGACCCTGAACGAGCTCACTTTTGACGAGCCTTACTTGAACACTGGTTACAGTTCCAACGATCTCTTGATGTATTCGTATTTGGCCTCGGAGTTTGGTGCCAACGACCCTATTGAGCTTGCGGTTCGAACTGCCGCCGAACACCAGGTGCCTCTGCTGCGAAATCGCCCAGCCTCCCACAAAGTGCCGGGATACGACATCACTGCATTTGTCCCCTTCAACCCTTCGGTCAAATACACAGAGGCGACAGTCAGAGATACCAACACGGGCGCAACCTTCAAGGTGGCCAAGGGTGCTCCCCAAGTCATCATCAAGCTTGTTGGCGGCAACGACCCTGCTGTGCGGGCCTACATGGCCATGGCTAAGCGCGGCCTGCGTGCTTTAGGTGTTGCCAAGACGGTTGAGGGCTCCAAGGACCAGTGGGTCTTGGTCGGTCTTGCGTCCATGCTGGACCCTCCTCGCCCAGACTCGGCTTCCACGATCGAAAAGTGCCAACGGATGGGCATTCAAGTCAAAATGGTGACAGGCGACCAGCAAATCATTGCCAAGGAGGTGGCACGGCGTTTGGGACTCGGTCGTGTCATTCTTGATGCGTCTTATTTGGCGAACAGCAGTGCAGAGGAAGAACAAATTTCGGACCGCTTCAACCGCGCCGATGGATTTGCAGAGGTCACACCCGAGCACAAGTTCCGCATTGTGGATGTCCTTCAGAAACGTGGTTTGCTCGTTGGCATGACGGGTGACGGAGTTAACGACGCTCCTGCACTCAAGAAGGCGAATGTCGGTATTGCTGTCCATGGATGCACGGATGCTGCGCGCTCAGCTGCTGATATTGTTTTGCTTGCACCTGGTCTGTCAACCATCATCGAGGGCATCCTCGCCTCGCGCGCCATCTTCCAACGCATGCGCTCCTATGCCCTGTACCGTATCACCTCGACCGTCCACTTCTTGATGTTCTTCTTTGTTGTTATTGTGGTGCATGATTGGACCTTGCCCGCCAAGCTTCTCATCCTCATCTGTATCCTGAACGACGCCGCCACACTGGTCATTGCCGTCGACAATGCCCAAGTGTCCGCCCAGCCTGACAAGTGGCGCGTAGGCCAGCTGATCTTCCTCTCTTGCTTCCTCGGTTTCCTCCTCACCGGTCTCTCCTTTGGCCACTTCTACTACTTCAAGAACGTGGCTGGCTACTACCCTTGGTCTGAGGGCACCGAGCCCACCCCGGACGACCGCAAGCTCGACTCGATCATGTACCTGCACATATCGTCCGCACCCCATTTCCTGATCTTCTCCACCCGTCTGACGGGCTTTTTCTGGGAGAGTGTGCCCTCGGTCATGTTTATCTCGGTCATTGTGGGCACCCAGGTCATTGCCCTGCTGATGGTCATCTTTGGCTGGCTCACCCCCGCCGTCCCCGCCACTCAGGCCCTGGCCGTGTTTGCCATATCGTTCGTGTCGTGCATCTTCCTGGACCTGATTAAAGTCCTGGTCTTCAAGTACTGGACTCTGGGCTCAAACTCGCTGACGTGTGCGCCTTGTGGACCCCGCAGAAAGATGCTCCAGAAGCGGAAGCGCGACGCGGTGCTGCAGCAGCGGGTCTGGAAGAGCATAGATAAGGCACATGGGGTCGTCGCAAAGACCAAAGTGCTCCTGGCGATCCGTGACGGCGGCAGCAAGATCCCTCAGACCATGCATGATGTCTCGTGGGATCGCCAGGCAGCTGCTGTTGAGTACTAAGGCGCACCACGTTGTCTCTCCCCCACTCAGGTATCCCTCTCCCATATACTTCTTTCACCTATCCACACAGAGTAGACATATAGGTCTCGCTCACGAATCTTTGTAGATTACCACCCAACCTTCAATTTCCATCTATACATACGTCTTTTATCTTTTTCAATAAGCAACAAAAGAACGGTAATGGCCATAAAAAAGCGTGTTTTACCATAAACAAAGTTTCCTGGGTTTAAATGTTTAATTTAAGAAGGCTTGGTCTCGAGTCCAAAACTAATTTAAGCCTGGGCACGGAGAGTCTTCTCAAAGTACTTGGAAAGGGGACCCTTCTCGTTGAGGTACTTGACGTAGCAGCCATCGGGCTGGAGACGGCCAGCGGCACGCTCGGTGACGTAGTCCTCGCGAGAGAGCTTGGTGAAACCCCACTTCTTGGAGACAATGATCTTCTGGCGACCGGCGAACTTGAACTTGGCACGACGGAGAGCCTCAATGACAACAGCCTTGTTGGTCTCCTTGGTACGGATCGAGAAGATGACCTGACCGATATCGACACGGGCAGCAGTGCCGTTGGGCTTACCGTAGGCACCACGCATACCGGTCTGAAGACGATCAGCACCGGCACAGGACAACATCTTGTTGATGCGGAGAACGTGGAAGGGGTGGAGACGGACACGCATGTGGAAGGAGTCCTTTCCGGAGGTCTTGGAGATGTACTTGTTGGCGCAAATGCGACCAGCCTCAAGAGCCTCGGAAGAGATCTGCTGCTTCTCGTCGCACAGCAAGTGGACGCACAGGGGGAACTCGTCAACACCGGCCTTCTTGCGACCCAAATCGTAGATACGGATCTTGGGGTCTGGAGACGAAAGCAAAGAGAAAGAGCGGAGGAAAATATTGTGGTTAGAGAAAGCGGTTCGTTTTCATTTGTGTGGTATTGGACTGTGTGGCAGTGGGTTTCCTGGTCGCTGTGATGGTGGCATTGCGTGCAGTATCCAGGCACATTGTCGAGCAATGAATATGATCGATGCCGCTATTCCTGGGACAATGGCGCAATTGCCCTTGACTATCTGTTGTGTTGCAGGTTGTGTGTGTGTGCTGGTTGCTGCGCCTGGCAGCAGTTGTCCCTCAAAGTTGTGTCCCAAGTGCTGCGTCCGTTACTGCACTTTGAACATTCTCTCTTCCTTGTTGGTTTGACCGACAATTAGGCAAATCGTGTCCATGTGCGCTAGTGCTAGTGCAACCCCCCGTCTGCACTGTCTGTGCGCGATCATTTTTGCACCCCTTTGCTGGATCAGTGCAACAACAGTTCAGATCGATCCGTGATCCTGCCAAAACAACTATCGATGATGCTTTCTGCTTCCTTGCTTCCTTGATCTCCCATGCTATTGAGGCGGGGTCACTCACCAGGGACACCACGGCAGAAGCGAGACTTGGGGTAAGCCTTGTTCTTCTGGTATCTGTAGCAACGAGCAGGACGGCGACCCATTTTGACTATAACGAGGATTGGTAAAAGTAGAGAGGACGAGAGGGAGAGTGTGAGTGAGTGGCTGATGGAGACGGGTGATGAGGGAAAGGGAGTTAAAGATGTAAAGTCCTGATTGAGAGCGAGAGTGTGTCCTGTTATAAAGTTGCCGTATTTTCTGGGTGCTGACAAATGGAGGGCTAGATTATGAATCAGACCAACAAAGTGGATTTCCTCTGTCCATCTTTGTTCTGGTGAAGTGTCGAACGAACGAGATTGCTGGCATTGCAGAAAAGACTGCAAGATCAGCGGTTCGCCATGGTCAAGTCGAATCGAGAGGTCCCTACAGGTCCTTGATGGTCGAGGTGATGAAATAGGCGGCGACGAGGCGATGCATCGTTGCAGTGAGAACAAGCGGGAGCCACGGAATCACGACAAGTCGAGATGATGGTGATCTCTCTCTCCTCAGTCGTAACTTCATTGGCTCCTGTTCCTTGCCTCCTTGCGCCAAAATGCATGTAGCCTGCTGCCATTCATCTCTGTTTCGTGATGATGCCGATGTATGAGCAATGTCCCGCTGAAACTGATTTTCCCGCTTGATACGGATCGGATACAGCATCCATGCTCCTGAACATGACGTCCGTTGCCGATGGATAGAAGGATGGATGGTTCGTTCCCGATCGATAGACATCTGTTTTTCGACCCAACAGCGTGTCGCCATTACATTTCTTTTTTGGGATGAGTTTCGAGAAGGAGCAACCCCGACAAGTCGCACTGCACGATTAAATTGCGCTGTCTCGATACGAGTCACGTGCAGTATCTTAGCTATTGGTGAGATGAGGACAAAGTGTGCTTCGCCAACCCTGCTCCTCCACTTTTAGTCTTCTATCACTCTGTAATATGCACAGCGCGCTATGACATCCAGACCAGCAATGTTGGCAATTCTCACTGCTTGCAGTTCCTGCCCGGTAAACCCGCTTCGCATAAATGTCCTCTTCACAAGTATGTAGGCTCGAATGCTTGCGGATATTTGACAGGCACTCCTGCAACTAGCACCACCATGTAAGCGCCTTAATACTGTATTCCTAGCTGTGCATATCGCTGTTCGAGGCATGAGTATGCACCACGGAGAGATACTCAACATGGCGTGTAGCAGGGCAGGGCATCGTATCTATGTGTATGTGTATGTGCAACATACCTTTGTTCAGCCAATGAGCAGTGGAGGCTTAGCCGCAAATTTTGTGTTTGTGTCCTCCCTGTCACTGACTCCCTCTGCATCATCTCAAACTCGACTCCATCTTTTTTGCCATCCTTTGCTTGCTCTTCAACCGCAATATATCGCCCTCCTCCCCTCCCCTCTCACTACTCACACATCTGCCAGGTATTGTCAGCGACAGATAACTGAGCAATGGAGCCTGGAAAATCGACGAGTGGCGACAGTCATGCATGCATCTAAGCCTGTTTCTAGACATTGTTTTGGGGCAACCCATCCACTTGGCACCAAGGAATACAGGACAAGACATACTACATTGTGTTAGTACGCCCCTTGCAGTCACGGAAAGTGGAGTGTCTCATAAGAAAAAGCAGGAGGCAAACAAACGTCTGAACTTCAGTATCCTTGGATTTACCTCCCTAGTCCGAGATTTGGAACAACTGGCTTGATGGGGCAAGGAACAAACCGTTGCCTGGAACTCCGTGGACTTCATCAGCATCTAAAATCAAGGATACTGCTGTACGGACAGCAGCTTTCTGTCGCCTTCTCGGGGGATCAAATACTCAGGATAAAAGGGGCATCGCATCATACAAGGACCAACCTCTTGAAAATTGACATGCTCGACTGACCTTTTGCACGTTTTGCACTCCAACCCAAACTTGTTTCCCGATAGAAATGGACGAATACACCAGCGGATCGGATTCCGATTATACCAAGTACTGGATCGACTGGTTCTTGAGCACCAAGGGCAACGAATACTTTTGCGAGGTCGATGAGGAATACATTCTGGACCGCTTCAACCTGACAGGACTGAACACTGAGGTCCAGTACTACTCGCAAGCCTTGGACCTGATCACTGACAACCTCGGTATGGAAGTAAAAAAAAAAAAAAAAAAAAAGGAAGACAGTTGTCCGCATGGAAGCCCAAAAAATAATGACTAGATGGCACAGTGTACATGATCAAACAATCGCTAACCAACAAGGGTTTTTGCTTCTGCTGATGGCATTTTTAGACGAGAACCTGGACGAGGAGATGCGCGATATCGTCGAGAAGTCGGCTCGCCATTTGTATGGACTCATCCACGCCCGCTTCATTATCACCACACATGGCCTCACAAAGATGGTAGGTGACTGATGCTCCAGCCTGCCCCTGGACACAGGGACAGCTTGGATCCAACTAAAGGAGAACATTTGGGGGGTGACGATCTAATTTTTTTTCCCTTATTTCGCAAAAAATGGAAACTTTCAATAGCTGGAAAAGTTCAAGAAGTGTGATTTCGGCCGCTGCCCTCGCGTTCTGTGCCACAACCACCCACTGCTGCCCGTTGCCCTGTCCGACATCCCTTACACCAAGTCTGTGAAGCTGTTCTGCTGCCGCTGCGAGGACATCTACAATCCCAAATCGACCCGCCACGCCTCGATCGATGGTGCCTACTATGGATGCAGTTTCCCACACATGTTGTTCCAGGTCTACCCACAGCTGGTCCCACCAAAGAGCACTGACCGCTATGTGCCCCGGATCTTTGGCTTCAAATTGCACGATGTCGCCAAGCAGCACAGATACCAGGACATGATTCGGGAAGAGAGCCACGCACGGATCATGGCCGGCATTGAGGGCTTGCCTACGACTGCTGCGCCCGGATCGTCGTCGCAGAACAACCATAAGAAGGCTATCGAAGGCAGCCCCGCGGTCTCGGCAACTGATTCGGGAGCTATGGCTGGAGTTAACTGAGAACGGGGAAAAAAACGAAGGCCTTGATCTCTTGAGGGAATCAATGGACCAAACAAAACACACACACACTCCCTCAGCACGGCAAAGTAGTTTTCTGTGCAAGGGGGGAAAAGCATTTTCTGTGAAGCCTGTTCTAGCATCCAATAACACCCTTCAACAAATATAAACACTTGTTACTGGCATTGCGAGATCATTTTAATTGCCCAGGAGATCTTGAGTATGTGGGGAAATGGTACAGTTTAATAATGGGGTGTCTATGCTGAGGAATAATTGGTACAGGTTGGATTGGGTAGGGCTCAAAGAGAGAGGTTTGCGCTCTTCGCTTCGTCTTTTTTTCATTTAGGCGGTCTTGGAAGGCTCAGACTGTCCACGGAAGCGGGCAAAAGTATCACGGACGCCAAACTTCAGGCGGTCCATGGCACTCTCAACCGAGTCAAGAGCAGGGCGGACGTCCAGGTGGAAGACGGGCACGTCGTTGGCGACATCGTCCTCGCCGCCGTAGTAGTCGATCACATAGCGCACCTCCTTGCCGCATCTGTCGATAACCCAGTCATGGCGATCGAATGGCTTTGGTGCACTGTAGAGTTGTCCATGTGATGGTTTGTTCCAAGGGTGTTGGTGATTGGCGGTGGTTGGTTGTTGGTTGACGTCGACAGCAGATTGTTGGATAATGGGTGAGAAAAACAGATAAATGTCAGACAAATGCGCTATTACATCACTGATCCATTATTCAGGTACCAACGCTTCGATACAATTGTATTCCGCAGACATACCCGAACCAGCTCATAATCCTTGCCTTGGGGCTCAGCTCTGAAGGACGGCCCTGGAAACGAAGCAACTTGGGGTCACAGCAAGTACTAGAAGCAGCAGTAAAAAATAGTAAAGAGCATGAAAGGACAGTTGTTAGAAAACCTCCTGCCAAAAAAAAAAAAAAAAAAAAAAAAACACAAGCAAATCACTTTATCAAAAGATCTGCTGCCGACTTACTCAGAGTGCTCCTTCTCCCACTTCATGACCTCGGCCCATGCCTCCTCGTTCATCCAGTTGTGAATATCGACCATGGTCTCAATGGCGTTCTCGGGAGTCTCCCAGCCCTTGCGACGGAGAGCGTTGTAGAACTGCTGGGGGGATGGGTACTCCCAATTGGACTCGTCATCAGCCTTGGCGCGGGGGATCGACGAGATAACTCGATCTGTGGGCAGAGGGATCTCCTGGTCTGGGAACGGTGACTGAGCCAGGGCAGGGATGTTGTTGTCTGGGTTCAGAGGAGAAGCAGTCTCTCCATCCTCCTTGCGATGCATGGGGCAGCCTGGTGGGGGCTTGGGCTTTGGAGGCTCCTGGGCCTTGTGCATGGGGCAGCCGGGAGGAGGGCTGGCAGCAGTGGTATCTTTTCCTGGCGACATGGTTAATGAATGTGATGGAAGACGGATCAGTGAGAGGAGTTCGGAGAAAATGGTTTGGAAAAGGAAATGCCGAAAAGAAGACACTTTTGCTTTTTTTTAAGCTCCAAAGGCCGGGGGTTGGCCTGGAATACCATTCGCCTGGTAAACAACAGTCACAACTGCTTCGATTTAGTGCGTACACTGCCTACAGCAATTACATACTAGTCTCAGTCTCCATGCAACAGCAGAGAGTAGCACATCGCACAAGTTTGCAGTATACAGGGACACTTCAAATGTGCTGTATCGGTATCTGTAGTAGAACTACACTACGCGGCAAAGATGGTTCTTGGATTGGAGCAAGGGTAAATAACCCAACCTGCGATACTAAGGTAGCGATTGCTTGGAGTCGGTCATGAAACACGGACAGGTGCTTTGTGGCAGGCACCGTCCTGCTAAGTCCAGGTGGAAGAGACCCACACAGAAAGTCAGACGAAGAAAGAGGTAATGGAGCATGATAGCTGCGCTACGATTATGGTCAAAATTCTGATATTTCACGTGACTCCGCCACAAAGGGCGCAATTTAATTGTGTGGTGCGAGAGGGCGGGGCTGTTCTTTCTCGAAACTCATCCCAAAAAAGAAATGTAATGGCGACACGCTGTTGGGTTGAAAAACAGATGTCTATCGATCGGGAACGAACCATCCATCCTTCTATCCATCGGCAACGGACGTCATGTTCAGGAGTATGGATGCTGTATCCGATCCGTATCCAGCGGGAAAATCAGTTTCAGCGGGACATTGCTCATACATCGGCATCATCACGAAACAGAGATGAATGGCAGCAGGCTACATGCATTTTGGCGCAAGGAGGCAAGGAACAGGAGCCAATGAAGTTACGACTGAGGAGAGAGAGATCACCATCATCTTGACTTGTCGTGATTCCGTGGCTCCCGCTTGTTCTCACTGCAACGATGCATCGCCTCGTCGCCGCCTATTTCATCACCTCGACCATCAAGGACCTGTAGGGACCTCTCGATTCGACTTGACCATGGCGAACCGCTGATCTTGCAGTCTTTTCTGCAATGCCAGCAATCTCGTTCGTTCGACACTTCACCAGAACAAAGATGGACAGAGGAAATCCACTTTGTTGGTCTGATTCATAATCTAGCCCTCCATTTGTCAGCACCCAGAAAATACGGCAACTTTATAACAGGACACACTCTCGCTCTCAATCAGGACTTTACATCTTTAACTCCCTTTCCCTCATCACCCGTCTCCATCAACCACTCACTCACACTCTCCCTCTCGTCCTCTCTACTTTTACCAATCCTCGTTATAGTCAAAATGGGTCGCCGTCCTGCTCGTTGCTACAGATACCAGAAGAACAAGGCTTACCCCAAGTCTCGCTTCTGCCGTGGTGTCCCTGGTGAGTGACCCCGCCTCAATAGCATGGGAGATCAAGGAAGCAAGGAAGCAGAAAGCATCATCGATAGTTGTTTTGGCAGGATCACGGATCGATCTGAACTGTTGTTGCACTGATCCAGCAAAGGGGTGCAAAAATGATCGCGCACAGACAGTGCAGACGGGGGGTTGCACTAGCACTAGCGCACATGGACACGATTTGCCTAATTGTCGGTCAAACCAACAAGGAAGAGAGAATGCTCAAAGTGCAGTAACGGACGCAGCACTTGGGACACGACTTTGAGGGACAACTGCTGTCAGGCGCAGCAACCAGCACACACACAACCTGCAACATAGCAGATAGTCAAGGGCAATTGCGCCATTGTCCCAGGAATAGCGGCATCGATCATATTCATTGCTCGACAATGTGCCTGGATACTGCACGCAATGCCACCATCACAGCGACCAGGAAACCCACTGCCACACAGTCCATTACCACACAAATGAAAACGAACCGCTTTCTCTAACCACAATATTTTCCTCCGCTCTTTCTCTTTGCTTTCGTCTCCAGACCCCAAGATCCGTATCTACGATTTGGGTCGCAAGAAGGCCGGTGTTGACGAGTTCCCCCTGTGCGTCCACTTGCTGTGCGACGAGAAGCAGCAGATCTCTTCCGAGGCTCTTGAGGCTGGTCGCATTTGCGCCAACAAGTACATCTCCAAGACCTCCGGAAAGGACTCCTTCCACATGCGTGTCCGTCTCCACCCCTTCCACGTTCTCCGCATCAACAAGATGTTGTCCTGTGCCGGTGCTGATCGTCTTCAGACCGGTATGCGTGGTGCCTACGGTAAGCCCAACGGCACTGCTGCCCGTGTCGATATCGGTCAGGTCATCTTCTCGATCCGTACCAAGGAGACCAACAAGGCTGTTGTCATTGAGGCTCTCCGTCGTGCCAAGTTCAAGTTCGCCGGTCGCCAGAAGATCATTGTCTCCAAGAAGTGGGGTTTCACCAAGCTCTCCCGCGAGGACTACGTCACCGAGCGTGCCGCTGGCCGTCTCCAGCCCGATGGCTGCTACGTCAAGTACCTCAACGAGAAGGGTCCCCTCTCCAAGTACTTCGAGAAGACCCTCCGTGCCCAGGCTTAAATGTTTGACTCCTAGACGACTTGTGATGAACCTCCCTTCATGCTTGGCTTTTTAGACGATAAATATTTAATAAAACTCTCCTGCGACCCAGTTTTGTGATTTCTTTTTCGAATTTTTACACCTTGCTAGATGTTGAGAGTTGGAGGTTATGGCGATCCTTTTTGGCGCACACATTTCGAAGCGAAGCCAACAATTGCCTGGTCCTCGGTGTATGGCGTGGATAATACATATTGTTTATTGTGAGTGTGTGGATGCGATAGTTCCTGGTTCTTCCTCTTCTGTTCCTGATGCGTTCTTGAAAATGGGTAGTGGCTCCTTTTTATGCTACAACCTCGATGCCCATGGACTTTGCGCTGCCAATGACGCCTGAGCAGATGCCCTTGAGGGACAAGTGGCCCATACCATCGTCCGCCTGCTTGATCTTTGCAATCTCGTAGACCTGCTTGAGGTTGACTTTGCCGACAAAGGGGTGCTCCTTGCCAATGTTGGTTGCGCCCTTCTCAATACCGGCGGCACGCTTGAGGAAGAAAGAGGTGGGTGGGGACTTTGTGACGAAAGTGAATGTACGGTCGCCCTTGACGGTGATGATGACGGGGAGAGGGGTGCCGACCTCAACGTTCTTTGTGCGGTCGTTGAACTGTTTGCAGAAATCCATGGACTTGACACCGCGCTGACCGAGGGCGGGACCGATAGGTGGGGAAGGGGTAGCCTTGCCGGCAGGGACGACCAGGCGGAGGAGGGAGGCAGCGGCGGCGGGTGCTTTCTTGGACATTGTTTATAGATGTAATGTAGTTTTATGTGTGTATGGGTATTCGTCCTGCGGATACAAGGTGGTTGATTAGAGATTGATGGGGATGGCGATGGTGAATGGGTGCAGGTACCAGGTTGAACGTTGAATGAATGGAGGCGAAATTATGCTGATCAGCATTCGGAAAAAGGTAAACAGTCGCCCAGCATGAACACGTGACCAATCGCTCATTTTTAATTTTGGCTTGCTGTCAGGTACGACCCATCAACTCTCCTTCCCAAGTTTCCATTACTTCACCACACATCAACCATCAGGACCGTCACAGCGATGCAGCAGCCGCGGAGACCACGAAAGCAAAACAGGAATACATATATACCGCTGTTGCTTCTTTTAGCAGCATGCTTAGCATGGTGAGGAACTCGGGACATCAAACCAACAAGGATAAGGAATGCCACGTATGAACCGCCTATCCTTCCTTATGGCTCATACGCTGCATTTGATTTCTCTCGCTACGATAGCCTCAGCACAGGGTTTTCAACACCTTCGCCGGACACAGCCTCACCATTGGCACCACCACTCTTCCGCCGCCAAGAGCCTAAAGAGCTCCCAAAGTACACTTGCACTGCGGTCAGCGAGTGTCAAGTGTGTTCGGCACTGCAAATCGTACGTCCATCAGTCTTTTTTCACCACTACTTTATTTTTCTCATTTAGAGGCAGCGCTATCATGGATTCATGGAGATAGACTGACTTTTTCATCACCCTACTTCCCTGTTTGTAGAAAACACTGGAAGACTGCAGAGAGACCCACAACCACCAGAAAATCAACTGCAAGTTTGACGACCCCAAGAACGAGGAGGACGAGGAGCTCAAGGTGCTGCTCCCAAAGTACCACTCATGCGCTCGGGTTAAGGCGGTTGAGGCCAGGAGATATGCCCATTTTCTGGTAAGTGGCGAATGTATTGTGCCAACAATTTAATTCATTTGAGCCAAGTTGCGGTCGATATGTGTGCTGATAATTTCTCCTTTGTTTCTCACCTCTAGAGTACAAACGTGCTCTTGGCATTATTTTCGGGATTGCTGATGGTCTGGCGAAAGAGGAAATTGGCAGCGGCACAATATCGACGCATGGCGCGAAGGATAGGAATTGCGTAGCCTGTTAGCCTGTTAGCTTGTTAGACAGCGACATCTAATAAAGAACGATTGAAATAACCAGAGTCTGCTATGGAAATCTCACAATTATCTTGGAGAGCGAGGATCATAATGTAGGAACCTGTCTGAACGAAGGTCTCTGGATGGAGTGGAGGTTGGGCGAGGACTGGCTTCGAGGTTGAGGCTGACCACCAGAGGATGAGAGGAAGAACCCTTAAATGTAGGTGACTGCTGTTCTGTGAGGTTTGATCGATTTATCCCTAGATTTGGGGAGGAGAGGGGCGATCTGTGTCTGTAGAAAAAAATACGAGCAGATCATGCATAAACATGGGGTTTGTGTGCTGCACGGATTACTCTTGAACAGCGTACCGATTACCTTGCAGTGCCAGAAGTGGCATGAGCAAGGGAGCAAGAGTCTACACCCAAGGATGTCCGTGCAAGTAAGACTTCATAGAGATAGATATATTGGGATAGATGAATCTCTCTTGAAATTATCACTCGAGGAGGATAACCCTTGTCACGTGTCTCTGGACGCGCCCGGTACGTCCTTGAGAATCTTGAATTTCGTACAACATCTTAATAACTCGCCAGGGAGAAACATATCGATCTCCCTGTTTGGCGCCTATTTTATTTTTTTTCATCAAAAAAAATTGATATAAGGATATTAGAGTGGGAGGAACCATCCTCCCCAGGCAGTATGCTGGTGATCTAATAGCCAATGGAATATTCCACAACCACATTTCTGAGTCAGCTACCAACACACCTAAATGCAAATCAACATAATGTGTCCACGTCAGCTCAGCAGTCAGATGCGTCGTGACATACGCGCTACAAGAGTCGAAGTGGTGATAAGGATGAAGAAACAGAAGCGAATAGATGACGCCATCAGAATGTGTCCTCATCAGCACAGCAAACAGATGCGTCGCGACATACGGGCTACAGACGGTGAAGAAATGAAAAAAAAAAAAAAAAAAAAAAAAAAAAAAAAAAAAAAAACAGAGAGAGACATAGTATTAGTGTAGCGCGCCTCTTGCTCACATTTATGTGCCAGACATGCTGAAGATAGGTGTTGTCTCGTGAGATGATGCAGTTCAGTGTTCATGTTCCATTTTCTAAGTCTTATACGCAGTTATACTGAATCTTACCTTGGACTAAAAGGAGTAGTGACGAGATAGACATGGCAAAGGACGTGTTAGTGCGGTTGCTGTTTTCAGCCGAGTTTTCACTTGGATGTATAGTTCGTAATCAAAACATATCGAGATACAAGCCTAGCGGTGCGGCAACGGCGATGGCCACGATGGCGGCGAGAGTGTACAAGTAGGTCAGCTTCACCTCTCTCTTTTGTCCCTCTCCCTCTCCGTAACCACACTCCTTTTTTCAGCATCGATCTGTCCATTTCAGTTCAATTTTTTAAACAAGATAACCAATACAATCTTTCTGCGAACAAAAAAGCTGCGGTTTATTTCCCAAAAGGCAACGGGGAGCCGCTTTGTTGACACGCAAAAATATCCTGGAAAAAGAGTCCCTTGGGTGATTAGGACAATCTTGACAGGCATTTCGGTATCAGACCATGCATTCCACCAGTCCTCGAACGAAAAACTAGTTGACACAGCAGGTCCAGCATTGGCCGAGCCGCTTTGCTTGCCAGCCACTGGGGCATGGACGCCTTCCCGACGCACAAGATCTCAAGCAAGTATTCGAACCGGCAGCTGCGAAGCTCAAAACGGCACCGAGAATAAGCAAATATTTGAACTGCATTGTTGAACGACGCGGAGGGGGGGGAGGGGGTTACACAAGAATTAAAAAGGCAGAGGTGGATTTGAAGGAGGGCGGAAGTTTTTGCCAAGGCGCACGTTATTTATATGAGAGAGCTGAACATGACTGTAGAAATGTGGAAATCAGGTTAGAAGTGAGAGAGAGACAGAGAGGAGAGAGAAGGCAGGAGTAAGAAATACCATGAAGAAGCTTGGTTTTAAAGGTACTCGGCGGTGCAGCACCCGTCACAATATTGGTATCTGGTAGGCTCTGAGACAAGTCACCCTGCCCGATATAAAAAGTGGTGACAATGCAAAATGGGCAGACCGATGCTGTTCGTCGGGAAAGCGAAAATGCATCAGGAGTCGCAAGCAATCAGTAGCAATCAGTACAAGGGCACAGACAAAAAGTAAAGGGGTGGGGCCACAAAATTATGTCAATCAATGGTCAAGCAGCAAGGGAGCGCTGAAGTGGTGACAGAGGGCAAAAAGGAAGGGAGGGCAGACTCCAGTTCCAGCTTCGGCAAGGCATGCTACATCTCCTTAGAATTTGTTCCGTGAGTTGCTGTCAAAAAAAGATGACGCAGGCGAGAGAGCGCATGGATTGGCCATGTCCAATTGCAAATGGGTTAATGCATGACAAATTCTTCCTTTTTGCTTGAACGCATTTGTTTTATTTAATTCCTTCACTGAAAAGAATAAATAGAGGAGGGGAATATCAGCTCAAGCACAACGTTGGGGCGCGTTCTTGGCTTGTTTGTGGTGGACATTTTTACTTCTTGGCCTAGTAGTCGGCTCCACCCAGTGCGCAGTGGTCAAATACTTCGTATGAATGGTCCCCATATCCGTTCGGCATCCTGCCGTCCCAGCTCTGGACCGCAAAGAGGTCAGTCCACATGGTGACTTCTGAATCAAGCGCCGCGCCTGTCAAATAATTGTATACCATGCCTTCCAGTAGTACTTGCAACGTCTCAGCAAGAAACAAACACACAACAGGGAGCAAACCGTTGGTATTACAACGGACCGTAATAATTTCCTATCAATGTCACTAGGGTTCGCAGAACGCGATCTACACAGTTCCTTGGTGCGACAGGGATGGTCCGATCTAGCAAATTGCTGCACTGCTCTGCGGAATCTCGAAGCTAGAGGAGCATGGGAAGTTGGACTTTGCCGGTATGTTGCGGCTCGAAGCAAACAATCAAAAAAAAGTCGTTGCTATTGTTGATTGATGTTGATGGTGCTGTTTCTGTTTGATGGTTCGCGCCAACACGCAAACATCCAAGAGGGAGGAGGGTATGTGTTATTTGTCTATTCTCCCACAGACACGCACACGTACAGCAGGTATTATTTTTCTTTTGTCTTTGACCACTCTATCTCATCCTATCCCTTCCATCCCACCATCCCATCTATCATTTATCGCTCATCGCATATGCTCCTTCCTCCCTTCCTTCTCTCGTTGCATACACCAACATGAAACCCAAAACAGACGTTGCGGGGTTGAGAAGGTGAAAGAGTGGAAGGGGATAAATAACAAAAGGCGAAAGAGAAGACAGAGACGTTCTTTCGTATGCCACTGTGCATGGGCCCCATTCGCCAATAGACTTCTTTGGAGGGCTTGTAGACATGTGGTGTGTGCCATAGATCCTTGCACCGACCCGTCAACAAAGCAACCGGAAAATTAAATACCGTCGCATCCATCAATGCATTGCACACTGCACACAGACAAATTGCCGACTTGGGTTATTTAATCTTTATTTTATTTTCTTGCCCAGGTCCGTTACCCATCCTCCATCCCTTGTCCCTCAGCAGTTTTTTTTATACTGCTTTCAGCTCCGCAACCATTTTTGTCCGCGGACTGGATAATATCTGTTTCCCATCCTTTGCCTCCCAATGCACGCGATTGAACACGAATAAGGCGGTGAAAATGGTGCTCTCGGCCTCGAGTGCAAGTTCCTGGTCATTGCTTTGGATCTTAGGAACATGAGGGCGATACTTTTGAGGAATTCAATATTGGGACCGAGAGCCAAAAATTACCGAGCGCAGTAGGAAGAATAAAAATAGTCTAGTGTTCTTTCTTTGGAGCGATATAATTCCACGTCCTCAAGATCCTTAATCTTACCGCCAAAAAAATAATTGCCATGAGTTTCTTGCGGAATCATTTTTTTGATTCACCCTTTATCTTTCTGCGTTTTTGCTACTTTTTCACTTTAGGCCGTAAAGGTCACTCAGGAAGGTTAAAATGACGAAAAGAACCATGCAGCGTGACAAGTCTGTGTCTTGAGGCGCGGAATTAAGCTCGACTGCCAACTTGGCTCCGGCTAGTGCCTCGTCAAGAACCTTCGTTGGTGCAAAAACGGACAAATTTTGAATAATATAAAGTTCGCATGGGAATCCTGCAGGGACGTGAGAATAAGCAGTTCACGACGGGTGTGAGCTTATCTTTTTCGATAGCGCCACAATGGTACACTATTTAATGCGTTCTGGAACAAGATGGAGCAAAGAAAACAGAGGAATGACTAAGATGGAACATAGTCGGAGACCCAGGTGTTGGTCTTTAAGTTGTAGATCGACGGGATGTTTGAGTTTGGCACTCCCGAAATGGAATATCTGTTAATCTCTCGGTAGCCACCGTACAGGATCAAGAAGTTGCCTGACACAGCACAGACTGGATTGAAGTATCCAACCGGGGTCGTCGCAATCTGGGTCCAAACCGAGGTCTCGACATCAAACGTGTATACGTCGTCCAGGACGACATTTCTTTTTTCCGCACAGTTATTCTTCACTTCACCAGTGAATGTATCGAACGTGCCAGAGCAACCCCAGGCAGGATCATCGCGAGAGACTTTTGCTCCGACGGCGAGAATCAAGGTCCTACCACCGTTGGCTAATTGACCAAATGTTTAACAACAGTGCCATGTTAAAAAAAAGTTATTGCCTTTCGTTTTTCTTACCCAATATGAAGCACCAGCAAACATTTTACCAGTCGTGAAGCATGCTCCATCCCGACGCGATGGGATTAGGTCACTTTTGGCATCCTATTTTCGTTTTTGTTAATCAATGATTAGACATGCAGACACAAACACCAAAAAGAAATGAGTTCCTATCCAACAGCGACATCCACCTCAAGCATGACAACAATAGGATCCCTTTTTTTGCGCCCGCTTACCACTTTCGCCCAAGTATCAGAGCCAATACTGTATTCGTACAAGGTGAGGGCTCCCCTTTCTGGCAAGAAATACAAACTCTTGCGAGCACCATTGTACACGCCTTGCGCGAACTGGCTGTGCACTCTGAAGGGAGGCTCACTGAGGAGGGTGGCAATGCGATTGACTGGGTCAAATGCTATGAATGGTGTGCTAATCTGACCTCTGTGCCTCTGCGTGGAACCAAAGCCGTACATTCGACCCATATCTGCATCAGTGACAATGTAATCGCCATATCCGAAACCGACACTCAAAGTCAGGTTGACAGAGAGATCCCACTGGGCAGTATTGACATGGTAGGACTGGATTCTTGAGTTAGATACAAATTGTACAGTTAAACCGTCTTTGCTTAAGCTCATCCATCCATAGGGCTTGTCCCACCAGCCAGTGGAAGGAGGAGAAGGCAGCTTCTTCCATGCGGGCTTGGTAGCTGGCCAGGGAACCGTCAAATCGAGAGAGTAGAAGATGCTGGCGCCGTCCAAGCTGACGAACAAGTGTTGGCTGTTGGAGACGTGGCCAGGTCTCTCAGTTATAGACTGAGTCCATAGGAACGCTTCCTGTGATGATCTGGCCATAAATGGGCTACTTTGATCGGGGATGGCTGCAAGCACTGCTTGTGGCAAACATAGGACCAGTGTGGAGAGCGAGACCAATGCAGTGACGGACAAGGATGTGATTTTCATACTGTGTGTCGAATGTTGCGAGTGATGGTGGGAGGTTGGGAACGAAGAGGAAGGTAAAGACTACTATTGAGTGAGAGAGAGTAGTGCAGGCAAAGGAAGCCCAATTTGCTGTGCTTTTTGTAGTTGTGCATGTTTGCGATTTATTTCCTTTTTCGATTTAAACTTTTATCCCTTTGGTCTTGCCTCAAGTTCCAACAACGTTGAGCCAAAATACGCCCACATTGTCGACTCATCCCAACACGACACAGTTCGCTCTTCACTGTCCAGACTCCAAGGTGGAATGGAATAGGAGGAGAGAAGGAGGAAAAAGTGCCTTGGTTACCGAGGAGTATGGGAGCAGCATTTGTTTTAGATTCAATCACAGCCAGCCTTGCATATAGTTACATGCCAATCCGTGTTATGAAGCCCATATCATCCGTGATCAATGCAAATAAGAGACCAAGATTGAAGAAGAGTCGCTCTTTCATGCTGTGTGTAATAAAGCTGGTGTATGTTTATTCAGAATAGGATAGAGGAAGAGAAAGTCAGGTACAGATCAGGAACGAAGTTATTGGAAGAATTCTTGCTGTACTGAAAGCTGTCTTCAGACTATGGATCGTTGACTATATATACTATGGACTATGAAACAAAGGATCGGGGGTTCTGTGTTCTTGTGAGTATCAGTCTGAAGACCCATCGCATGTCCCATTGTCTGACCTACTGGCTGACCGCTCATGAGGATCTGGGCTAAGTTGAAAGATTTGCGCTCGCCTATTGAGGGGAGGTAAGCCGCAAGTCACAAGACAGAGATGTTCTTCTCTGTGACACAATGTAACAGAGTTGAGAATGAGTAAAAAAAGAGAAACATGTTCATTGGGCATGGGTGAAGGTAAGTGAAGAGGTAAGGGGAGGAATACACCATGCAAAGAGAAGGAAAAAAAATGTCCAGGCCACAGAAGGCACCGTTGCTGGATTGTTACTGCTTCTTTGACAATCTGCTGCGATATCATCTTGGGTGTCCATCAGTCGAACCGGAGGTCGGACCGCCCACTGCGTCCAGTAGGTGCCCGGAGGTCGGATCTGACCAATAGCCAGCGCAGAAAAAGTCGTTTGATCGTCTACGCCACAGCACATGCCGTGTTAACGTCAGGATTCGAACCCACTTCCATGTGCTCACGCTTGGCTGCCATAAGCTAGATGGGCGTAATCGTCGCGCTGCTCTTCTAGCGTCACATGATTATCATGTATCCCTTGATTTCATGCATATTTCTCTTCCCTGCCTTTTCTCTTCTCTGCCCTTGACTTCCACATCCCATGGCGCTTTCCATTGGCGCTTTCCACGTGTTGTCTCTAGTGTTGTCTCTATATATATATATTAATCAATGGTACATATGTCAAGAGAAAAGCAGACCACGGAACGATGATGTGCCAGATGCACTAGTGACCGTTTAGCGAGTAACAAACCGGAAACGTTTACTTGGATCATGCTAGACTCCCTCTAGAATTTTTTTCTCCTGCACGGGTCCCAGATGTATCTTACTTTTGTAGATTTCACTTTCTTTCTGTCCTTTCTATCCCCCTCCCCTTCAATCTTTTTTCCTGTCCCACTTAGATTTTTTGGTCCATTTGCTTTGCAGTGGGTCTTCGTGATGGTCGGCACACTCTCTTGCTCTTCCCATTTCTTGCTTTGTCAGTACATTAGTTTTGTCAATCCCTTGCTTTTTCTAATCCCTTGATGCTGCCACATGATGTTGTCGCTCGAAACTGTCTGTTTGTTGTCATGGCAGAAAACAAGGTATCAACGGAAGTGTATGAATTAGGCAAAGATGGCGATGCCAAATGGGCACATTAGAAGCCTCGATGGAGAATCCTTGGTTCGCAACAAGACATCGCCTGATGATCATGGCTATAAATGATACCATAGCAGCTACGTTCGTAGCCACTCCATCTCAATTTCATTTCTCAATCTCCACTTCAGGTCTTTCTTCTCTTTCCTCGACTCTCCATGCTCACTTGAAAGCACAAGCCTCTCTCAAAAGCCACCAAAATGAAGTACATCTCAATCACCATCACTCTCACCCTTGTAGCGCTTGCGAGTGTGCAAGCTGTCCCCGCTCCTGCTAGCTTAGTCAACATTGGCCCCATTGACACCACCGCTAAGATCCCCATCGACATTGTTGTCGATAAAATCAACGTCTTTCGTCGAGGTGATCCTGCAATCAGAGTGCATGACGTTGACACCGATATCTATGTCTTCAGAAATTTTCTTCTCCAACATATCAACGTTGCTCACCACTAAATAACTCCTTAAAAGCACACAACTTTTCCGAGATAACTTATGAATATTATGAAAGACTACTGGTCCTGAATTAATAACCTTCCTTCCGCAATATCCCCTCCACATCATAAAGTTATTTCTGAATGTCCTATGACATTTTTCTATGGGATGAACCACAATGGCTGACAGAAGTATGTGTTATCGAACTCCAGTAGTAAGATAAGATATGATGAAAAAGTGCGGGACTGAGGGGTTTCGCGAAGTTACCAGCCCTTACTTCAGTGACACATTCGAAACAGTCACATGCCAGAGTAGAGCGCGTTTTAGTAGAGCGAGTATGCGGTGCAAAAAAAAATTGTTGTTGAGGGTTATGGTGAAGGGCGCGAGCTTTGTGCAAAATGATGTTGAGGGGGCAGAGAGCACTTCGCAAAAAAAAATGCGTATGTTGAGGGCAGATGAAAAGAACGAGAGCACAAAGTAAGAGTGTAAGCACTGCACCAAAAAAATTGTTGATGTTGGGTGTAAGGCGAGTGCTGGGCTCTCTCCAAAAAAAAAAATGGCCGCTACAGTAGGACGAAACTTCATTATGTTTTTGTATGAGAAAGAAAACAGTTCAACTGAACTAAGCATCGACACCGCCTCCCTGAATCCTAATGAAGCAAGAAGTGAGAGAGTCGATAAAAAGCAACGTCACGCTGCCACACGCCAGGAGGTAAACTTTCAGTTTTTTACTTCTCCCTGTGCATGTCCCTCGTCAGGCTCCGGGGTAGTTGAAGTGAGTGGGTGCGGGGGGATAGAAGTTGTTACACAGATGTTGCGTCTTTTCCAAGGACTGAAACGGGGTGATGGACAGGAGAAAGATGAGGTGGATCATACTGAAGTGGCGGTAAATAAAGGCACTTGAGCGTTTATTGCATGATGCAGATTTGAGGAAAGTCGATACTGTAGAGGCACCTATCCGTACTACAGGTGCCTGGCCAGCCCCTTTTTCATTCAATACTGCATCCTCGCCCTCATGGCCGCATAATCCCTCTGCGTAATAGGTTCATACTTCGCCGGCCGATTCTCATCCACACAGCTCCCCATAACCTCAATCAACCTATCCGGATCCGTCGTCAAAAAATAAACAATACTCTTCCGCTGCCTTATTATCCTTCCCTCCCCCTCAATCCGATCCCGTAACGGCGGCAACGTGACGCGATGCGACGTCGAGCGCAGCACATCATTGCTCCACCGCATCATCAGATCCCCGATGTTCATCACAAGCGCCCCTTCGACGGGTTCGACTTCAATGAACTTCCCAGCATGGTTTGGATCCTCGACCTGCAACCCTCCACAATCATCCTGCCACAGCATCGTCATCGTGCTCCAATCCGTATGCGCCGGCATCCTCTCACTCGTCCCCTCCTCCAGCGCCTGTGCCGGGATAGGCGGGTAATTCAGTAACCTGAGCTGATTATAATGCCCACTATGCAGGCTCACCAACGCATCCTCCTCAAGCCCAATACCCAACGCCAGCGCCTTCAGCACAGTCTTCGCGGCCTCGAAGCACATCCAGTAGAATTCCGTCATGAAGGGCCGCCACTCTGGCAATACCTCCTCCGGCGGCCATATATTTGGCATATCGGGGTTCGACTCGCTGCCGACCTCATAACTCTCCTTCACATCCTGCACCTCGCGCAATTTCCGTACCGCTACGTCATCCTCCTTGCTGCTGGTGGCGTTCGAGACCTTCTCAAACCCCGGCCATGAGTAGCCGCGGTGAACAGACCAGCCGGGCGGGTGGGGCGCTTTCATCTTCTCCTCTAGGGGCAGGGCGAAGAATTTTGAAGAGATAGCGAAGGCGCGCTCGAGCTCATGCTTTGGGACGCCGTGGTTGACGATGTAGACGAAGCCGGTGGCGCGACAGGCGGAGACGAGTTGTTTGGCTGTTCTTAGACGTGATTCTGTGCTGCTGTTTGTGAAGTTCGCGAGGTCGATAAGCGGGAGGCTGGTTGTTGCTACTGTTGTTGCGTTTGGGAACATCGTGGAGATGGAAGCTTTTCGAGTAAATTGATGAGGGGAGAGAGAACTGAATTTGATATCAGGATTTCCGTATTGATCCTTTTATCAACCGTTTCACTGCTGCGGAGGCACATGTCAAGAAACCCCCTCCCCCCTAAAAAACCCCCCTATTTTTTTTAAAAAAAGGTCCCTCGCGGAGTTTATTATGCGTTATCTGGAAGGAGATCCCGAAGCTCAGAGAAGAAACTTCAATACCTGAAGAAACGCCCAAGACTAGTTCAACTTTGACCACCTTAGACTTGGGATCCAACTTGATCCTGGATGCACGTTGAAGGATATCTTGATATCCTTTTCCCCAATAGAGGGAAACGATTGAGCTTCAATCGCTCGTTTTTGATTACTATATTAGGAGTCAAAACAGATAAGCAATGCACGCATGAGCACGGACCCCGGTCGACGGAGATACACGCACCCTTTCCAATGAAGCCTCACTTGGAACAGGAGGGGGCTCTTGCTGATGAGCGGTGCGACTAGATCGAGTTGCATCGTGCTGAGTTTTTCGAGGTTTAACACAAGGTGCACGAGTCTTGTACGTGAGGCGGTGCGGGCGACGGGCTAGGAGGAGTAAGATGTTGCACACATGTCGTGCATTACGCAGCATTGCGTCTGTAGCGAGAGGTTGACTGAGCAAGGCAGTGATGCATCGGCATATGGGCTGAGTCGCTTTCGACATTGTATACAAACAGTGCTTTCCTGAGGACATGGCTAATAGCAGCGGCATACCAGGTGGAATTGATGCGAAGACAGATCAAGTGGTCACTCGTGTCTAGGAATGAGGTGGTATTGTCAATCGTGTCGGGCAGCGCCTGACATCTTCCGGTCGCTCATACGGTGGCCATTGCCGCCATGTGACATGGAGAGTGAATGCGATGTGGCGGCAAAGAACAATAACAGTTTGCGTTTTAATGGCTAGAAATGGAAATAGACAACAGGCAGAGAATTCGGCAACTTTTTTTTTTTTGATGTTATAGCTTTTGTATGCTTGTTTATTCCTCTCATGAGTACAGGTATAGGTCTCCTTCCATACACCCCAGCACCAGCAACTGGTTCATGGGTAAGATGCTGATACATGAAATGGACGACTTGATGGCCGAGCTCTTGAACTTGGACGTGTATGCCAGGGACTAAAGCAGACAAAAAAAAAGTTAGTGGATAGCATTGCAACAAGAGAAAACAAACGCCAACAAAGACAAAAAAAGCGAACATCCTTACGTCGTCATTAATTGGAGTGAACGAAATCGAGTTGTTATGGTGCATCGTAATGATCTCGTCCTTGAAGATCTCCATGGACATAATCTCGGACGTGCCCCGGATGGACTTGATCAAGGTCAGCGTCTGCACGTTCCAAAGCGACACCATGTGGTCTGCAGGCGCCGACGTGATCAGGATATCGTCTGTGTAGAATTTCATCTACAACCAAAAAGTGAAGCCAGAGTAAGCATATGAGCACATGGACACTACGATCCTCCATTGAATTGTCCTGCTTTTTACCTGAGTGATCTCATTGTCGGACGCTCGCCAACTGCCAACCAAAGTTCCGGTACGAGACTCCAGCAAAGAAACTGTGCCATTGGAAAACCCAGTGGCGATCAACGTCTCGCTTGGGTTGATGGTCACCGCTTTGATGGTCACGCCCACAAAGCTGGTCGATCGCCAGGTGTGCAGGTTGGCATGGGTATGACTGTCTAAGAAACTCAGGGTGCTGTCCATCAAACCCGCCACAATGTATCGCGACCGAAAGATGGGTTCCATTGTCACCACGGGTGTCTTTCCTGTTGTGAACTGGTGGAGTGTTTTCCCAGTTTCTGGTTCCCACAGCTATTTTTGGTTACGTTCAACAATAAGGACCCAAATTTTAGACATTACTGTTAAACACACACGTGCGCACATCAAAACATAATACAAAGAACTTACTTGGATTTGACCATCACAACTAGCAACAATGTCTCCAGTTCCAAATGACCCTCCGCCGGTGGCAAAATGCAAGTCGTAAACGGCTCCGCGTCGATGGCCGTTATAGGTCATCAGACATCCAGAGCCAGCATCGGCGTAGTCAGGGTTCTCAATCGTACGATGAATATCCAGCGACCAAAGCTTCACTGTCCTGTCCTTGGATCCTGTAGCTAAAACACGCTGGTATTCATTTGCTCCGATGACACGAACAACGGAAGTATGACCTAAAGCTCGCCCCAAAAAAAAATCAAATGGGCTGTTAGTTGTTTGTCTCCAGGAAGAAGCTCTCGATCATCTCCAAGAAACCTACCCTCCAGTCCTTGCAACTTCCAGTCGTTGAATGCAAACTGCATCGATTTCGCCATCTCCTCCTGGTTGGTGGACAGGAATCTATTCCAGTTACTGAAAAGAGGACAGAATCACAAGTGAGTAAATCTTTAACCTGTGCGTGCGTGTTTGGCGTCAACTCGAAAAGTGCAACCAAGTACCTCAGTTGTTCCAACCGCGCAGCAGTCTTGGCCTTGCCGGGAGATCCAAAGGTCTGTCTGTTTTTCCGTGCCGGTGCAGAGCTGAGGACGGGAGACATGGATCCTGTGGACATAACCTCTGTTGGAGATCTGGCAGAGTCATAGGTAGAGCTCTCGCCAGCTGTACCATTTCCATTAGTTGAGCGATCGTAGCCGTAGAGTCCAAACCCATCCTTTCCAGCGATAGCCAGCCCACCCGGTGTGGATGCGGTCGATCCAATAGATGCCATCGATGCTCCAGCAATATTGTTGACCGAGTTTGAGGTCGAAACAGATGCCAAGGCTGATGTAGCCGACTGCAGTACTAGCCCATTTCCTTGTGAAGCACCCGCACCCATGACAGGCTTGCTCTTGGACGAATCAAAGATCGAGAGCGCTTTCGACATGCTGGCAGATGTGGCCGACCAAAGATCCTTGGTTGAGAACGCCGTCTTTTTGGAGCTCGCCAGATCTCGTGCTTGCTGACTTTTTTGCTGTTGCCAGAATGTGGAGGACGAAGAAGAGGTCAACACGAACTTTCCTTGGGCTGTGATGCTTCCCAGGGATCTGAGTGGCGAGTTGCCGAATTCCTTTGAGGCCAACCTGGCCGCTATCAGACGCTCGATGGCATCGCTTGAAAAGAGCATAGGTCATCCGTCAGCAACTCTGAAAAATTGATCTGCTACATGAATCCTGAAATACAAATAGCCTTCTTTACCTTGCCGGGATCATGCTTTGCATTGCTTCTTGACCCACACATGAGCACAATTGCCCGTAGGCATACATCATCTAGGGTGATAAGAGGACCAAATTCCATGCGTCAGTTTTCATCAGTAGTATCGAGGAGGACCGAATTGAGGCAGTCGGTTCATACCTGCTCGTTTCGCTGAAGCTCCATAGCAGACGCGGGTTTGGCAGCGACTTCGTCAATGTCCGGACCAAATCCTGAAAAGTATTTTTGAAGAATAGAAGCGATCTAGTAAGCAAAAAGATGAATGTCAGTGGCAGCTACATAAATCTGTCCAGATCAGGCTCAGTCCTTCAACTCTGAGTCACTCACATGCCGCTCCCAGTCAAGGCGCCCCAGAGAGAAGCTCAGCTGCAAGATGAAGTCCAAGGCATTGCGACTGACAGACAAGCGAGGGCTGGATAGACTTTCTGACCGCCCTGTGGGTTTGCTGGGGGTTGGATCGATCAGCCGATAGATGAGCTCTGTGCCGCCGTTTTTCAGCTCTGTGACGAGTTGAGTGTCGTACATGTGTGGGATCAACTACGTGGAATGAAGAGCAAAATCGTGGTTAGTCACTTCTGCTCAAGCAATAGCATACGTAGTAAGCGAAACATTGGCTAGACTTACGGAACTCAGCAAACCAAGAAAGTTCTTCATGGTAGCGCTGCTCTTGACTGTGAAAGTTGCGGACGCTGATTCGAGCAGATGCATGATGTGGCTGAATTGGACAAGTGCAAAAGTCGACCCGAACTCCTGTGCTATCCCTCCAAGAGTTTCCCTCAGCAATGGCAGGGATATCGGGTCCTTGTATCCCAGTCTCGAGAATGGCTTCATGACATGTTTCGACGTCAGGATTGGACCGATGGATCGGCTAAACGATATCCAAATCAAATAAATGTTAGAGTCTGGAGTATCAAAGCTTTACAATGTTTCGCATGGAAACTTACCATATACCGACAAAAGCATCGCTCGCAACTCTACCCAGTCTAGGGATGATGTCGGGTATAGGCTTCTTGGCATCTTCGTCTGCCGGCGGGCTGGCGGTGGTGACCACTGCGTCAGTTGTCTGTGAGGAGGACGATGCTGAAGAACTGTCATCCAAAAGTGACTCGACTGGTCCATAATCGACGGTTAACGAATCCAAGTAATAGGGAAAGAGTTGCTGAAGAAAACAGCTGGTTCCAAAACGCCTGAGCAGTTCATTCGTCACATTGGAGCCAAACATTTCTTGCGGGAGGATGGGCCGAGAGGTCTGCAATGTGGCCATTTGAAAGTCAGTAAGAGGCTATAGACTTTAGTAGCACACGAAAGGGTTGGTTGGCTGTATACAAAATGACTTACCTCGAATAACGTCAATATCGGTTTCAGTAAATGGGTTTTTGTACGTTTGATACCGAGTCTTTGTCCCAGCTTGGGAAGCAAGGTCAAAGCTCCGACCCGTGTTGCCTCGTTTGTAAACAGGTGGACAAACACTGGAAGGGCAATCTCGAATATTTCATCTTCGAATCCACATATCCTGTCGATCCACTTGCTGGCCAGGTCCATTTGCGTGCTTTCAGGACTAAAAATCAAGAAGAGGCATTCATATTAGCATTGAAATTTCTTTCTTCCACACGAGTACAGTGCAAACAAAAGGGGAACGTACCAAGTATAGAACAGCGCTAGGAACTCGTATATTTCGGCGATCAAACTGGGAACAAACATGGCTATGTTTGGTGATTGAGACGACAGCGCGAGGATCGTCTTGCGCAGAATATCGTCAATCCTTGGCCTTGATCTCCAGTCATCTTTCAGCATAGCTACGATAGTTCCACTGACTGAAATGGGTATCTATTTCAGATTAAAACAGTCCAGGTATGAGAGATGAACATACTACGCGATGATTATGAATTGAGACAACGTTTCCTCACAGAACTTACATGTCGTGTATTGGTCAGCTCCTCCACGGTGACATTCGGCCTCAATGCCATGGCAATCCCGTTGTTTGGAATATCCTCCGCCAGATAGATCTCCTTGAACAACTCTCCGAGGCAATACACGTCCCAGCTCTGCATGTACTCGAACGACTCCTCGAAGGGTGATGTGTGGCCAGTGGTCTCTGGAGTTAGCGAATCCGCCGAGATCTTGGACAAAACAGCTTCGCTGTTCATGAAGTGATACTTGGAGCCAAAATAAAATGTCTTCTCAAAGTGGTCCAGCTCCTCTGTGAACGTTGTCTCCTTGATATCTCGCGACAAGTCAATGGGCTCGGACTGAATGAATTGCACAAGCGCTTCTGGCCGCGTAGATGCTGGAGCAAGCCCCGAATCCTGTCCGATCGATATCGTTGGCGACAAATGAACGCTGCTAGCGGAAGGAGAAACAATACCTTGAGCTGCGCTTGAGGATTCGCGCTCGTGTGCGGTCATCACGACTGAGGACGGGCGGGGTCCAGGTTGCTGTCGCATAGATTTTGACCGAGTAGGGGGTCTAAAGAGTAAATCGGAAACTTTCTCGACAAATTGGGGGCGATCGTTCTGCGGACGGTAAACGCTTCGGCGCTTGATGATCTTGGACGCCTTCTCCAAAGATGTCTGGGCCGCTGCCTGCGATTTGAGAAAGTCTCTATGTATCACAGGCGGAAGTCATCAAAAAAGAGCATAAGTGCCATATCCCTCGAGACTTCGATCAAATGTCAATGTTAAAAACTCATTCGGCTTACACTTTGGAGAGTGACCAGTTGGCCAACTTCTGAGGATGGGGGTCTGTGAAGAGCTGAATAACGCCGTGCTTCATGAAATCGCTCTGACCAGGGAACAGTGACAGGGCGACGTTCTTGGCCTCGATGGCTCCTGGTCCAGACAGTTTGTACCCGAACGTGAGGTCGATCCACAGGTGAAGATGCTGTGAAACGTAGTCGCTCTCAAGAGCGTCCCGATGGATCCGAATAAAGTCGTCTGAGGTTTTGGCCCACTTGGGCAGCGCCATGTCCGGCATGTCGGCGTGAATGGATTTGAAGATCGAGGGTTCTGTGTAAAACTCGGGGATGCACTCATCCGGAGTCCACTCATAGAGCCGACGTATTGAAGACGGGTACTCATTAGCCTCATATTTTGACCGGACAAACTGGCATAGGACTGGAATGGGAATCTGGCGCGCCATGTAGACGTAGTAGGTGATGTCGGACAAAATGTCTGTGATGTGGTGAGGGACGGGTCCATCGAAGGTGACATCAAGTTGTTCGTCGCCCTTGTTCAGTCGGAACTTTGTTTTGGTAAAGTCGCGCCATCCATGAGATACATCCGATCCAGTAAAGTCCGTCACCCACGGAAAGATTGGATGCACATTGGGATCGCCCAGTCTACGGCCTACCAGGAAAGTTGCAAAGTAAAAGAGCTTGTTAGCGAACCTCTCCATCTTCATATGAGGGTCTCCAATATCATCCCGATACTAACCTGCAGCATGGTTCAGGATCATGAGGTACGTAAAGTTGGATATCTCTCCTTTCGCCCATTTCATCACAGAAGCTTCTTCTCGGATCTCTATGGGGAGTGGCAATCATGTTAAGATAAGAAAAGGCTCTCCTTGCAACATAATAATACCACTCAGACACATAAGCTTACCTTTGGGAAGGCTCTGAGATATCTTCCATAGTGCCTTGGGATGCTCCTCTGCTTGTGATGTAATCCTGCGATAAGGAACGGAGCATTTAATCCCGCCCAAACTGATCCATAGGTTCTCGTCGATGTATATATTGGATGAATGTAGGCCGCCATGGATGATTCCGTTTTCGTGAAGGGCCCTAATCGCCTTCAAGAGCTGGTATGCGAGGAATCCCTTCTTGAGGGATGAGTTGAGGTTGCCTGGGTTGAATCGCAAGAGATCCTGCAGTGTAGTCAATCCAGCTGCCCCTCCAGACCGATGAGGTGATAAACAATAGTGAGCGGACTCTGTTTCGATGACTACAGTTGCCGATGCAATGTTGGCCGGCGCCTGGCGTGGTGTTCCTGTTGGTTCTTTCTCTGCTGCTGTCTTTTCAAGGGCAAGTCTTTTTGTTGGTGGTTCGTCAAAATTGTTCCCTGCGGATGAAATCACTGTGTATCGCCGAGTGGTCGGGTATATGATGTTAAGAACATGTTCGATAAGCTTGGTATTGTTGACTTCTGGGCCAGTGGCAGTCTCTGTGGTATCGTCTCCATATTCGTCAGACTCCATGCTCTCAATGATTGGGTGATATGAGGCATAGTCGATGGCGCGCGTCGTGGTCTTTTTTTCGGTCTTAGATGCACCTTTTTCTTCCTCCATATCCAGGATTTCCCGGACATACGCCTCTGCTGTAATATTCCATTCGCTGTTGGTGGATACTGATGTGAGGGTTGTGAAGGACTTTCTGGTAGGCGGGTTAAACTTTGATACCGCTTTGCTATGTGTCTGAGCGAACACGCGAGCCCTAGTATCAGTCAGAATGTGTCGTATGATGTGTGGTGTGTGATGAGTAACGGCGCACACGGTTTTTTCATCTGTAATGTAGGCGCGCGATCAAACTCATTCTTTACCGAGTCCAATGGTCCTGCTTTAGTGGCCTTTCTTTGGAGATGACGTTGATAAAGACGTTAACCTCGCCGTGAGTGTTTCCATTCGCGGTGGTGGCGCCCTGGTCTGCTCCTGGTCCCTTGATCTCTGGCAAGTATGTTGCCGTCCCGTTGTGCAACTGCTCCAGCCATGTCTTTGATACCTATTTGTGTTTCATGCATGCATGGGGACATAGGGTCAAGTCAGTGGATGCATGCGTAAACCTAAAAATCCAGGGCTGTGGCTTCGTAAAACCACCGCTAAGGACCAAACATGCCATTGTCTACTCGAATGCCCATTCCACACCACCACGAAAAATGACTTACAATGCAGCAAGCAGTATGGCCGAGTGGCGACTCGAGTGGGAAGCAAGGGAAGGCAACCCGTAGCCCGAGGTCGCGCTCAATGAGTTCTGTGAGTTCCTCGCCTGACAGGCCCTGACCAAACATGGCGCTTAGTGTCGAATGGTGGCGCTCTGTGTCCTGCAATCTCCTGTTGAGGATGGTTGGGCGATTCCCTGGTGCTCTATACTAGCTTGAAGATGTTTCTGTCGTGATGAATGGTCAGCTGCTAGTTTGAAAAGAAGTGAAGCATGGGCCTTCGCAAGCATCAGCCCTCGAGGCTAGAAACAGAATTTTGTGACTGTCACTTTGATGTCCATGGAGAAGTGATGCGAAACACAGCAAGCAGGCAAGAACCTCGCTCCAACCATCCTTCGACTCGATGCCAACATGAACATGCTTGTCGACTACGACAGCAGTTCCGAATCGGAAGCGGAAACAACCGTGCATCCACAGCCAGGATCAGCTGGTCAAAAGGAAGCTAAGGATTCGGACAACAAGGATGAGTCATTCATCTCTGGAGCTCTCAAGGAACTTCAGGACTTTGCTGCCTCTGTTGTTGCGACTCCAGGAACGCAGCTAAAGTCACCAGCAGACGCTGCTGCCGACGACGACTTGCAGTTCATGTCATTCATGAAGGAGATTGAGGCTATGCCTTTTATTCCTGACGATCCTCAGAGTGCTGATCCGTCCATCCCACCACCTCCGCCTCCACCAACAAGTCCGCCCATGTCGCCAACAGACACAGGGTCGCCACCACCGCCACCACCACCACCTCCTCCGCCTATGTCAGAAGAAGTCGAGCCACTACCGCCAACCGAGACTGTTTACTCTATCTATACTCGACTCCAAAACTTGGGTCTTCTTCCTGTCACAGTCATCGATCAAAAGGATTTGAAGCGGCGGTTACTTGAATTTGCGATCCGGATCAAGGACTGGGAGAAAGGGGGGCTTGATACTGGATACTTTCTAGGCCGTGATCGAGCAGAAGCCATCACTGCTGGTCAGGATGGTCAGGATCAGCCGAACTCCACGAACGAGGATGGGCTACCAGTGTTTGGAGGAATTGTAGGTTCGATGGTCAAGTACATGCATGAACTGGAGCAACTGGCGACGCCACACGGCTGGATTGCCACATGGGACGCAGAAGACGAGGCATATGAATTCCATCATGTACAAACCGTGAGTATTATAATTGACAGCTGCGATCTCCCTTTTTTTTTTGAAGATGGATCGTCGTCTAACCCAACCTCAACTTTTAATAGGGCACATACTCACCTGTCTTCCCGTCACAAGAGCTGATAGCCCAATTAAACCCAGAAGAACCTTCGCACGCTTACACGTCTTCAGGATCGCGGACAAGTGGCAGGCACTCCAATCCATACTATACCTCGAGCACCAAAGCGCCTGCGTCGATATCCACAAGCTCGTGGCAACAACCTTCACTGCCTGTACAAACCCCTTCCGACAAACCTAATACACCTCCAACGCCTACCACAAGGACCTCAGGGCCTAGTTCACCAGTGACACTAAACCCTGGCAAAAAGAAGAAAAGGAAAGCGGTCGATCCACCAGGTGACCCCTCTACGCCCCAGGATCAGCATATTCACCAATCCCGTCGCGCCATTTTCACACAAAAGGGTCCGGCCCCGAACCCATCTTCTGGTGGATCAAAAGTGATGCCCAAGAAATTGGCGAACCTGCTTCAGAAATGGAACGAGAAGGATGTGGACGAGAGCGACGAGGACGACGAAGAGGAGAACTCGGGCCGTTCTTCGAGTGATCCACGGTCGGCAGCTTTCACCGGCGCCAACAGCCAAAGTCTAGGAGGCGACTGGCGAGAGAGACGATTGAATCACCGGTAGCCATTGAAAAATTTAATAAAGTATAAAGCCAGTAATCCTTCGAAATATTTCTTCCGCTCAATTTTGCAGCAAAAGCAGTGGTTAGTCTGAAGAGGGGGTATAGGTCGTGACCCAAGCTTTTTTCTTTCAGGTTGTAAATCGACGGCGTGACTTTGTTGAAGGCCTGGTCCTCTTTCCCAGCGTGAAGATAATAATGGTGCTTGTACCCCCCGTACAAATCAACGAGTCGCTAGTAACGGTACGCACGGTCTCATAGTAGCCAACGGGTGTGTCGGCCATCCTGGTCCAGACATAAGACTCTATGTCGAATGTGTACAGGTCGCTCAACTCGACGTTGCTCGGCGGACTTTGTTCCACCATCTTAGTGCTTTTGTAATCCGCTCCTCCAGCCAGGATTAGTTTGTTAGAGCGATCTTATGTCTGTCAAATAGATGCGAGATGAGTAGACATCGATCGTATGAGGCATTAAATATCAAAGTCTTCAACTTCATGGAAGCAAGCTTACTATGTGACACAAAGCAGGAGCTTTGACGTCGCGATGGCTTCGCCCCTGTGGCAACCTAGTGCTTGCCCCCAAACCAAAATGAATATTAAATTCTCGTGAGTACTTGTCCAAGTGTTGCTACTAATGTCGTACCTGTAAAAGCTTTCCGGCAACTTGTACGAGCAGAAGTATACGCCATCTCTCTTTAAATGTCAGGAAAGACTATAACCTGGGTAGAATTAGATCTGTCATTGGCCGATTTTTCGAGACATTGTGGGTCGCGATATCCATTCTATGCATTGAGCCAGACGACAGATCCCTGTGTCTGTGACAATGTTATGTGCGAGAAAATAATCGCCGGATGCCTCGCAGGACTGTCCCCATCGACCTTGATCGATATTGAAGGGAGCCTTGACATGATCAGGGTTGCTCAAGTACAAATTTGATCCATTCCTGTCTGAAGTCAAGGACTCGTGTCTGGACTTCTTGAAACCTGGAGGACGCCCAATCTGGACCACGCCGGATCGGCTGCTGGCCAAGGGACACTGCGATATTTTGCGATGTGTGGCAATGGCGCCGCCACATTTGGATACTTTTGGCGGATGGATGGTAACGAGTCGCCGAGTATGTGTTCCCCTTCGAATCTAGCTGGCCCTGCAGCTCCTCCCCCTGCCCTCCCCTGCTCCCACTGCCACCACGCCCGTTACTCCCTCTGTTAAGGTCGCTGGAGCGCACGCCAAGAAGATTGTTTTGGTCGCTGGAGCCTTGGCAACTTCTATTGCTGCTCTTGCTATGACCAACATGCTGTATATCAACTCTATCTCCTCACAATTTAATAATTCACCGTCTAAAATGAACACACAACACAAAAATTGTACGCGTTTTTTTTTTTTTTTTTTATACTTCTATATCTCCGCCGACGGTGACAATGCCCCCAACACCTTCCCCTGGCATCACCGTCAGCGTCTCCACAGACCCCGGGTCCGGACTATTTCCGGCCCCCACGAGCCTGGCCTTGAACTGATTGAACGCCTCTGCCCATGTCCCCGTCTGTGGCCGTGACTCCCGCCCCGTCAGCACATAGTTGTCGACACTCAGACTCGACGGCGACAGTTGCTTCCGCTCGCGGGTCGAGACCGGCCGACTGCTGCTCCGACCGGGCGCGTTCCTGCTCCAGATGCCCTCCAGATTCAAACTCGGCAGCCCTCCTCCTCCTCCTCCTCCTCCTCCAGACCGTGATACCGATGGGTGGGGGTTGTCGCGAAAGTTGGAGTTGGGTGTGTACATGGGCGAGCGGTGATCGATCCCTTCGAGGTTGTGGTCCAAACGATCACTGTTTTGTACACCGTCGATTGTCAGCGCTTTCAAATCTGCAGACACGTTCTCTGATGACGAGAGTGGGGCGTCTTGGACAGAACTGCGAGAGCTCCAGATGCGGAGGTCGATGCTAGGGCGGCTCTGGTGTGTTGAGGCAGCCTCGCGAGTGTCGGATGAACCGTTGCTGAACGAGTTATTACCTGAGCTGTTGCGTGTTGCTGAGGGTCGAATTTTGCCCACTCGCTCGTCCCGAATCACGGTGGCGAGATGCAAGATGGGCTGAGTGTCCACGGGCGGGTAGTTTTGGAGGAGCTTGACATTGTCGGCAAAATCTCCACCAAGCAGTTCAGAGCGCAGATGGCTATGACAAAATGGGGAGTTTTTTTTTAAAAAAAAAAAATAGAATCTTGTTATTCTCGAGATTTTTTTTTTTTGTTCTTGCAAAACAATAACACATGTTTGAAGAATACGAATCCAAAACTCACCAGACCATGGCGCATCCGAAATCCAGCAGAAAGTCATAGTCCCGCTCCATGCCGCCCGTATCTGCCAGCACCGAGTCCCAGATCCTCCACACGTCCGGCACCTCGAACTCTTGTGTGCACAGTACCGTCAGCCACCGGAAACTGTAGTACTCGGGCGCAATCCCCTTATCTTCCAGGTTCTGCCACAAGTACTCATCGAATTGTCGAAGTCGAAAGTTCATCCTCGCAATCGTAGATCCTATCCCGCTGGTCCGGTCCCGATCCAGTGAGCGGACGAAATGGTCCCGGAAGTGTGCCATTAGTAGGTGGAATAGCCAGAACGACTCTGCTTCCGCATGAGCTATAGTATTTCAAGACAAACGATTATTAATAACAGTTTGCCCATGATGGTGGCGTTGCTTTACCGCCACCAAAAAAAAAAAAAAAAAAAAAGCTTTTACCTCGACTAGCCTCATCAGTGTCGTTGGCGAGGAGGTAGTACAGCGGCCCCAGGATCTCATTCATGCCCTGAACATACCCAACTCCTGGATTCAATTTCGCATAGATAAACAACACTCGCTCAATCGCCTCCCAGTGCAGGTCCTGCGGCAGCTCGTCCTGCGCATCCTCTGCCTGCATCGGTTCGGGCGACAACGACCGCGGCGTCCCGCTGGCACGCTCGCCCTGCACTCGCCTCTTCTTGATCCAGTTCTCCTGCGTGCGCGACGCCTGCAGACTGTGCGGCTGGTGCTCCCGCGATCCAAAGTCCTGGTTCAGATGTGCAACTCGCTTGAACAGCGATCGCCTCGTCGGGATAGGCGAGAAGAGATAGTCCGGCAGGGGCGCTTCCTCTGTCGAATCCAGATCCGCAACTGTTGCCGTCATTCCTCGCAGTTTGGATGGGACCGGTGACGCATAATTGCTGGGTGTTTTGAAGCCGTTCGCAGCTACATAAGGTGGGGTCTCGCTCCCTGATGCTGGTGTTTTCATCGAGTTGGACCATGGTTCCAGATCATTCAGTTTGTCTCGAGTCTTGTCCGCCAACGGTGAAATTAGTGTCACGGTCTGTCTTCGCTTTAGTGTTGATGTCGGCGTCAAAGCCCTTGCGCTAAAAGACCCTCTCCGTGAGTCGATCGATCCTTGCACGGTGAGACGCCGTGGTGTAAGTATATGTGTTCCTGTGGGGGATGGTGTTGCACCCTCCGTGAACGTCAAAGGGGTTGACGTCTGCTCTCGCTCGATCGGTGGCGGATTCTTTTTCCGTGTCCCGGGCTCGATGCTGAGGGGACAGAGTGGTGAGTACGGTATTGGGAGTTGGAAGAAGGCGAAGTCCGGGAGTGTCCTGCGGACGTCTTTGTCGATCTGTTCGAGAGTTTTGTTGTCCTGGAAGAAACTTGTCCATTTGTCCTTGTCCTTTGCCTTCAGTGACTAAAGAGACGTTTTCCTCAGTATGGTCAATCGAGAAGGAGGGGGAGGCCAGGGTCAGTTTGTTTTGTGATGCTTGCCCAAAAAAAAGTTGTCTTTATCAAACCTTGGAACATGAGCAAGAACAAGAAACCATTACCTCTTCGTCCTCCAGGGACAGATCGACATCGCCAAGCTCTGGCTCCACAATCAAATCCTTGACAAAGCTCTACAAACAGCAAAGGCGAGGGAGGATATGTTTAGACACGCGTGAGGGCGAAATGTGGATCACGCTGAATCGGAGCAAAACAAAAACAAGTGGCAGAGCAAACTTGCGTAGTACAGCCGGCGTTGCTCCATCAGAACCGTCTCCCATCTCGACTTGTCCAGTGGCAGATACCCGAGGAGGATCTATTCAGATCCTAGAGAGTCAGTTATAGTATCGACAATACACGATGTGGCCCTGATCAAGCATGGTATTCCGCACCTTCCAACATGTTTGACGAAGACCTGGCTTGTCGGGAATGCCTACATCCATTGCAAGTGTGGTTGAGTGAGTGCCCGCGGCTGTTGTGGGCAACCTTTTGCCTCAATGCGCTTTTGCTGAGTTTATTTACCTCCAAAGCATAGCTCTCTGAACTCTCTTCGGCAGATCATGCTGTCGTCACTGTCACTGCTCTGTGTGAGGTGCTTCTCGAACTGCTCTATCCTGGGAACAAAGGCGGGTGAGCATCCAAGGTGTGGGTGCTGGTGGTATGGGGAGAGTCATTGTTAAATAGTCTGTAGTACCTTGCCATATACGACTCCATGATGGTACTATGTCGTGTCCCTGGGTGTTGTTGTTGGTGTTGTTGTTGTTGTGTGTTGTTGTTGAAAAGTAAGTGGTCAAGAGTGTGAGGTTGACTGGCAATGGGGATGAGAATACGAATGAAAATGAGAATTGTGCAAAGGACAATGTGAATGGAGAAGTGGAGAAGCATAAAAAGGCACAAGGAGAAAACGTGGACTATTGCCTTCTGACCTCTTTACTGCTGTTGGTTTGGGGTAAAAGTGGGGCAAGTTGGGATGAAGGAAGAGGAGCGCCCTCTGCTCTGTCTCCTTGGACAGAGAAGCAAAAGAGGGAACATCCACCACACCCCAGGGGAAGGGGTGGCCCAGACAGAGGCGAAGGCCGTGAGGCAACTCTGTGGCAAAGGCAAAGGGTGTTTTCTGCGGCTTGTCCTGTAACTGGCCATCAAGGCAGACATGCATGCATTTCAGAGAGAGAGCGATAGAGACACAGGCAGAGAAAGAGAGAGATACATCCAGCCAAGCCCTTCTATTTCGAGCTTAGTATCGCTTTAGCCTTCCAACACTCGCATAACATTTATTCATGGGACCTCAGGAGAAATAATATGCACACAAAATGGCAGAGATTGGTGCGCCCGACTCCTTGAGTGTCGTCCATGCGCCATTGGCTTCGTTGGTCGAGCGATGGCTGTGCATGTCCATATCAAATATGCCCGATGCAATTGCAACGTGCAGTTCTGCAAAGTATCTCTTTCATGATAGCTCTCCACACACTCACCAAGGATTTTCAAAAAAGAGAAGGCTCCCTTGCCTGTAGACAGTTGCCCACTTTGCACGCTGGTCAAAACAAGTAACTCTCAGACCATAGAGACGCGTATCTCTCGTCTCGTCGGGCAAAACAGGCCGTTTTTATGGCACCTCTTCCTGCGGCCCCTTAATCACGTGGAACATTTTTCGGTCGTGACCTTTTTAATTTTTTGCGCGTAAGCAATAAAGACAAGGCGCGAAAGGCAAAAAGCGCGCCAGACCGAGGGCAACGCAGGAAAGCAAGCCTTCAACACATCCACCCCACGCTCAATTCGACCATCCATCTATTACTCCACCCATCAGCAAGCACAACATCCTCAATCAAATAATAACAACCCCAACTTACACCATCATCCACCTCGAAAGCAACCCGACACAGCCAAACGAATTCATAGAGGAAACGAGAGCGACAATCAAGGACAGCATCTTTTTTTTTATATTTTATTCACAAGGCCTACAACAATGGCAAACATATACACGGCCGTGTACTCGGGGATCCCCGTCTACGAGATGATGTGCCGAGGCATCGCGGTGATGCGTAGGCGAGACGACTCGTGGCTCAATGCAACACAAATCCTCAAGGTCGCCGGTATCGAAAAGGGAAAGCGTACAAAGATCCTTGAGCGAGAAGTGCTTCCAGGCGAGCACGAGAAGGTCCAAGGTGGCTACGGCAAGTACCAAGGGACATGGTAAGGCTCGCTCCTCCCCAGTCTATCACCTTTTGGCACTGGATGTTTTTATGCTAACGTTTGCGATCTCTACATAGGGTACCATTCACTCGTGGTAAGGATCTGGCGACAGAGTACAAGGTCGAGCCTTTTCTACGAACACTGTTCCAGTATGACGTCCAGTCAGGCGAGATCGACAACATCACACCGACCAAGGAAATGGCCATGCTGGCTCAGCGGACAAAGGAAGCCAACGCCAACAAGCTCAAGGGCGCCTCAGCATCACCCAGGATGAGCCCTTCGTCCAAGCGTGCCCGCAGCTCATCTGCCAAGCCCAGCGGATCCCAGACTTTCAGCGCCCCCTCCATGACACCCTCACCCCTCCACCCATCCTTCAACGCCTCCTCACCTTCCATACCACCCTCCCCACAGTGGCACACGGACCCACCACCACGGAAGCGTGTCAAGGGCTCGCCCCAGACATATGATCATGACTACAACGCACCAGACATCATGGAATACGACATCCCGGGACCCTCGGGGCTGTCACACCCGCCTATCCAGGTGATAGAGGAGCCTCTGGAGGGCGCAGAAAAGTACCGATCGATCCTGATGTCGATCTTCCTGAACGACGACACGGACCAAGTGCCCGACCTGCTAGCGGATCCAACTGTGCCCCATGATCTGGATATCGACTTGGTGATTGACGACCAGGGTCATACGGCGCTGCACTGGGCGGCGGCTCTGGCCAGGATACCGGTGCTTGAGCTGCTGGTCCAGAAGCAAGCCGATGTGCGGCGCGTGAACTTTAACGGCGAGTCGGCACTGGTGCGGGCGGTGCTGGTGACCAACAACTTCGACAAGCAGTCGTTTCCTAGGTTACTGAGTATCTTGCACGACGCGATCCCGATTGTTGACCGCAAGAACCGGACAATCTTGCATCACATTGCGGTGACAGCGGGGATCCGAGGCAGGGGTTCGTCGTCGCATTATTACATGGAGTGTTTGCTCGAGTGGATTGCGCGGAATGGGGGAGATTTTTCGTCGATTGTGGATGTGCAGGACAAGAACGGCGATACAGCACTGACGATTGCGGCGCGGGTGGGAGATCGGTACTTGGCCAAGCTGCTGATGGACGTGGGGGCGAACCGAGAGATTGAGAACAAGGTGGGCTTGAAGGCTGAAGACTTTGGGATTGTTGCTGCTACTGTAAGTTGAAAAAGCTCCCTTTTGTTGTTGTTGTTGTTGTTGTTATTGGGTCGTGAAGTTTCCCTTTTGTGCTCACTTTTCTATGGTTGTTATGAACTCGATAGACTGGACCTCCAGAGAACCCTCCTTTTGCACCTCGCACGCATTCTGCTACCAACAACCCGAAGGAGCTCCAGTCTGGAAAGAAGGGCAAAGAGATCATGTCAGGTAAACTGATCTAAATATTTTCATCCGCAACTTTAGACGCATCTTTTTTTCATTTTTTTTCTCTCTCTTATCTCTTGTCAGTTGTAAAGATCTAACATCTTGATTTATTTGTTTATTTCTCTTTTTGATCATTAATAATAATTATAATAATAGTCGTCCAAAAGATGGTCGACGAACTCGATCTCGAATTCTCTCAGGAGATCATGGCCCGCCAGGGGCAACTCCAAGACACCCAAGCTTTACTCCGCCATGCAACCCGCGACCTGACCGAGACTCGCCAAACGATCAAACACTACCGGGAGCAGGCCCAGCTTTTGGCCGAGGCCCAGCAGCGGATCAAGAACCTGGAAGCGTCGCTGGAGGAAGAGGAACTGAAGACCCAGGCCCAGAAGGGGTTCACGACCAAGCTGCGCAACGGCGACGACGTGGATCTGTTGTTCAGTGTCAAGAAGCCGTCGCTGCAAGGGGTGCCCAGGCAGAGCATGGATCTGGCGACGCGGGAGAGGAAGGCGGAAGAGTACTTGATCAGCCTGCGCGCACGGGTATATGCGTACCAGAAGAACGATGAGGAGCTGACACAGGAGTTGGCGGAGATCAAGGGCAAGAGTCCGGCAAAGGAGCTGCAGTGCAAGAAGGTGATTGCGATCTGCTGTGATATTCCGCTCGAGAAGGTGGATGACCTGCTGGGCCCTCTGACACAGGCGGTGGAGAGCGACGGGGCGAGTCTGGACCTGTCGAGGGTGGCTGGGTTCATGAGCCGGGTCAAGCAGCAGGAGGGGATGGCGTCTTCGTCTTCATCAATGGGTTCGAGTGGTTTGGGTGCAACAAATGTGGCGGCGGCGGCGGTTGCGTCGGCGGCTGTTGCTGCAGCTTCGGCTCAGTAGTCCATCTCTCCTCACTTACAAAAACCAAAAACCAAAAACCAAAAAACCAAAAACCAAAAAAAAAAAAAAAAAAATAGTTTTTTCATATTGCTAAATTATCTGTACCCTTGCTTGTCACACTACCTCCATTAAAACAAAACATAACATAGAGCACAGGTACGAGCTTATATTAGGGTATAATTGTGTTTGCTATGTTGCGATGGGCTGACTTACGCTCTTGGGGCCCTGCAGCATGGACCAGAACTTTCTCCGCCTTGGGGTGGTCACACCTCCCAGATCCACCGACTGCTTCGGGAGCGATGGTGTCGTCGCCTGCACGGGACTCTGTGGCAGGATCGCTGGGTAGTCGACGTCACTGTCTAGAATTGTTGACATGGGCCGCAGGAGTTTGGGTACGGGTGGGATTATCGCGTTCGACAAGGAGGAAAAGGACGAGGACCGACTATGCGAGCGTGAATAAGAGTCGGACGTATTATCTCCGCTCTGTGTTGTCTTGCTGCTCCTGCTGCCTCGTCGAAAGAATCTGCGTCTTTGGCGGTCTGGGTCGTCAAATGCAGAGCTGCTACTGCTGCTTGCGTTGCTGTTTGTAGACGCGAATGGGCTCTGATTGCTGCCACTAGGGATCCGCGATGGGACGGGGCTGGTGGATCCGTCACGATGGAAGCTATACCCACTTGCGGCCGAGTACTCGGACGAGATAGACCTTCGGCGCCGTGCTAGTTCGGATTCGATAAACTTCTTCTCCTGCAGCAAGGGCACGGGCGCGTCCTTGTTGCGGCAGGTACCGCGGCTTGGGACCGGTTTGAGAAAGGGGAGCATGGGTCGGCGGTCAAAGAGGCGGTCGCCGACACGGACCTTGATCCAGTCGGACATCCAGTTCGAAGACATCTTGCGGATGAATTTGCCAGAAAAGTTCTATCAGTTTGGTTGAGAGAACGCAAGTAAGCGACACGTCAGCGAGGTAGACAAGGAAATATATGGAGAGAGTGTGGTAAGAAGAACATACACGACTGTAGAGGAGCTGATCCTGGTGCTTGGAGATGGTGACGGCGGCTTTGGCGACAGGTGCACGGCGCTCGTAGTGGACCTGGAACAGGGCCTCAATGTCTTCTGGCGTCTTGGACGGCAGCTCAGTCAACAGTGTCGCCAAACTCATCGCGTCCAAAATAGCCTGTGTGGTTCCGTGCCCTGAAGACGTGAGGATCTAAATTATTATTATTATAATTATTTCAAAAAAAAAAGGCAATTAGAAAAAAAAGCATGTACACGCAATTGGTATAGTATCTTCTCCTTTTGTTTGAGTAAATGACAATGCTGTGTTCATTCTTTTGCTTACCATGTGGCATGCTGGTGTACCGTATCGAATGTTTTTCCAAGATTGCATTAGACCAACGTAAATTAATTAAACGTGCTCACCAGCATTTCCAAAAAAAAAGGAAAAGGCTAGGCCATTGCCCAAAATGATATCGCATAGCAATTGACATACCATCGCCAATCAGGATACTTCGCCCATGGTGCCAGGTGTGATAGAACTTTTCCTCGACCACCACCGCAGAGATCATTTTGCGCGAGGTCGAGTCAACCAAGTCTCCTAGGGTGCCGCCATGGGGGCTGGGCTGGTGCCGGATGGATCCGTCGACTGTAAACGTTTCGTCCAGTCTCCGCCATATCCTCTCCGATGTGGACTCGCGTGTGGGGTGGATGGTGAATGGTTGTGTTCGGGGTCCCTTGGATCCTGATGCTCCTCCGAGTCCTGTCGAGGCTTTGTGTTTCAATGTTCGTCCAGTAGTGTTAGTCGACAGATGATGTGGCTGTGGTATTTCCTCTCTGGAAGACCTCGTCATAGACGAATAGTGCAATGGTTCGCTGCGTAGACTTGGTTCGTACCCAGTGCTGTATGTTGACACGACGTCCCGACGATCCTTTTTCTTGGAGAGACCCCTTGAACTGACTGGACTCGATAACGGAAACTCAGGTTGGTATGACTCGACTGGCGACGACGGTGACGATGAGTAGTAGTCAAAGTCAGCACTGTGATGTCGATAATGGTGCTTGGACGGCGATCTTGGCCCATTGAATTTAGACTCGAGAGTTGCTTGCTCTGTTGAAGCACGGTTGTTATTGTTGTCGAAGTTGCCATTGTTGTTATCACTGTTGCTCTTGCTGTTAGCGCTTTTGTTTGGGAGTTTTGCGTGAGGTGGTGACAAAGTCGTTGTAACACCCCATCCAAAGCGGTTTCCAGCCATTGGGACTAACCAAACCTAGTTCAGTTGTAATTGCTTTTGTTTGTCAAAAACAACGTGTGCGGGGTACCTTTGTGCATATATAACCAATTTGTGTTCATCTGTACCATGCAATTCGTCTCCTTGGGCATAATCATGACAAGCTCACAGCTTTTTGACGCAAGCACGGGGTAGGCCTTGCTGGACAGTGGCTCTGTGATTCCGACAATGCACTGCTGTTCCGCTCTGGGAGGCGCATAATCGGACCGATGCAGAGATTTCTTTGTCGCTTTTGAAGCGGTAGTCGTAAACGATCTTCGAATGTCCTGGTATATCCTTTCACGGACGGGAGAAGCGCCTCCGTCCGCACCAACTAGGATGTCGCCATGGTGTGTCGTTCCATCTTCGCAGCGTACCGTGATTCCCTCGGTGCCCTCGAATGATTGGATGACCCGCTTGCCAAACAGGATCTTGTAAGCTGGGATGCGAGAGAGCAGGATGTCGTAGAGCTTTGGCCTTACTATGGCCAGTGTCGCATGTCCATATCTAGATACAGGTTTGCATGGAAGCGTGGCGTAAGAATTGGGATGCATGGTCGACCAATGGTAAGGACCTGGTGGGGGACATGGCTCATTTACCTCTCCTCGGCATAGTCAATATTGACGCGGCATATTTTAGTCAGCCGATGGTTCATGAGTGTAACTCCAGTCATGACATTCGAGTTTCGGATCAAATCGTCCAGTAGTCCAAGTTGTTCCATGGCGCGCATCAACGGGGGACCTGCACACATGGAATAAAAAAGAAGGCGTGAGTGTATATTACAGATGATCCAAAATACAGAGCGCTTGGCAGTTAGGCTGTTTGGTTGTAGTCATCCAGACACCATAAATGGCGACATTAAGGTCAAAGTAGCTATTCGTCTATTTTGAGCAGAATGAGCAAAAATATTCAGTCACTCTTACCCAGGTAGACGACTGCGCCCAGGGGCCTGATCTCCTGGGCAGCCTCCAGGATGATGTAGTCGATCCCGGCTCGCTCTAGAATGACACCCAAGGCCAGTCCGGCTATCCCTCCGCCAACAATGACCACTTTGAACTGAGCTGGCGCCATGACAAGTGTCTGTCGCCTGCTTTGCGCTTGTTATTGTTGCTGTCTTTGTTGGTGTTAGTGGGATGACGTTAAGAGGGACAAGGTGTAATGGTGTGGGAACTCTAAATTTACGATAATGGATGTGTTATTTGTCGCGTTTGTGTAAAGACAGCGGAACTGGGAAAGGATGATTGATGTTCGAAGGAAGGAAGAAGAGCGCGTTTGGTGAAAAGAATAGCCGAGTTGGGTGAGGAGGTAATTAGTGTGAAGAAGAAGAGCGACAAAAGTGTGTGTGAAAGGTGAATGGTGAATGAGGAATGAGATTGTGAAGAAGAGAATGAATGACAAACAAGATTTCACCACAAAGTAGAAGAGTGAAAAAAAAAAAAAAAAAAAAAAAAAATCAGGTATGGACGCCCAACACTTTATACATGTCTCGTGCATGTTTTCCCGTTCGAATGAAAAGTGGAGAAGAGTACCTTGGCAGGGCCGTGTCTCTCTTCTCCCTCTCTCTCTCGCACCATCTCCTTCCTGGCGCATAACAAATACGCGTGAATTAAAGAGTCTTGCTTCCTTCTTCCTTGCTCACTTCGTTGTCCTCTTCCCATGCACTGCATTTCGCATTTCACATCTCCATCCTCCCTCCCTCCCCCCCTGCCTTCCTCTTTCTCCTTCTTCCGTCTCTTCTCCCTTTCTTCCCACCTCCGTCCGCCATTCTGTCTTTTTGGAAATGGTACCAAATCATGCGTAAAACCACACCAAAGTAGGGTATGGGAGGTCGGGGCACATGCGAAAAAAAAATACAGTTGATACAACGGAGAAGTAGCGAGAGCCTTGTACTACTCGACATGGTTTGGTGCGTGAGTGTGTATCTGTCTTTTCTCCCATCCTCGTCTTGGAAAGTGCCCATGCATGGGGATCGATTGCCACAAGTGCTCTTCTTTTTTTTTCTCTTTTCATCCACAGTAATAACAACAACAACAACAACAACAACAACGAGAAGAAATACGGATAAGAGAACAAGAGAAAAAAATCAAGATACTCCCACGGGATGGATGCCATATCTTGGTTCGCTGTTTCCTTCCCGCTGGGTAGTGGTTCAGAGGGAGCGCGAGGTTGAAAGGACCTCGCCCTCGAAACACAAAGGATAAACAGGAAATCTGAGCACAGGTTGGTTTGAGTTCTTCATGCACAGCCTGGGATCCCCATCCCACCAAAGTTCCCAAACAAAAAGAACTATCTGGGAAAGTCAAAAAGCCACAAATGAAAAAAAAAAAAAAACGCAACTGGCAATATTACACAAAAGGTGGAAGAAAGCAAACTATCGAGGTGGCCCATTAATCTAGTCTGCTATTAAAATCATACGATGGAGCATACTTAGGCGATAAATTGACAAAAGAAGGATCGTTATCTCATAAATCAGATGGAGATGGGCACTATTTTCTACTTTTTCTGTGGCCATGGCAACGTGGGGGAGGTTATTGTCAGTGGTGCCATGTGCCATGTGCCATATGAGCAAACAATTGGGTGGTACTCGTGTGAAAACAAACGCATCAATAATGGGCATCCGAGCTGTGGTTGACACCACTCTTCTCTTTGTTCGTGAAATATGAGACACCGCGTGGACAATGGGGTACAATTGGGCGCTAACCAATGTTGCACAAAGGAAGGGCTCGACAAGAGCGCTCAAGAGTTGAGAGAACATAGGGATGCTTGCTTGATATGTATCCCATGTTCTTATGCCCAGGCTTGTTCTTTACAATACGCCATGCATGAAGCGCGAAGGATGCCAAATTAGTGGCGCACTTTTAAAAGAGAATGTAAAATTACGAGGTTTTACGCAACAGATTCAAGCAAGGGGGTCCTATCGCATGATAGGGGTATGTCATTGGTGCCAACCCTGACATGAGGACATGAAGGTCAAACCAGCTAACTTAGCAAGTACTCTTTGCATTTGCAGTCCCTCGCTGTGCTAAGCAAAAGGTGCGTGTGTAAGAGAGAAGAGGGAAGAAAGCGATGGTGCGGGACACAATTACAAACAAGCCCTCCTTCCCGTGGACAGGGAGCGGGAAGAAAAATAGGGACCTTGATATTGTGTAAGAACATCATGAGAAGTGTATGACATTGCTATTTTTATGAAGGTGGAATGCCATGTATGCCCATGGAGCCCTCGATATGGCTCATGGAACCCTGGACATGGCTCATTGATCGCCATGGCTCCATATTGCCAGGGGCCTATGTGATTGGTCAGCGTGCGAGACATTAATTAAATCAACGCGTTTGTGACACGACCTCACGACAATTGGCCTTCCTCACCTCCTTTGCACAGAGATGAAAAGATGTTCGATTGATACTTTGCCAAAACAGACAAATTTGATCCGTTTTGAACATGCAACGGGCAAGGAGATATGTGTTTCTGGACGACCGTAACAACAACGGGAGAAGAATAAAGAAAGAAAGAAAGAGATAGAGAGAGAGAGAGAGATAGAGAGAGAGAGAGATGACTCTCGATCTATCTCTCTCTTTGTCTCTCTCGGTACACAAGTACAATGAAACACGCGCAACCAGGGGGACGGGGGAATGAAATGGGGGAAAGGTAGAAGAGAGGAGCGTGGGACTAACAAACATATGGACGGGGTTCGGGTGCGGTGTGGGTGTGGGTGTGAGTGTGGGTGTGGGCTGGGATGTTGCATGCTAAAGTTAATGCCCAAATGGCCTTGGCGCTCTTTTGATCTCCTCCAAGGTCATGTCCATGACCACGTTCTTTTTTGTTTGTTTTACATATGGGGGTGGAGAGTGATGTGCGGAATGCACTAATGCGGTTGTATTTTTTGAGCACTTGGCACTAATTGGAAGAAGCAGAGAAGAGGACCCATTGGGGTACGCTCGTCTCGTAAATATCATGCTGACATCTCTGGTTCTTTCTTTCGTTGTGTGCTCACTCACACACACACACTCATCTAACTATCTCCGCTGTGGGTGAGGGTGAGCGGGTTGGGGTCATTAAAATGAGCATATCGTATTCGGGCACCCAAGGCGAACAAGGCGCAAGCCCCTTCATCGATGCTGTAAGTGGTCGTTATCTTTGCACAACATGTACAGCGACAAACGGCCTTAATTCCTCCTCCTCCTTTTTCACTCTGTCCTTGTGTAATAATTGAACAGGTATTTGCAGCTCACTCTCCACATTTCGGTAAGCAGCAATGCCATTGCATCCGAGTGATGTGTGGGGGCGGTGGGATGGCGATGGGTCATCGCAGATTGAACAAAGAAAAGCAGCAAGAAAAGGCACCTCCTTGCAGCACACACGCACACACAGAGAGAGAGAGACAGAGTACTTTTTGTGGGCCAGTTCAATGTACACGATTCCAACCAACGCGAGAGAGTGGAAGGAGGGAGGGTGTGCATGTTCGACCCCTTTTTTTTTTTTTTTTTTTGAAGTTCCCCTCCCTCGTCTCTCTCTCTCTCTTCCCTCTCTCTCTCTCTCTCTCTCTTCTTTCTCTTCCTTCCCCATCCCCATCCCCACGTCCTACTCCATCCCTTCCGTTCTCTCTCTTCCCTTCATCCGTCATATATACCTTATAACCATATATTGCTATTACTATTGCTATTGCTATCCATACAACACCTCCACGCACTCTCCACCATAGACCAGCTCTCCAGCCCTTGCTTGCCTTTCACTTCGTTCTCTCGTTCTCTCGTTCTCTCTTACTCTCTTTCTCTTACCGCTCGCCCTTTCCCTTCGTCCACTTTGCCTTCTCACCGCTCGCGCATTCTCATACCGATTTCTCTCCTCTCTCACTCTCTCACTCTCTCGCGTCATTTCACCTCGGCAATGTATGTCCCACCTTCATGCACCTATGGTCCCAGCTTGTCATTGTTAACCTGCCCAATCCTGCCTTTTCGCACCCCCTCGCCCTCACTCCAACTCCACTCAACTTACCTCACTCGCCTCATTCGTGTCGCCCTGAAAAAAAAAAAGGCATTTCCCATGCACTCAACCTCTCCATCATTTACACAATCCCCCTGCTTTGCTTGTGTGTCGTGGCAATAACTCTTTTGTTCTTGAAACACCTCTTTCTCTCTCTCTATATTTCATATATATCGCATATATTCACAAATCAAATTCAGGTCCAGGAACTGACATTTTTTTTTTATATTCTTTTCCGTCGTTCTTCACCATACCTCTCTCTTTCTACACAGCCCGAGAACCTCCCATCCATCCATCCATCACCACGGACTAGTGCACACGTCCACATACACACCTTGGTATGTCGGGACATACCGGTGCCCAGGCCATTGAGACCTCGGTCCAAGTGGGTAAGAAAGAAGAAAAAGAAGAGCGTCTTCATTAATGTGTCACTCACCACCACAGGACACACCCACAGGATATTACAACCCACAGGATAGGAATAGGCAGAACAGAACAGATAGACCATGGGTTGAGGACAACAAACAAAAGACAAACAAGCAAAGCAAACAGGAGCAGGGGCAACCACAACAATAGACAACAACACATAACAACAAGGCAAAGAGACCAAGGAAAAAACCCCCCACTTTCGAACAACACTTTATTTATCGACCCACACCATACCTCCATACCTCCATGCGACCATACAACCATGTATACGCTACATTCCTCAAGAAAACAAATATCTATATATCTCAATAATGAGGAACAACAATAGTACAACACCACAACACACACAACAATTGTTGCCGTCCATTTTTCATTTTTATTTTATTTTATTGTTTTGCTCTCGGGCCAAAACAAGATACGTATTTGCGTATAGTTGCATGTGCAGATTGGACAACGAGAGAAAGAGAGACCGACAGACGGATAGACTTGCTCAACAGAGGAAAAATCTGCACACACACACATACGCACACAGAGAGAGAGAGAGAAGAGGAAGAGGAGGAAGGAATGAAGGAAAGGGTGCTTACGCTTTGTCGAGGCTCTCAACGACAGAAAGGACAAAAGAAATCAAGGACACCAGCCATGTATATAGCAGCACACATACATACACTTGGCATGCTAACTGACTGAGCCAACCTTTCCCTTTTTCCTCATGTTCTACCCGTCCCTTCTGTCTTCATGGACCCTTGTCCACCGTCTCTCTTTCTAAACTGCCCCCGCTCACAAACAACGATCGATTGGACATCAAAGCCCTCCGCATCCGACCCATCGTCACAGACCCAAAAAATGCATCAAAGGGACGCTCAAAAGCAGAGACCGAGGTCCTCTCCCTAGTCGAGCGGTCATCATCATACGCCTACAACACGTCTGAGTCATCTGCCTCTTCACCAACACCTGGCCAGCACGATATACCCCAGCAGGTCGCTGTCATACCCTTGCAACGCCACTTCACATTCGACCAGGTCTTTGGCACGTATGCATCACAGGAGGAAGTCTATCATGGCAGTGTCAAGCGCATGGTCGACAGATTCATGGAAGGTACGAAGAATAAAACTGTTGTTCTTCGGTCATGTTATTTCATCAGTATGATCATTAAAAAATTCTTTATGCCTTCTTGTCTTCTAGGTTACAATGTCACCATCATGGCATATGGTCAAACATCGTCAGGAAAAACATACACCATGGGCACAGGAGCACCATCATCTGAAGATCGAGGAAGTCCATCAGAAGGTAATGCACGGGATAGCACGGACCTGTAGAAGATCCCTCTCACAACAAAACAAAGATGTGCAAATGTCATCGATATTTATTGTATTCAACAAATTACCTACCGTAGGAATCATCCCACGAGCGATGAACCAACTCTTCCAGGCGGCCAAGAGACCACCAATACAAAACTACCCTGGATACAAAGTGCCTGGACTCAAGACCACCTTCCGTGTCTCATTTGTCGAGATTTACAACGAGGACTTGATCGATCTGCTGGTCAAGGGCGACTTTAGGCCGCCAGTATCAATCCGCGAGGACACCAAGGGCAATATCTTTTGGACCGGCGTCCAAGAAATCGTTGTTTCCTCCGTGGAGGAAGTCATCCAGTAAGTTCGTCGTTGACCATCATATGTTTATTTGGTGACTGATAACCAGAGCACTAATGTCCGCCTATCTCTCTAGCTTGCTGTGGTTCGGATCGCAAAACAGACAGACACACTCAACGGAGATGAACGAAAAATCATCACGCTCGCACGCCATCTTCAGCATCACTCTGCGCCAGGAGAAATTCGTCCCCGCCCACCCACCACCAGTGCCTCTCTCATCGTCGACCCTTTCAGCACTGACATCGGAAGGACGCAACTCGCCTACTTTCAGGAGACAACATGTTAAGAGTCCCAGCCTTACCGGGCACCCAACTAACGGAATGTCAACCTCGGGCTCCTCAGCCTCTTTGGCGTCATCGGGCGGCTCACCTTCCAGTATTCCGACACCCTTTACGAGCGGGATCCAAGCGCCGGGATCCAAAATCAAGCGCGCGAGCATCATGTCTGAATCGCCATCAGCACCATCGGCACCCGAGGATCCAGAGCCCGAGGGCGAGTGGGTCACTTTGACCAGCAAATTCCACTTTGTGGATCTGGCTGGAAGTGAAAGATTGAAGCGCACGTCGGCTATCGGGGACCGTGCCAAAGAAGGAATCAGCATTAATGCTGGTCTGCACGCACTGGGCAATGTCATTTCGGCATTGGGCGACCCAAGCAAGAAGGCCAGTCACATCCCATACCGTGACTCGAAGCTGACACGATTGCTTCAGGATTCACTCGGAGGCAACGCTTTGGCACTGATGATTGCATGTGTCAGTCCCAGCGAACTGAACCTGAGCGAGACTATGGTAGGCGTCGCTCTTTTTACCTTGTGCTTTTTTTTTTTTTTTTTTTTGTTCAAAAAGCTAATGACTTTTACCTCATCAAATAGAACACGCTCAAATACGCCAACAGAGCAAGGAACATCAAAAACTCATCCTCACTCAACCAAGAACTCAACATGGATAACCCAGATTATCTTCGCTCCATCATCCAGAAACTCAAGCAGGAAATCAAAATGCTCAGGGAAGGCGCCACCAAAAAGACTTTAACTGTCAACACCGAATCTGCTGTCGCAGCCGACAAAGCCAACCCATCTTATCGCCTCTCGACAAGCTCCACCACCTCAACTGCAGTGCATCATGACATTGATGACCGCTTCTCTTCCTCACCTTCACCATCACCTTCACCTTCCATGCCGCGCCGTCTCTCGCACTACCACAGTCGTGAGTCGATAGCAACAGATATTAGCCATGGGTACCTGAACTCCGTGCTAGAGGAAGACAATGACGATCGGTACTCAGAGACATCTTCCTCAGGGCGAACCACGATCGGCCGCCCCAACATCCCTTCGCTCATGCTACCATCCGTCGACTCCAAGTCCTTCCAAGACTTTGTCGAGCCTGTGATCGAGGAGTACGAGAAAGTCATCTCGGGCCTCGAGACACATCTGGCCATGACTCAGGCAGCTTTGAACCACTCGGAACAAATGCTTGAAGAGCAGCAAGGACGGATTGACGTCATCGAGCAGGAGAAATCGGTCCTTTTGTCACAGAAGCAGCAACCAAAGCAACGCTCCACTCCATCTCCACCTCCAGTGGCATTCGTGGAACTGCAACGACACAGGGAGCTCCAAAAGGAACTCGAGACCGCCCTACAAACAGTGCAGAACCAGCTCAAGGAGGCCGAGGCACGCAAGATCGAGAGTAAGCAGTACATCTCGGGCCTGGAGTCGAAACTCGCTCAGGAGCAGGCGGCTCAAGAGCGGCTCCAAAAGTTGCTAGATAAGCAAGAAGAAGAGCGAAAACGTGAGAAGACCACTAAGGATCCGGCCGTCGTTGCAAAGGAATTGGAGTTGCAGGCGCTTACACAGACTGTGTTGGCGTTAGAAGAAAAGTACCGCCAGCACAAACAAGCAGTCGAGGCAGAGACCAAAGTACTTCAAAAGCTTCAAGAACCACATGATCCCGAAACCGAGATCGAGAAGGAGCAGCGAAAAGCCAAAGTGGCACAATATGAGAACGAACTGGTCGAAAAGCTGGAGGTCAAAGCATCACTAGAACAGGAGCTGGAATCGACACGTGAGCGCCAGGAGCTTCTGACCATTGAGCTTGAGAGCGAGGCCAAGGTACCGCGGATCAGGACTGACAGTGCACTCGAGGACGACTCCAAGGTTTCTGAGCAAGTGGTCAAGGGCCTGGGTATCAACGAGATCAGGGTGCCGCTGTCCTCCGAATCGTTTGCTCAAGTACAGCTATTGCTCGAAACCCAGTTGGCCGAAGCTCGGCAGTCTGAACGACAACTCAAACAGGAAACGGTAGACCTGGCCGAGAAGCTCGAAAAACTGGAAAAGGATCACAAGGTTTCGTTGGAGTTGGAGGAGATGCTGCACCTCGCCGTATCCGACCTCGAAGGCCGTCTCAAGATCTCGCAGGATAGTGAGACCAAACATCTTGCGGAACTGGAGGAGAATTTGGCCCGTATCCAGGAGCTGGAGGAGCGATCGACCAATGCAGAAAAGGAGGCACTGGTGGTTGTGGAGGAACTCAAGATGAAGCTCACCGAAGCCAATGCCTCCGCGGAAGAACAACTTACTGACGAGTTGATTGAGCTACTGGAAAAGATGGAGAAGGAGCGTAGCAAGGTCGCAGCGCTCCAGACTCAAGTCGAAAACCAACTGGTTGAACTCGCCACCGAACGGGCACGCGCGTTAGAACTCGAGTCTGATCGGGATACGATTCAAACACAGTGGGATGCTGACAAGGCTAGGATCGAGACACTGGAGAAGGATATCGAGGCACAACTTATTCAAGTCCAGGAAAAGACCGCTCTGGTCGTTGCACTGGAAGAGCGTCTCGAGAAGCACGAGGAGATTGTATCGGCGAAACTACAACTCGAGCAAGAGCTGGAGCAAAAATCGGTGGAGCACGAAAAATCTCTCGGATCCAAATCGACCCTTATTTCCGACCTCGAGGAAAAAATCGCAGGACTGGAGACGTCACTCGACGAATCAGGACAAACGAGTATCCTTGTCGCTGAGGTTCGCGCCGAGCTGGCAGCGGCACAAGAAGAGTTAACCAAGAGTCAGGCTCAAGTGCATGATCAGGAACAGGAGCTCAAGGACCTGCGAGAGAAGGTGGGCATGCTTGAGGCTGAAACCTTGGAAACTAGGGATGCAGTTGCTGCCAAGGATGCACAGCACACAGAGGAGCTGCAGTCTCTGCAGCAGCAGCTCAAGACTGTCGAGGCAGACAGGGATGATGCTGAGACCCAACTCGAGGATGCGGAAAGGCGGCACCAGTCGGTCGAAGAGACCGTCAAGAGTCTCCAGAATAATGTCGCCATCCACCTCGCCACCATTGATACACTCCAATCCCGCCTTTCGGAATCACTTTTGGTGTCGTCTTCATCACGACCAGGATCCATGTCAGCATCAACCCTTCTTGGTTCTGAAAGCGACGACCAGGCCGTCCGCAAGCTGGAAGCCGAGCTGTCCCGATACCGTGCCCTCGTTCGCGAGAACGAAAGGGAGATCAAGCGATTGAGCGACGATCTGGAGATGCTAGCGTCCGAGTTCTCGAATGCCGCCACCGCATTTGAGGATGCAGAGGAGGAGATGAAGGCCAAGATCTCGGATATGGAGCAGTTCCTCGAGGAAAAGAACTTGACCCGAATGAGCCACAACAACGCGTCATCGGTATCTCTCGCCTCATCGCTCGCCTCATCATACACGACCAAGAACCGCGAAGGCGGTCTCCACCCATCCGTATCATCGACATCATTGTCTACCAACAAGACACAGCAACAGGAACAACTTGCGGCCCTCAAGAACGAACGTGACCAGGCACTGCAGTCTTCTGAAGAATTGTCTCTTATTGTAGCAGAGCTGAACGAGAAGAATCACAGTTTGCAGGAACGACTTTTGACACTGGAGCGCGAACACGAGTCGGCCAAGTTGCAACATGTGCTCGAGACACAGAGTCAGCAAGATGAACTCCGGACTTTGAAGGATCGTGCTGAGCGGCTGGACCGCTCCAGTCCATCACTCGCAATGCTGGCCAGCGCAAGAGATGGACACGAGGACGAGAGGGCGAGCGTGGTCTATGAGCGCATCCTGAGGCACAAGTCATCAACATCGTCAGAGGGATTTGGCCAAATCAAACCCGAGGATACCTTGGCGACACCACGCCAGAGCTGGAGCACGACTACCACCAACTCAACCTCCCAACCGGGCTCCCAGATCCGTGCAGGACGTCATGAGTCGACTCTTATTCAGCAGGCCAAACAGATCAAGCTGCTGGAAGAACGGATCACCGAGATGCAAAAGCAGCAGGAGTCTTCTTCGAGCACCGATGGAACCAATGCTTTATCGTCGCCCAACATTGGTCTTGGTATCATCCAGCGCAAGAACTCGGAGCCCGATCTGTCTCGATCCAATTCGTCGACTCTGATGGCCCGTCAGAGCATGGAGCGTATCTCCCCTAACCTGCGGGCACTCTCGACCTTCCCCATCACACCATCCACACCTCCACCAACAGCGCCACTTCCAACACCACCGGCCATGGCTGTGGGCAACAAGGGGCATCTCAACAACAACGCGCCACCCTCGCCTCGTATCGGCGGTACCATGACCTTTGAGAACGGGCCAGGATCTGCCACATCATCGTCATCACCTCACATGCGCCCCTCGCGAACAAGCTCCTTTGGAAAGAACTCTCCTCGTCGTGGAGAACGCGATTCAGGATCATCAGTGTTCTCGGACAGCGCCTCGACCACCACCACCAATATTTCGCCCGCAACCGCTCAGGCACTCCAGGGCGTTGAAGTGAATGAGTTGCGTGCCGTGGTCGACACTTTGGCGCACCAGGTTCAGGCTCTCAAGATCGAGCAGGCGATGCAGCAGGGTAAGGTGGCACGATTGGAGACGTCACTGGCCGAGACTGAGGAGAAGCTCAGGACGGCACGTACCGACCGCGACCAGCTGTTGGCGGACAAAGAGACATTGACCAAGGAACTGGAAAAGGTGCGCTCAGATCTGAACTTGTCCAAGCTCAAGTCTGAGCGGGATCACGCCGTACTGGAGAGTGCGTTGGAGAAGGAGCGGAAGGAGCGTGAGAAGGCCGTGGAGACACGGACAATCATGGAGCAGCGGATAGAGGAGCTGCTGAGCAAGAAGAGCAAGTTTGGTTGTTTTTGAGAATTAACGGGGGACACTGAGGAAAGTGTCCATGTGGAAGGACGGATGAAGGAAGACGACGACGAGGAGGATGAATAGACACTTATTTATAATAAACCAGGAAGCACTAGAAAAATAACAAAAATAGCTATGTATTTTTTTTCCGCTGCTTGTGTGCTGGTCAGAGGTGCGAAGTGTTGGATATGGGAAACGGGCCTTTGGCGCCATGGTCTGAATTGGCTTCTATACTAGCCCAAAAAAAAAAAAAAAAAAAAAAAAAAAAAAAGGAGTAAAACGCAGTCACGACAGTTTTGAGTCTCGGCAGACAAGCTTTGGCTTGGTGCAATTCTTGTTCCATTGACCATTCACTCCATCCAAACCATCGAAAACACATTGATTTCGTATGGAACATCGTCGAACACGTGTATCCAAAGTCCGAAGAGAAAGAAATAAGAAGCGAATTGCTGCGCGGGCCTTGCAGGATCAGAAGGAGCAGCAAGAGCAGCAAGAGCAGCAAGAGCAGCAAAAGCAACAGGACCAACAGGACCAGCAGGACCCGCAGAGGCCATCAAAGAGGAAGAGGCGCAAGACAGCACACCTGCTGCTAACAGTCATAAAGGTCTCTCTATGCCGATTGTCTGATCAGATGGAACAGATTGCCAATGTCGTTGGAGAGCTCGCCCATATTACAGAACAATTGGGCGATATTATTAGAGTCAGAGAACTGCACGAAGACTACAACGAAACTGAGGCGTCCAGCCTTGGCGCTTCGACTCACAAGGTAACACCCATGGAAGTCCGACTCCTTCGCCAGGAGTCACTCAAAGTCCTGGTGTGCTTTTTGAATGCTTTTTTATTATTTGAGAACACCTGTCCGATAATCACATTAACGCATGTCAGATCTCACTTGACTGTTAATAGCTTGCTACCCATCTGAACCTGGACCCCGTGCCATCCCTCGATACACTCGGCCTGAAGGCGGCGACTTTGAAGAACCTGATTGATGACGGGTAAATATCACTTGTTATGTATGCTCATGTCATGCATGTCACACTCAAAGACATGGGTATACTAAGCATTGTTTTCATGCACATGCATGCACACGCATGCACATGCATGCACAATGTTCTGAACAGAACACACGAGCTCTGTTTGCCAAAGGCCATCTTGGGACCCTTGATCTTCGGTATGGTCATTGAAGTGTTCGTAGCTGTTGAATATCAACACTCATCATATGCCACGTCACAAGGACTGATGTTACTGATGGATTTTTTGACAATGCTTCCCGATATATTTAGGCGAGAATGTCATTTTGCAGCTCCGGGGCCCCCTGCTCGATGACTATGTCTCCTATACTCTTGTAGACATCATTGACCAGGCAAAGCCTGAACTCTGCGTCGTGATCATTGTGAACCACATCGAAACCCCGCACAAAGTGTCTCCTTACGATTTTGGAGAAGATGGCAGTAGGCAAAATCAGCACGGACCTGCTCCGTATTGGCACCGAATCTGACCTGCGCCAAGCCTCAGAGGCCTTGCAGGACGTGCCCCGGATCTATGTGACCACGCTCGACATGCTGCCAAGAGTCAAGGACGCGAACCACCTCCATCTGGACCACACCCGCGCCATCGTGCTTTTCAGGATGGAGAGCGAAATTTGTGTACCACTCAAGCCCAATGCTGTGGCTATGACGTCAGTGCTGAAAAAGATGAAGCGAACCCAGATCATCCTAGCCGTTGGCAAGATCACCGAGGCCAGCTTGCGGCCGAAAGAGGCGTTTGGCTTCCAAAAGCCTCCAATTGTCTACAGTATGGACCATGAGCACTGCAAGAACGCAAGCCTCTTCTACTACCATGGGCCTTCGATGGAAGACGCCATCCTCGACCGGGCTGCCGAGTTGAGCAAGAAGTACCCAGTGGTGATTCTAGGCGATGCTACCGACATTCCACGCCTGAAAGAGGCCTTGAGCACCAAGGCGAAGCTGGTAAGCGTAGGTTTGATGGCAACAAAACATGATGACTCTTACTCATTTGTTAACGACTTCAAATGACTTGCCACTGCGTTTGACCACGCAATCCTCAATAGATTCATAACGACGAGGTTTTGGGACCTCATATGCTGCCCCACGACGTCTTTGTGGCTCCTTATGATTCCAAGATGTTTTTCTCGGGCAAGCCTCGAACTGGTGTCAAGCTGGTTATCGGCGTCTCCCAGTTCCCCTTCACCTTGGAAGGCTATCTCGAAATGATGGCCACGTACATGGATGTGGGTGAGAGCTGCAACATTGCTGTAAAGCTGACCTCGTTCAAAGTCATCCCTGTCCTCAAGTCCATGAATCCCAATGCAAGTGAAATCACGGACGCCAACACAATCCCCTTCTAAAACGGAGATCCTGGTTTTCGGCATGGACCAAACTGTGGAAGTCATTCTACGTGGACGGCCCCTTTTTTTCTTCCTTTTTTTATAGCATTGCGAATCATACACTTTTTTACAGCGAATAACTTCTTCTTCCAAGAATAACACGTTCTTCTTCTC